>CAJHVM030000015.1:35000-610000 GCA_905147345.3 Mythimna impura
TGGCCCGTGCGGGTAATATCGACGACATTCGTGGTCTGCCGCGGGATGCATTCAGGGCAGGGAGAAGGGTCATCGCGGACGAGGCTGTAGCCAAGTGGCAGCAGAGGTGGGAAAAGGAGGAAAAGGGTAGGGAACTATATCGATTTTTCCCGGACGTGGCGGTTAGGCTCGGGGCGACCTGGGTCGAGCCGGACTATCAGGTCTCTCAGATTCTGACGGGGCATGGATGTTTCCGCAAGAGGTTGTATGACATGAAGTTGTGTGAGGTCAGCGTGTGTTACTGCGGAGAGGAGGATGAGAGTTTGGACCACGTTTTGTGGCGATGCCCCCTGTATGTTGAACAGCGACGGAAGATGATGGATGGGATCACTCGCTTGGAGGAGGGACCTGTCTACTACTGCGACCTCGTGGCCTCTGAGGCTAACTTCCGGCGGTTAAAGGAGTTCGCACATAAGTGGCACCATATAAGGAGTGAGCTTGAGGGCTAAGGCTCGGGCGGGCAGCGAACCCGTGCTGTGGTGTCCTACCCACGTGAGGGGGGACAGCTAGTATGCCGCCCCAGAATGGGGAGAATGGCATAAAGAGGGACTGGACGAGAAAATTTGTAAAGGAGTCAAGAAGCGTCTGCGGTGATAGCACCACCTATTTTATAGGAGGGCTATGTCCGCAGGCGTCTCCTTGAGATTCGGCCCATATGACAAGATGTCGGTGGGGCCATGGGTGGTTGGTGGGATGTCCCTATCTACTATCTAGCGAAACCACAGCCAAGGGAACGGGCTTGGGAGAATCAGCGGGGAAAGAAGACCCTGTTGAGCTTGACTCTAGTCTGGCATTGTAAGGAGACATGAGAGGTGTAGCATAAGTGGGAGATCGTTCGCGCGATCGTCGCTGAAAAACCACTACTTTCATTGTTTCATTACTTACTCGGTTGGGCGGAAGCGGTGCGCGGTCGATAATATCGGCGGGCGCACGGTGTTTCGTTCCAAGCGTGCAGAGTGGCGACGTGGCGGCAACGCTCGTCGCCGTACAACTCCCGCGTGATCCGGTTCGAGGACACTGCCAGGCGGGTAGTTTGACTGGGGCGGTACATCTGTCAAAGAATAACGCAGGTGTCCTAAGGCCAGCTCAGCGAGGACAGAAACCTCGCGTGGAGCAAAAGGGCAAAAGCTGGCTTGATCCAGATGTTCAGTACGCATAGGGACTGCGAAAGCACGGCCTATCGATCCTTTAGTATAAAGAGTTTTTAGCAAGAGGTGCCAGAAAAGTTACCACAGGGATAACTGGCTTGTGGCAGCCAAGCGTTCATAGCGACGTTGCTTTTTGATCCTTCGATGTCGGCTCTTCCTATCATTGCGAAGCAAAATTCGCCAAGCGTTGGATTGTTCACCCATCAAAAGGGAACGTGAGCTGGGTTTAGACCGTCGTGAGACAGGTTAGTTTTACCCTACTGATGGCTTGTCGTTGCGATAGTAATACTGCTCAGTACGAGAGGAACCGCAGTTTCGGACATTTGGTTCATGCACTCGGCCGAGCGGCCGGTGGTGCGAAGCTACCATCCGCGGGATTATGCCTGAACGCCTCTAAGGCCGAAGCCAGCCTAGCCGAATCCGGCAAGGATATGCTCACTGTGGAGCCCCGAGAGTCGGGAGGCTCTAAACAATGTGACTTTACTAGTCGCGCTTCACCACGTGAGGTGCGACGTCGAAGCCCATTTGGATCGCGGAGATCGATGCTGTCCGTTTAACGCGTGCATCACGGCTCCGAAGGTCCGAATTTACCTCAGTTCGATGTCGGGGCTCGGAATAGTCTGTAGACGACTTCCGTTCCTGGCGGGGTGTTGTGCTCGGTAGAGCAGCGTCGTGCTGCGATCTGTTGAGACTCAGCCCTACGCCAGGTGATTCGTCCGAGGACGATGATCGATCTATACTACGAATATAATAACCCTCGTATACAATATAATTATATAATACAAAATACGGGTGCTATATATTATAGTACTCGATGTATTATACTATTGTATTGTGACGGGGTTATGTTGTATGTATTAGTATCATAGTATATATAATACACGAACAGGATATTATTATTTAAAATTTTAATACACGAACTGAAACTTACGATGAAATCTTGCAAAAGAAAAAACCATCTCCTTTAGATCCGTTAGTATAAATTTATTTGTACGCTTGTCGCCCGCGCCGCTCGCGCGGCGCGAACAAACCTTCGGATTTAATACACGAACTGACACCGTTTTAATACACGAACCGCAACGCGAAAATGTACTTTTAACGACGACGAATGTTGCCGAGAGTATCGTAGGTTTGAAATCTACATAGACGACGTCTGTCGTTATGTTATAGTATAAATCATAATGTAATATTTATTTAGTACTATGTACCCCTGCAGTTCACGGGAATCATGCAAACGACACAAACAGCGTCAACAAATTAATACACGAACGTTGCTGCCGACACGGGTCATCGTCGTCGTTTAACCGTTACGAATACCTACCTACCTACCTACCTGAACCTGACCAAACAACCTATTTTATTTATTATGGCTACGGAATAGCCAAATGGTCTGTCTGTCCGTATGTCACAGCCACTTTTTTAACTATACTTTCGAAACTTGGTAAGCAGATGTATTCTGTGAACCGCATTAAGATTTTCACACAAACAAAAAAAAAATAAATACATATATAATATAATAAATTTTGGGCGTTCTAACATGGCGCGTACTTAAAAATTTTTTTCATCAAACCCATACGTGATGGTTGATGGTAATTGATGTCTGTTATTTTCTATTGCAACTGCCAGGTGGAAACTGAATCAATTGCTTTGCACAATCTGTCGAGACATAGTTCGGATTAAGCTGCCGGTTATCGTCAACGAAGAAGGGTCTGAATGTTGAAGGGATTGGCTCTGAATACTCAGCATCTGAGTGCGATAGCATCGGAAATCCTTGTTTCCGTTGTCTTATATTACCAGTATGTTGGCTCGACACCGTTGTAGTCGAGGTTTGGGTTTTACGGTCGAAGGTTTCATCGGGTCTATTGAAATCCATGTTTTTATTTTGTCCTTACTCTTATATATTTTCTACATAATAGTCGAAATAGCGTATATTTCTTATGAAACTAAGGACACTTGTGATATAGCTCGAACTGAGAGACAGGCCATCCTTAAAACTAAACTAGAAGGCTCTGAATTGACCACTAAGTCTCCCCTAGAGTACTTACAGAATAAGGAATCGTAGAGTGTATAAACATACTTACCTACTGTATACCAGGCCAGTTTAAAAAGGCAGAAGCAAAACAAGGGCAGGAACGAAACCATTTTTTTAGATTCTCCTTAAATATATCTACGATGAGCTGTCGTAATGAAATACCGGTTGAAGCAGTTCATGACGTGCCAATTGAAATCAATCGCTATTGACCCCCAAATGCAACCAACACAATGGGCCTTCTGTACAAAGAAAACTAACCTAACCTAACCTTTCGATTAGTTGATGTGGTTATGGGATGTATGTATGTATCCATCTCTATGTATGTATGTATGTATGTATTTATTAATGTTTGCTCGTCGTCTGTTCTTTGCTTGCTTGCGAAGCCGGGGGGGGGGGTGGTGGGGGGGGGGGGTTCGGCGCGGCGGGAGGGGTATGTATTATGTATCTATGTATGTATTTATTAATTTTTGCTCGTTTGTTTGCTTGCTTGCCCCGCCCCCCGCGGCGGGGGGGGGGGGGGGGGGAATGGGGTGGGGGGGTTACAACCCTTTGGCCGGCTGGGGTGGGAGTGACACTTAGGGGACATGCGACCTGACTTCACTTGGGACTTTGACATTGTCTACGGTACGGCCGGCCGGTACCGTAGACGCCGATCACATCGTTTCGTAGCGCCGCATACTTGTCATGCGACGCTACGGACCGCTGTTGGGACGGAGCGCGCGCGTGTCGTATGAAGCGAGAAGAGTGATGTGTTGTGTGGTGCTGCGAGAAGATGAAACTCTGTTGGTGGTGGACGGGCGCGTTGTGTTTGTCTGTTGCGTAAAGTGTTTTTTCTTTTCTCTCCTGATGATATGATATCTTTGATCGGCGGCGGGCGTGTGTGTCGTTATTGTAGTTTGCTTGCTTTTCATCTATTGATGTTTTATACGTACGTTATTGTTTCGTAACGTGATAAATGGATATAGAGAGAGGAGGCTTTTGCTGCAAAGAAACTTAACGACGCGGCGTCCGCTCGGTCGTCTTTTCGGTTGAAACGAGAAGAGTATCAGATTGTGGATGGAGAGTGAGGAGGAGGACTCCGCGCACGGGTTTAATAACGCTGCCGTCCGTGATGTGTGTTTCATCGTGTTGTGAACTGTGTGGACCGACGGATCGTATTTTATGCGTGTTCGTTTGTGAACGGTCGTTGTATGAAATTATATGAGACGGCGTGACGCTACCGACGCTCGGACGCGTGCAGTGTTCGTCACGTCTCATTGAGTTTATGCTCTTTATTATTATTAATGTGAGGCGCTCTATAGATTCCGGGCGGAATCGTATATGACTTCATCGAATTTGTTAACAAACTTTAAAAACGTGAACTCGTCTCGTTACGAACGTTCCCAATTGGGGCTTTCTCTGTTTCGCGACGTTCGTCGTCGTGTCACAGTCAAACGCCCTCATGCTCGCGCAGCGCGTCTGGACGGGTTGAGATATATCCGTTCAGACGTTCGCGCTTGCGACCCAGAAATTACAAACACAAGAGCTCGCCCGTAATGTGCGTTTCGCGCATCTCGGGAATGAGGGTCGATCGTTGCGCGCGCCGCTTCCTCGCGTCGCGGCGCGTGTACGATCTCGCTCGTTACAACGAAGCTCCCTGGTTGATCCTGCCAGTAGTTATATGCTTGTCTCAAAGATTAAGCCATGCATGTCTCAGTGCAAGCCGTATTAAGGCGATACCGCGAATGGCTCAATATATCAGTTTTGGTTCCTTAGATCTTACTCAGTTACTTGGATAACTGTGGTAATTCTAGAGCTAATACATGCAATCAGAACTCTGACCAGTGATGGGATGAGTGCTTTTATTAGATCAAAACCAATCGACGGAGGGCCTCGCGTCCGAAGTCGTTAATTTTGATGAATCTGGATAACTTTTGCCGATCGCATGGTCCAGTACCGGCGACGCATCTTTCAAATGTCTGCCTTATCAACTTTCGATGGTAGTTTCTGCGACTACCATGGTTGTCACGGGTAACGGGGAATCAGGGTTCGATTCCGGAGAGGGAGCCTGAGAAACGGCTACCACATCCAAGGAAGGCAGCAGGCGCGCAAATTACCCACTCCCGGCACGGGGAGGTAGTGACGAAAAATAACGATACGGGACTCTTACGAGGCCTCGTAATCGGAATGAGTACACTTTAAATATTTTAACGAGGAACAATTGGAGGGCAAGTCTGGTGCCAGCAGCCGCGGTAATTCCAGCTCCAATAGCGTATACTAAAATTGTTGCGGTTAAAAAGCTCGTAGTTGCATTTGTGCGCCGCGCTGTCGGTGCACCGCATCCGCGGTGATACTGACACGTCTGCGGAGCATATCGTCGGTGAGCCGTCGGTCAAACGTCGGTTCAATATCAAAATCCTATCGCGGTGCTCTTCAATGAGTGTCGAGGTGGGCCGACAATTTTACTTTGAACAAATTAGAGTGCTCAAAGCGGGCTCAAAATGCTGCTTGAATATTTCGTGCATGGAATAATAGAATATGATCTCGGTTCTATTTTGTTGGTTTTCAGAACTCCGAGGTAATGATTAATAGGGATAACTGGGGGCATTCGTATTGCGACGTTAGAGGTGAAATTCTTGGATCGTCGCAAGACGAACATCAGCGAAAGCATTTGCCAAAGGTGTTTTCATCAATCAAGAACGAAAGTTAGAGGTTCGAAGGCGATTAGATACCGCCCTAGTTCTAACCGTAAATATGTCATCTAGCGATCCGCCGACGTTACTACAATGGCTCGGCGGGCAGCTTCCGGGAAACCAAAGATTTTGGACTCCGGGGGGAGTATGGTTGCAAAGCTGAAACTTAAAGGAATTGACGGAAGGGCACCACCAGGAGTGGAGCCTGCGGCTTAATTTGACTCAACACGGGAAATCTCACCAGGCCCGGACACCGGAAGGATTGACAGATTAACAGCTCTTTCTTGATTCGGTGGGTGGTGGTGCATGGCCGTTCTTAGTTGGTGGAGCGATTTGTCTGGTTAATTCCGGTAACGAACGAGACTCTAGCCTGCTAAATAGGCGTCGTCATTTAGGTGTGCGTGGCTCCGTCACGCAACTCACTGGCGACGTATTAAAATTCTTCTTAGAGGGACCGGCGGCTTCGAGCCGCACGAGATTGAGCAATAACAGGTCTGTGATGCCCTTAGATGTCCTGGGCCGCACGCGCGCTACACTGAAGGAATCAGCATGTTCTCCCTGGCCTAGAGGCCCGGGCAACCCGCTGAAACTCCTTCGTGCTGGGGATTGGGGTTTGCAATTATCCCCCATAAACGAGGAATTCCTAGTAAGCGCGAGTCATAAGCTCGCGTTGATTACGTCCCTGCCCTTTGTACACACCGCCCGTCGCTACTACCGATTGAATGATTTAGTGAGGTCTTCGGACCGACACGCGGTGGCTTCACGGCCGTCGGCGTTGCTGGGAAGTTGACCAAACTTGATCATTTAGAGGAAGTAAAAGTCGTAACAAGGTTTCCGTAGGGGAACCTGCGGAAGGATCATTAACGTGTAACGCAAGACGTGTAATCTCACGACGCGCGTAAAACGTATAATACAATCCAAAGACAAAATGTCGTTACCTAACGGTACGACATAACATTCAAATTAATAGAGTAACGACGCTCGTCGGACACGTGAGCGCGCCGCGCCGTAGCTGTGACTGCGCGCGCGCGCGAGCTCCGTAGATCGAGTGTCTTGCTCGCGTCGCGTCCTCGCACGGTACGTAGACTGGACTGAAAACCCGCACCACGAGTACCGTTGGACGTGTTCGATAACACTATCGTCCCCCATACTGCGGTGGGATCAATTTTTTTTTTTTTTTTTTTTACTAAATAAAAAATAAAAAAAATCTCATTCGATCGATTTATGTAACAGTCTTGAACTATATTATCGCATCCTTGTGGTGATATGTTTAATCAATTTAAACTATTACCCTGGACGGTGGATCACTTGGCTCGCGGGTCGATGAAGAACGCAGTTAACTGCGCGTCATAGTGTGAACTGCAGGACACATTTGAACATCGACATTTCGAACGCACATTGCGGTCCGTGGAGACACATCCAGGACCACTCCTGTCTGAGGGCCGGCTGTATAAAATACAAATGCCACATTGCGTATGTTATGCATGACGCATATGACGGTTCTTCGCTTTGCGTGTCGCTCGCTAACCAGCGAGCGCGCCCGAGGTGTTGTCCGTTCAAATATAAACGATAGTTTATTATTATTATACAATAATACGATTTTGTCGAACGTCGCGTTTCGCGCGCGTACGGACGTACAAAAGGTACGCGACCGTCGTGTGAGAACACGTACGCTCGCGACTCTTCGGTCGGTGATGATATTGCTAACCAGCGAGGGTTGCGTAGCGTGTATGGTCGAGTGTCTTGTCCGTGACGCCGTGTCGCGCAAAGCCGTGAGACGAACGATCGTGTTATGTCAATGTATGTAATGATAGACGTGCTTGTTTATGATGATTTTAATATTATCATTGACACGCGAGTAGGCGGACTCGACGTCCGAAGAGCGCATCGACGCCGTCGTCGTTCTCGATTAAAATCGAGTTCGGTTGCGTCGTCGTAACGCTGACGGATATCGCGTCTGCCTCATTTTTTTATCGTTGGCCTCAGATCAGGGAGGATCACCCGCCGAATTTAAGCATATTAGTAAGCGGAGGAAAAGAAACTAACCAGGATTTCCTTAGTAGCGGCGAGCGAACAGGAAAGAAGCCCAGCACTGAATCCCGCCGTTGTTCAGGCGGCGGGAGATGTGGTGTTCGGGAGGTTCCGCTTTCTCGTCGCGATCGCTCCTGTCCAAGTTCGTCTTGAACGGGGCCGTTTTCCCGTAGAGGGTGCCAGGCCCGTAGCGACGGAGGATCGCGGCGAGAGGGACTCTCCTTAGAGTCGGGTTGCTTGAGAGTGCAGCCCTAAGTGGGTGGTAAACTCCATCTAAGGCTAAATATTACCGCGAGACCGATAGCGAACAAGTACCGTGAGGGAAAGTTGAAAAGAACTTTGAAGAGAGAGTTCAAGAGTACGTGAAACCGTTCAGGGGTAAACCTGCGAAACTCGAATGAACGAACGGAGAGATTCATCGTCATTCCTCGGCGTACGGACGCGCGCCTCGATGCCGTCGGCTTCGGTCGGTAGGCACGGGTCGCGTCCGTCGACGTCCGGGGACGGCGTGCACTTCTCTCTTAGTAAATACATCGCGACCCGTTCGATGTCGGTCTAAGCGCCGTACGGGAGCCCCGTTGCCTCAATAAACCGGGGTAGCGGGACCGAAACGGTGGCCGACCGGCCGTCGGACGGTAGTTTTGACGAATCGCGCACGCGTTTTAGACGCGTCCGGCCCGACGCAAGTCAACGTCGTATCCTATGTCTACGCCTTAGTGCGGACGCAGGTGCGGCGCGTCTGTCGTCGCAGCCGTGTTGTCTCGGACTGTGCGCGTCTCTGTCTGCGATGATTCAGTTTCGGGCACTCGCAGGACCCGTCTTGAAACACGGACCAAGGAGTCTAGCATGTATGCGAGTCATTGAGATAATAAAACTGAAAGGCGCAACGAAAGTGAAGGCGCGCGCTAGCCGCGTGCTCAGGGAGGATGGAGCTTCGATCTAGGTCGTACTCTCGCACTCCCGAGGCGTCTCGTTTCCAATCCGTGAATGTAGGCGCGCTCTGAGCATAAATGCTGGGACCCGAAAGATGGTGAACTATGCCTGGTCAGGTCGAAGTCAGGGGAAACCCTGATGGAGGACCGTAGCGATTCTGACGTGCAAATCGATCGTCGGAACTGGGTATAGGGGCGAAAGACTAATCGAACCATCTAGTAGCTGGTTCCGTCCGAAGTTTCCCTCAGGATAGCTGGCGTCGATTTGAACAGTCTCATCCGGTAAAGCGAATGATTAGAGGCATTGGGGCCGAAACGACCTCAACCTATTCTCAAACTTTAAATGGGTGAGTACTCCGGCTTACTCGAACGATGAAGCCGGAGATCTGATGACGGTGCCAAGTGGGCCAATTTTGGTAAGCAGAACTGGCGCTGTGGGATGAACCAAACGTAGTGTTAAGGCGCCTAAAAAACGCTCATGGGACACCATGAAAGGCGTTGGTCGCTCATGACAGCAGGACGGTGGCCATGGAAGTCGGAATCCGCTAAGGAGTGTGCAACGACTCACCTGCCGAAGCAACCAGCCCTGAAAATGGATGGCGCTGAAGCGTTTTGCCTATACACTACCGTTACGGGCATGTGCGACGTTCTTTGTGACGTCATTAAGCCGTAACGAGTAGGACGTGCGCGGCGGAGAGCGCAGAAGGGTCTGGGCGTGAGCCCGCTTGGAGCCTCCGTCGGTGCAGATCTTGGTGGTAGTAGCAAATACTCCAGCGAGGCCCTGGAGGACTGACGTGGAGAAGGGTTTCGCGTGAACAGTAGTTGCTCGCGAGTCAGTCGATCCTAAGCTCAAGGAGAAATCTTATGTCGATGTGGCGTGTTTTTTTCAAAAGTATAGTATTACACTGTATTATGATAAATAACGCCCTTTGAGCGAAAGGGAATCCGGTTCCTATTCCGGAACCCGGCAGCGGAACCGTTTCAATAATCGTTCCCTCGTTTTTACAGCGAGTGTTCGACGGGGTAACCCAAAGTGGCCTGAAGACGCCGCCGAGAGGTCCGGGAAGAGTTTTCTTTTCTGCCTGAGCGTTCGAGTTCCATGGAATCCTATAGAAGGGAGATATGGTTCGGAACGCGAAGAGCACCGCATTTGCGGCGGTGTCCGGATACTCTCTGCGGACCTTGAAAATTCAGGTGAGGGATGTACGTGGAGATGTCGCGCCGGTTCGTACCCATATCCGCAGCAGGTCTCCAAGGTGAAGAGCCTCTAGTCGATAGAATAATGTAGGTAAGGGAAGTCGGCAAATTGGATCCGTAACTTCGGAATAAGGATTGGCTCTGAGGACCGGGGCGTGTCGGGTTTGGACGGGAAGCGGATGCGGCCGGTGCCGGGCCTGGTCGATGCTCTAGCGTCTCTCGGGGCGCGAGGGCGGAATCCGGACCCGCGTTCCGGCCTTCCGCGGATCTTCCTAGCCGTAAGGCCGTGTCGGTTTCGTCTCGTGCGCGATCGGCGCGGTTCTGTACGACCGCCGTTCAACGGTCAGCTCAGAACTGGCACGGACAAGGGGAATCCGACTGTCTAATTAAAACAAAGCATTGCGATGGCCCTCGCGGGTGTTGACGCAATGTGATTTCTGCCCAGTGCTCTGAATGTCAACGTGAAGAAATTCAAGCAAGCGCGGGTGAGGGAGTTGTTGTACCTCACGGCTTCTTCCCGAAAAGCATAGGGGCGGACACCCTATCCCAGGTTTCTGGGTAATGCGGCTCGGCCCCTACGCATTGATGTGAGGTAGAGTTGCAGTTCTTGCGCTCGACGGTTACTCATCAAACGTTGCGGGAGCAGTCCTGCTAACATGAGTGCTAAGGGGGGGGAGGAAAGTCCCGCACAGGTGTTGAGCTACTGTGCCCTCCCCCATGTGGCGTTGGACTCTTAGTGGCTGCGTTTCGCAGGATGCCTATAGGGACCAAGGGTGCTTGTTTTTCCATTCGTGCAGGCATGCACCTTTAAGACGGGGGGGGGACCCTGATCCCTCTATCCCGGCCGTCCGCTTTCAGCCTGAGCTGTGCAGTATACGGGCACATTGCGTGTCTATGTGCGGTGAAGGTCGGCGGGCGGTGCATGAGGCCTCTGCAAGATCGAGGCCCAATCGCGAGTCACAGGACTGTTGTCTGAGTCCCCCATTAACGAGGTGTACGATAGGCCAGGTGTGTAGTTGGTCACAGGATGTCCGGCGGAGCGCTGTAACCGGTATTCGGTGGTTTGTACACTAAGCTTGGTGTGGTAGGATGATAGGCGACTGCTTCCGACGCTCCGGGTGGGTACGTGGGGGGCCTGCGCGGCCCCCCACACCCCCCGCGCGGCGGTCGTACCTCTGACTCTCTTAAAGTAGCCAAATGCCTCGTCATCTAATTAGTGACGCGCATGAATGGATTAACGAGATTCCCACTGTCCCTATCTGTGACGCGTTCGACACGGTAGTGGACGGACACGTTCGTACTGCGCTCCGCAAATTAAATACTTTTTTATTTGATTTTCGGGGTTTTTTGCTGAATTTCAGCTGTAATTTAGTTTTATAAGTGTAGTAATACACGAACTCGTTGTGTTATTTATATTTAGTGTTCATTTTGTTGTATTTTAGGCAGTTTTTATAAGTGGTTTTCTGTTCTGGAACACGTGGTTCACAGAAGGTGCTGTGATTTCGGGGTAGCCGCACTGAAATTTCAGTGTCTGGCTACGGACTTCCAGCAATCAGTGTCCAGGCAGGTACTAGTGTTGTTTTATTTTAATTATTAAGTGTCTGGAGTGGATTTACTAAGCTGAATCCACGCCGGCACATGGCAAATTTTTAGGTTAGGAGCACGTGGTGTGTTAGATTATAGTGTGGTTTTAAGTTTTTAGGTTAGGTGTTGACAGCTGTCATTTACGGTGTCATCCGGGCCGTCACCTGTCAGTTGGCTGTCGTTGACACCTGACATCTGTCAGTGTCATCGGGCTGTCAGCTGTCGGTTGTCATCTCGGGGTGACATCTGTCATCTGTTGACAACTGAGTGTTGCCAATTTTTGACCTTGGTATATTTTTTGGTAGTTTTCAACGGAAAATTAGATTGTTAGTTTGTTATTTATTTTATTAGTTTGATAATTATTTTTATTCTTTTATTGAGATATTGTTGAGGTGCTTAGTAGCTCAGGTTACTAGGTAAGGTCAAGAGAGAATGGCGGATGACGATGATGGGGAGTCATTTAGGGCGGCGATTGACGCGGAGCTCTCCAAGAGGGAGGAAGAGCTGCGATGCCTGGAGGAGCTGCGGGAGGGAATAGGTTTCACACCTAGGAACTCCCTAATGCGGACTCCACCGGGTGGCTTTCAGGCGGCGAGTGGCTCCATACCGCCTATTAGGGAGGAATGCTTGCCACCGGACAGCCCGGTTGCGCCGTCGGGTGGAAAGAGGCCACTGAGCTCCCCTCAGGAGTCTCAGGGAAGACCGACGCGCAGCAGGATGGCAGCAAGGACGGGCGAAGCTCCACCCATAAGTGGAATCTTGGCAGCGGTGGCGGCACCAGGGGTGGTGCGGGTGCTCGGTTCGAGCTCGCCCCCCCCGGGGTCCCCACCGGAGGCGTCTAGCACGCCGAACAAGGGAACGGGGCTGGCGGCTATGGATAAGACCCAGCTGATTGACCAGGTGTACCAGTCGGTCAAAGGGATCAGCGGGGTGGCCAATGCCACTAACAAGCTGAATATGACGGACAAGGGGCTTATAGCCGGTTACAGCCAGGATATCCTGGCAGTGGTGGCTGCCTTGACCACTAGGATGGCAGAGCTGGAACACCAGCTCATAGCTAAGGACCTGAGGGTGGCGACTCTGGAGCTGCAGCGGGCCGGTGAGTCTGCCGCGCCTGTGCGCAACCACTTGGCCACGGACGGTGTCCGAACTGTGGACTATGCGGCAATATTAAAGCTGCCTAATGGTAAGCCGCGAGTAGCGGTGGAGCAGCGCGGGCCTGCCGTACTGTTCTACCCGAACAGTGAGGACATTAAGTCCTCGGACGCCACTCTGAAGGAACTCCGTGAGAAGGTGCAGCCGGGCCAGAAAGGGATTCAGGTGGAGGGAGTGAGGCGTGTGGGTAACGCGGGAGTTGTCGTGCAGACGGCGTCTTCCGCAGCCGCACAAAAACTCAAAGCGGCGGCTCCTCCGACGCTCAGATCGGCTGATCCGAAATCCCGGCGACCACTCGTGGCTCTTCGTAACCTGAGCGGGAACCCGAAGGCAGAGGACGTACTGGAGGACCTTCACAGGGTAAACCTCGCAGATGACCCAGCTTGGCCTATCGACAAAGTGCGGAAGGAGGCAGGGTTCGCCTTCAAGAAGGGTAGGCGTGGGGGGCGAACCACAACCGTGGTTTTCGAGGTCTCGGCTGCACTCCGGGACAAGCTGGTCGGCCTAGGCAGGGTGTATGTGGGATGGGACGCAGTGGAGGTCTGTGACTTCGTCCGGGTGACCTGCTGCAATAAATGCCAGCAATATGGGCACCCGGAGAAACATTGCAGAGCGACCTCAATGGTATGTGGCAAATGTGGGGACAGCGGTCATAAAGCGCAGGAATGCCAGTCGAAGACTGAGTGCTGCGCGACCTGCAAGCGCTTTAAGCGACCGGAAGCTGGCTCACACAGGACAGCGGCGATAGATTGCCCAGCGCGTGTGTATGCAGAGAAGCAGGCCATTAATATGACCCAGTATGCCTGAGCACGCGCACGTTTTTAGGGTGGGACAGCTAAATCTGCAGGGTTCTGCAACCGCGACTACCGAACTGCCAGTGATCGCCAGATCACTGAGGCTGGACCTTGTACTTGTCCAGGAGCAATATTGCGACACCAGGACCATCCAGCATGGACCAGAGTCCAAGGCGGGCATTGTAGTCATGAATCCGAGGATTGCTGTCACATTCCTGGGGCACCTCAGTAATGACCATTGTGCGGTGGCCCATATTAGTTGCCCGGGAACTATGGGCGACTTCTATGCTGTATCGGTCTACTGCCAGTATAGCCATGATATTGCGGTTCACCTGCAACACTTGACGGTGATTTTAGATCAACTGACGGGTCATTCTATACTGGTGGGGATGGACAGTAATGCCCATTCGCCACTGTGGCACTGCGAACGTAGGCAATATATAGGCCGCGGCCCCGATACGGAGTACCGGAAATCCCAGATGGAAGGTCTTATCCTGGGACGGGGGCTACTTATACACAATGTGGAGGGTCAACCACCCACGTTTCATGGCCCTAATGGCCAGTCAAACGTGGACTTGACCCTTAGTACAAGAGGCCTGGCAGTCACACAGTGGACAGTGCACGAGGGGATCAGTCTGAGTGACCATCAACTGATCACCTTCGAAATTGGCACGGGCACCGCAAGGAGAACAGAGGGTCGTTCTGAGGAGGGGCAGAGAGTCGTAGAGTCTGTATCCTTCCGTGAGAAGGGGGTGGATTATGAGCGATTTCGTAGTGTGCTCCATAACAAGATGGGTAGGCTTCAGACGTGGAAGCCGGCACAAGAAATCTGCTCGCAGTACTCCGACATACTCACTTGCGCTGCAGAAACCTGCTTAGGAAAGCGCGGCAAGAGGGATACAGGCGGATACGAATGGTGGACAGGGGACTTGGAGAAACTACGCCACAAAGTATATGGAGCAAGGCGAGCCTGGCAAAACTCGCGCAGGGCTAAGGACTCCAGGGAGGAGGAAAGGCTTGAGACCCTGCGTGCGGTGAGGGCTTCCTATAAAACCGCTATGAGAGCAGCAGAGGTGGCCTTTTTCCGTAACATCGCTGAGTCCGGAAACGATGACCCGTGGGGATTAGCGTACAGAGCCGCGTCGGGCAGAGTACGCCCCCCAGCGAATGTCCTGCACGGTATCCGTCTGATGGAAGGTTACTCCACGACGGCAGAGGGTACCGCGACGGGCCTCCTCACCTCCTTATGCCCGGATGACGACTCTAGTGTAGACACAGAGTATCACCGCCAGGTCAGGATTGCAGCGGCATGCTCTCCTATGGGGCAGGACTCCGACCCGCCCAGTCGGGCGGCACTTGAGCGCATCGTCAGAGAATTGCCAAGTACAGCTCCGGGATTGGATGGGCTTACTGCCCGGATCATTAAGCACGCATGGAGAGTTAGCGGAGCGGAGATGCTACTTATGTACTCTGCGTGTATTGGTGAGGGCGTATTCCCTGACATCTGGAAGATAGGTCGGTTGGTCGTCCTGCCAAAGGGCAATGACCGGCCGCTCTCGGACCCGAAGGCGTATAGACCGGTTACCCTTCTCCCGATTTTGGGAAAGATACTGGAACGCCTAATTATATCGTGTGCTCCTTGCTTGTATCGCAACATCTCAGAAAATCAGCACGGTTTCTCGAGGGGTAAGTCGACGGTTACGGCGCTTAACGCAATCCTAGACCGGGCGGCGGACTCCTCGGAAAATTATGTGCAAGTAATTCTTTTGGACATCTCGGGGGCCTTTGACAACGCCTGGTGGCCCATGGTCCTGACGAAAGCAAAGCAGGGCGGATGCCCGCCGAATATATACCGAATTTTGGTGAGCTATTTCACAGATCGGCGCGTCGGACTATTCATGGGCGACCAGGTGGTGTGGAAGCGGTCCACTATGGGCTGCCCCCAGGGATCAGTATTGGGACCTCCTCTTTGGAACCTCCTGTTGGACGACATCCTGAAGCTACCGTGGCCAGACGGGGTGATGGCAGTGGCTTACGCGGACGACATCACGATCGTGATCGAGGCGCCAAGTCGGGCGGTGATCGAGCGCAACGCTCGGTTATCGCTGGAGTCGGTATCCGCTTGGGGGAAGCGGAATCGGCTTAGTTTTTCAGCACCAAAGTCGCAGACCCTGACTTTGAAGGGCAAGTTTAAACGTCCCCCTACCATACGCATGGATGGGGCCTCGATCGCGCACGTGACGAATGCCAAGGTGCTGGGCGTTGTAGTCGACGAAGCGGGCTCCTACGTGCCGCATGCAAGTTTGGCCGGCCAACGGGCTGTGAATGCCTTCGGGAAGATGTCGAGGATATCCGCTTCTTCCTGGGGTGTAAGGTACCGCGCCCTGAGAGTTCTGTTTGCAGGGACCTATGTGGCAATTTTAACCTATGCTGCGGCCGTATGGTGGCGAAGTGTGGGGAGGTACGCAGTGCGGAGTACGCTGCTCCGTACGCAACGTCCGGCCTTAATTCTTCTGACTAAGGCATACAGGTCGGTCAGCACCGCAGCGTTACCTGTGCTAGCGGGAGTGCTACCGGCCGATCTGGAGGTCTGTCGTGCGGGACGAATCTCACAGGAGTGTTCCGGGATGGTAAGCAGGGAGCGCAAGGTGGCAATTGGGAAGGTGAGAGCGGAGGTGATGGCTCAGTGGCAGGAACGATGGCAGTCTTCCAAGGATGGTAGGGAGTTGTACTCGTTCTTCACGGATGTGACGGACAGGGTGTCTTTCGGCTGGGTGGAACCGGAATACGTCATGTCACAGATCCTCACAGGTCATGGGAGTTTCAGAGGCCGCCTGAACAAAATGTCGCTATGCGACACAGCGCTATGTTACTGTGGGCTGGCAGACGAAACCCGAGACCATGTCCTGTGGGACTGTGAGCTGTATGCAGACGAGCGGGAGGAAATGTTGGGGAACTGGAGTAGAGGGGAGATAGGGCCTATCTATCACAGAGAGCTGATAGCTAGTCCGGAGGGCTTTCGAAGGCTGAGGTCATTTGCTCACAAATGGCACAGCAAGAGAAAGGCATTAGAATTACAGTAGGAAACCTGTTAGGAAACATGTAGGACAGTTAGGAACAGTAATTCTAATGAAGTCTAGGACGGTAGGAACAGCTTTTCAGCTTTAGTTGATGGCAAGCCGCTAGGGCTGCTCGTGCGCTCAGTCACATTTTGTGGTGTAGCACGCCCCAGAATGGGGAGAAGTGAAATTAGAGAGAGGGACAGGAAAAAAGAAAATATGGAGTTTACAAAGCACGTTCCGGTAGAGCAAGCTGTAAAGACATACGCAGTCACGCAATTGCCGGAACGTGTCTCCAATGAGTCCGTATGCCGCAAGGCGGGTAGGACCAACAGTGGAGGGAGGTGGGATTTTGTCCCTATCTACTAGCTATCCTATCTATAGCCTATCTACTAGAGCCATGATATTGCGGTTCACCTGCAACACTTGACGGTGATTTTAGATCAACTGACGGGTCATTCTATACTGGTGGGGATGGACAGTAATGCCCATTCGCCACTGTGGCACTGCGAACGTAGGCAATATATAGGCCGCGGCCCCGATACGGAGTACCGGAAATCCCAGATGGAAGGTCTTATCCTGGGACGGGGGCTACTTATACACAATGTGGAGGGTCAACCACCCACGTTTCATGGCCCTAATGGCCAGTCAAACGTGGACTTGACCCTTAGTACAAGAGGCCTGGCAGTCACACAGTGGACAGTGCACGAGGGGATCAGTCTGAGTGACCATCAACTGATCACCTTCGAAATTGGCACGGGCACCGCAAGGAGAACAGAGGGTCGTTCTGAGGAGGGGCAGAGAGTCGTAGAGTCTGTATCCTTCCGTGAGAAGGGGGTGGATTATGAGCGATTTCGTAGTGTGCTCCATAACAAGATGGGTAGGCTTCAGACGTGGAAGCCGGCACAAGAAATCTGCTCGCAGTACTCCGACATACTCACTTGCGCTGCAGAAACCTGCTTAGGAAAGCGCGGCAAGAGGGATACAGGCGGATACGAATGGTGGACAGGGGACTTGGAGAAACTACGCCACAAAGTATATGGAGCAAGGCGAGCCTGGCAAAACTCGCGCAGGGCTAAGGACTCCAGGGAGGAGGAAAGGCTTGAGACCCTGCGTGCGGTGAGGGCTTCCTATAAAACCGCTATGAGAGCAGCAGAGGTGGCCTTTTTCCGTAACATCGCTGAGTCCGGAAACGATGACCCGTGGGGATTAGCGTACAGAGCCGCGTCGGGCAGAGTACGCCCCCCAGCGAATGTCCTGCACGGTATCCGTCTGATGGAAGGTTACTCCACGACGGCAGAGGGTACCGCGACGGGCCTCCTCACCTCCTTATGCCCGGATGACGACTCTAGTGTAGACACAGAGTATCACCGCCAGGTCAGGATTGCAGCGGCATGCTCTCCTATGGGGCAGGACTCCGACCCGCCCAGTCGGGCGGCACTTGAGCGCATCGTCAGAGAATTGCCAAGTACAGCTCCGGGATTGGATGGGCTTACTGCCCGGATCATTAAGCACGCATGGAGAGTTAGCGGAGCGGAGATGCTACTTATGTACTCTGCGTGTATTGGTGAGGGCGTATTCCCTGACATCTGGAAGATAGGTCGGTTGGTCGTCCTGCCAAAGGGCAATGACCGGCCGCTCTCGGACCCGAAGGCGTATAGACCGGTTACCCTTCTCCCGATTTTGGGAAAGATACTGGAACGCCTAATTATATCGTGTGCTCCTTGCTTGTATCGCAACATTTCAGAAAATCAGCACGGTTTCTCGAGGGGTAAGTCGACGGTTACGGCGCTTAACGCAATCCTAGACCGGGCGGCGGACTCCTCGGAAAATTATGTGCAAGTAATTCTTTTGGACATCTCGGGGGCCTTTGACAACGCCTGGTGGCCCATGGTCCTGACGAAAGCAAAGCAGGGCGGATGCCCGCCGAATATATACCGAATTTTGGTGAGCTATTTCACAGATCGGCGCGTCGGACTATTCATGGGCGACCAGGTGGTGTGGAAGCGGTCCACTATGGGCTGCCCCCAGGGATCAGTATTGGGACCTCCTCTGTGGAACCTCCTGTTGGACGACATCCTGAAGCTACCGTGGCCAGACGGGGTGATGGCAGTGGCTTACGCGGACGACATCACGATCGTGATCGAGGCGCCAAGTCGGGCGGTGATCGAGCGCAACGCTCGGTTATCGCTGGAGTCGGTATCCGCTTGGGGGAAGCGGAATCGGCTTAGTTTTTCAGCACCAAAGTCGCAGACCCTGACTTTGAAGGGCAAGTTTAAACGTCCCCCTACCATACGCATGGATGGGGCCTCGATCGCGCACGTGACGAATGCCAAGGTGCTGGGCGTTGTAGTCGACGAAGCGGGCTCCTACGTGCCGCATGCAAGTTTGGCCGGCCAACGGGCTGTGAATGCCTTCGGGAAGATGTCGAGGATATCCGCTTCTTCCTGGGGTGTAAGGTACCGTGCCCTGAGAGTTCTGTTTGCAGGGACCTATGTGGCAATTTTAACCTATGCTGCGGCCGTATGGTGGCGAAGTGTGGGGAGGTACGCAGTGCGGAGTACGCTGCTCCGTACGCAACGTCCGGCCTTAATTCTTCTGACTAAGGCATACAGGTCGGTCAGCACCGCAGCGTTACCTGTGCTAGCGGGAGTGCTACCGGCCGATCTGGAGGTCTGTCGTGCGGGACGAATCTCACAGGAGTGTTCCGGGATGGTCAGCAGGGAGCGCAAGGTGGCAATTGGGAAGGTGAGAGCGGAGGTGATGGCTCAGTGGCAGGAACGATGGCAGTCTTCCAAGGATGGTAGGGAGTTGTACTCGTTCTTCACGGATGTGACGGACAGGGTGTCTTTCGGCTGGGTGGAACCGGAATACGTCATGTCACAGATCCTCACAGGTCATGGGAGTTTCAGAGGCCGCCTGAACAAAATGTCGCTATGCGACACAGCGCTATGTTACTGTGGGCTGGCAGACGAAACCCGAGACCATGTCCTGTGGGACTGTGAGCTGTATGCAGACGAGCGGGAGGAAATGTTGGGGAACTGGAGTAGAGGGGAGATAGGGCCTATCTATCACAGAGAGCTGATAGCTAGTCCGGAGGGCTTTCGAAGGCTGAGGTCATTTGCTCACAAATGGCACAGCAAGAGAAAGGCATTAGAATTACAGTAGGAAACCTGTTAGGAAACATGTAGGACAGTTAGGAACAGTAATTCTAATGAAGTCTAGGACGGTAGGAACAGCTTTTCAGCTTTAGTTGATGGCAAGCCGCTAGGGCTGCTCGTGCGCTCAGTCACATTTTGTGGTGTAGCACGCCCCAGAATGGGGAGAAGTGAAATTAGAGAGAGGGACAGGAAAAAAGAAAATATGGAGTTTACAAAGCACGTTCCGGTAGAGCAAGCTGTAAAGACATACGCAGTCACGCAATTGCCGGAACGTGTCTCCAATGAGTCCGTATGCCGCAAGGCGGGTAGGACCAACAGTGGAGGGAGGTGGGATTTTGTCCCTATCTACTTCGTGGTCTGCCGCGGGATGCATTCAGGGCAGGGAGAAGGGTCATCGCGGGCGAGGCTGTAGCCAAGTGGCAGCAGAGGTGGGAAAAGGAGGAAAAGGGTAGGGAACTATATCGATTTTTCCCGGACGTGGCGGTTAGGCTCGGGGCGACCTGGGTCGAGCCGGACTATCAGGTCTCTCAGATTCTGACGGGGCATGGATGTTTCCGCAAGAGGCTGTATGACATGAAGTTGTGTGAGGTCAGCGTGTGTTACTGCGGAGAGGAGGATGAGAGTTTGGACCACGTTTTGTGGCGATGCCCCTTGTATGATGATCAGCGGCAAAAGATGATGGACGGGATCACTCGCCCGGAGGAGGGACCGGTTTATTACTGCGACCTCGTTGCTTCCGAGGTTAACTTCCGGCGGCTGAAGGACTTCGCACATAGCTGGCACAAATTTAGGAGCGGGCTCGAAAGAGAGGACGGGTCAGGGTCGGGCAGCGAACCCGTTTCTGTGGTGTCTTAACCCATGAGAGGGGTGTCAGGTGTTATGCCGCCCCAGAATGGGGGGAAAGGCATCAAGGGGGACAGGACGAGATAATTTGTAAAGGAGTCAAGAAGCGGCTGCGGTGATAGCGCGCTCATATCCATATGGGTGGGCTGTGTCCGCAGTCGTCTCCTTGCGATTCGGCCCATATGACATGATGTCGGTGGGGCCATGGGTGGTTGGAGGGTGTCCCTATCTACTGAGTACAGAGTTCGCTGCCTGCGCTCATGCTGAGCAGACGTGCGGACAGTATTTCTCTGATCTTTTTTCTGATTGGCTGTCGCGAGTTATCGGTGCCTCCTGCTTCTTCTTAGGCGAAGTCGCATATAAGCCCGCGGCCATCTTTAAATCCGAGCGAGATCGCGCTACTCGTAGGCGGAGCGCGGTGACGTTTTCCCCCCCGCGACGGGTAGTGTGCAAGTGCGAAAGAGACGCTATTGTGACAGTGACACTTTGTGTATGCGTGACAGTGACATTTGTAAGTTAAGTGGTGACAGTGACACTTGGTGGCGCGACAGTGACGTTTTGTGGTGACAGTGACACTTGGAGTGTGGTTTCCCCTACCCCCTGCGATTTTGACGTTTTTGCCCCCCCCCTACCCCCCCCCCTACCCCCCCCCCGTGTATACCCCCCTCCACCCCCTTGGAGGGTGTTGAGACGGGTCCCGGGCCCTCCCCTGAGAGGCCTCTGAAGGGTTGGGTAATCTGGAGTTTTCCGGATTTTCCGGAGTTTTTCCTCAGTTTTCCGGCTGGGAGTGTGGGAAGGCTGATCCCTAAACTGGGTAAGTACCGTGGCGAAATTCTTGGACTTAGAAAAAATTCGTGAAATCCCGCGGCGACCGGCGGTGACCGGCACTTATAATAGTGAAGTTACGAATTGATACCATCGGACAAGGGGTAATACACGAACAGGTTCATTCGGACTCCGTAAAAATTTTCTAAGTGTAATACACGAACTGGGCACCGGACTTAGAAGACTTCAAGTTTAATACACGAACCAGGACTGGGACTTTGAAAATTATTGACTTGGTCGTAAGGTGTTCTTATTGTGGTGAGCAGTGCGACTGTAGTAGTTTGGGTTCGCAAAAGAAAAGGGGGAGTGTAAATTAAAAGGACCACAAAAAAAAAAAAAAAAAAAAAAAAAAAAAAAAAAAAAAAAAAAAAAAAAAAAAAAAAAGAGAGAAGGGAGAAAAGACGTCCATACAGTATTGGGGGGTGTGCCTAGGTGGGAGGGTGAGCTTAGGGCAGGGTGCGGCGGCACGGCCGCCTGCACCGCTCGACTATGTCCGAGAGCGACGAAGCGTCCCGCCGTCAGCGTGAGCTGATAGAAGCGGAAATGGAGAAAAAGGCGGAGGAGCTACAGGTGCTATCTGAGCTCCGCATGGAGAGCGGATTCACTCCGCGGGCATCGCTCGCTCGCACGCCACCGCAGGGGTTTGGCACCCCACTGGGGGACTTACTTATACTGGATCAGCCCCAGTCACCAATGGATGACGACCTACTCCCACAGGCAGGCGATAAACGGATGCTGTCCTCGCCGGAAGATGTTCAGGCGGCGGTGCGCCGACGCATGAACGTGCGCAAGATGGGGCGCGATGACGTGCCGCCTATCGGCGGCCTATTGTCACGACCGGCTCAACTGTCATCAAACAACCCTCTTCCCCCCCCTTCGGCAAAGCTGCCTGATAACAGCGACGTGGACGAGCTGGCAGCAGCTACCGTGGAGAAGCTGGCTGGAATGGCGACCGCCTCGACCAAGGGGATCATGGAGGCAGTAAAATGCAAGTCCTCGAAATTAAATAAGGACGAGATGGCAGCAATTGGGCTACACACGGAACGACTCGCAGCGGTTGTGCTTCACCTAACGCTTCGTGTGGCGGCAGCCGAATCCCGGGCGGCCTTAGCCGAGGCAACAGCGGCACACACAGGCACGGGGATCTCGCAGGGGCCTAGCGAGACAGCGCCAAGGAGCTTTGCGCACGCGCTGCGCTTGGGAAAGGGCCTTGAACCGGTCCCAATAACGAGGCCGGCTGGACCGTCGGTGGTCGTTTACCCCGCGGAGGACCAAAAGGATACACTGAAGACGGCGGAGGACACGCGGCGCACGCTGCTGGGTGCAGTGTGCCCAGGAAAGCTGGGCCTTCAAATAGCAGGGGTGCGAAAGGTCGGGAATGCCGGGGTCGTGGTCCAGACAACATCTGTGGCCGCAGCGGACACCCTTAGGAAGGCAGTGCCCACCACACTGCGTACTGCGGAGCCTGCCGAGCGCCAGCCGCTGATAGCGCTGACTGGCATTGATAAGGAGGCCACGATGGAGGACGTCCTGGACGAAATAAAGGAGCAAAACCTGCAAGAGGACGTCGCTTGGACTCGGGAGCGGTTGGGCAAAGAGTTGCGCCTCATATTTAAACGTAACAGGCATGGTAATAGGACGAGATGGGTGTGTCAAACTTCCCAGGACTTAAGGCGCACGCTAATTAATAGAGGGAAACTATATATAGGATGGGACGTGGTAGAGGTTACGGATCACGTCTCTGTCACCTGCTGCAGCCGATGCCAAATGTACGGGCACCCTGAAAAGTACTGTCGGGCCAAAAACATGGTTTGTGGAAATTGCGGTGAAGAGGGCCACAGGAACGCCGAGTGTCAGGCTGCAACGCCGACGTGCGCCACGTGCAAAAGGTTTGGCAGGAAGGGCGCGAACGCGCACCGCACCGCATCTAGGGATTGTCCCGCCCGTACGCATGCAGAGCAGAGAGCGGTAACAGACATCAACTATCACGATGCCTAGTCCGCCATTAGCGACAGGGGTTCGGATGGGGCAGCTTAATCTGCAGGGATCTGCCATGGCCACAGTAGAGCTGCCCAGGGTGGCAGCTGAGGAGCACCTAGACTTCATCCTGATCCAGGAGCCGTTCACGGCGGCGCATCAGGTATCGGCGGCGCGGCTACGGCTTCTCCTGCCAGAGGGACCGAACCCCAAAGCGGGGATTTTCCTCGCTAGAAACGACGCTGCGTGTACAATTCTCCGGCACCTCACCAACACGCACTGCATCGTGTGCCACATAGTGCTCAATGGTCACGACTTTTACATAGTAAGCGCATACTTTCAGTACTCTGAGGACATATCGACCCATTTGGAGCACCTTACCAGGGTACTGAGAGCTCTACGGGGACGCCGCGTACTGTTGGGGGCGGACGTCAATGCGCACTCGCCCATCTGGCACTCAATGCCGCGACACTACACCGGGCGCGGCCGTGAAGTGGCTCGCCGGCGGGAGGAAATGGAGGATTTCCTGTTGGCCCATGATCTAATAATCCA
The DNA here is from genome assembly GCA_905147345.3 of Mythimna impura. Lineage (NCBI taxonomy): Eukaryota > Metazoa > Arthropoda > Insecta > Lepidoptera > Noctuidae > Mythimna > Mythimna impura. The sequence goes on from CAJHVM030000015.1 coordinate 59,002, forward strand.
TAACGCACCTGGGCAACCATTCACGTTCTCCACGGCCAATGGGGAATCAAACATAGACGTCACCTTCTCCACTAGAGGGGTTGTCGTGGCGGACTGGCGGGTGCACGAGAACCTTAGCTGTAGTGACCATCGCCTTCTAACGTACGTGCTATGTGGTACACAGATGCGAGAGCCAGCCTCTGCAGCGGAGCCGTCGGTTGCGCCAACGAGGTTTCGGGAGCGTGGAGTGGACTGGGAGCGATTCCAAGCTAGGATCCGTGAACGTATGGGTGGGATCGACTGGTCGAAGTCTGCGAGCGATGTGTGCAAGGACTTCACACGTATTATCGTGTGGACGGCTGAGGAATGTCTGGGCACGTGCGGTGATGGTAAGAAAGCGAAAGGTTACGAATGGTGGTCTCCCTCGTTGGAGGCCTTGCGTAAACGGCACAATAAGGCGAGAAAAGCATGGCAGGACGTACGAAAGGTGGGAGGGGAACTGGAAGTGCAGGCGCGACAGGTTTTTCATGAATGCCGCAGTAACTATAGGGCGTCGATGGAGAAGGCGCAGCTCGATTTCTTCCGCAAGCTAGCCGATTCGGGTAATCAGGACCCGTGGGGCCTGGCTTACCGTGCTGCCAGTGGCAGGGTCAGAGCCCCGGCGAATGTTATTAACGGCATTAGGCTTGCGGGGGGGTTCGCTGAGGATGTAGACACCGCCATGCGCGGTCTTGTGCAAGCGCTGTGCCCCGACGACGACCCGTCGTCTGACACGGCCTATCACCGGCAGGTGCGGCTGGCGGCCGCCTGCGTCCCGTCGGGTCGAGATGCGCCTCCTCTGTCGTGTCAGGATCTGGAGAAAATAGTTAAGGATCTTCCTAACACGGCTCCGGGAATCGATGGGATCACGGCGGGCATTGTCAGGCGTGTGTGGCGGGTGGCTTGTGCTGAACTAACACACATGTTTGGCATGTGCGTCGCCGAGGGTGTCTTCCCCGATGCGTGGAAGGACGGTAGGCTCATTGTTCTGCCAAAGGGCAACGACAAGCCACTTACCGATCCCAAAGCGTATCGGCCCATCACCCTTCTCCCTGTCCTGGGTAAAATTCTGGAGCGGGTTATTCTTTTGTGCGCCCCTTCCATCTTGAGTGGGGTGTCGTCGGGCCAGCACGGGTTTTCTCGGGGTAAGTCAACGCTGACGGCCTTAAACTCCATTGTGGATACCGTCCAAAGCAGCCGGCTCAGGTATGTCCAGGCCATCTTCCTGGACATATCCGGGGCCTTCGACAACGCATGGTGGCCCATGATCCTGCTCAAGGCGAAGAGGGGGGGGTGCCCGCCGAACATCTATAAGATGCTGGCGGCGTACTTCACTAACCGCCGAGTCGGACTCTTCGCCGGGAGCAGGGTTGTCTGGAAGGTCTCGACCATGGGGTGCCCGCAGGGTTCTGTAGTGGGACCACCACTATGGAATCTTCTCCTGGACGATTTGCTTCGGTTGCCGTTCCCGGTCGGCGTGAGGGTGATCGCGTACGCGGACGATGTTACGGTCCTCGTCGAGTCGGACTCTAGAGCCGGCATTGAGGCCTCGGCCTCGTGCGCCATGGCATTGATTTCTGAGTGGGGGGCTCGCAACAGGTTGGGCTTCTCCCCCTCGAAGTCATATTCCATGACTTTGAAGGGGGGCTTAGCTAAGCGCCCACCCACGGTCCGTCTTGACGGGGCCTCAGTCAAAAGCGTGCGCTCGACCAGAGTCCTGGGGGTGGTGATCGATGCGAATTTATCGTTTGGGGAACACGCTCAATCAATTGGCGAGCGTGCTGCAGCTGGGCTGGGCAAGATGTCACGCGTCTCCGCCTCTTCCTGGGGCATGCGCTACAGGGCCCTTAAGGTGCTGTACAAGGGCATTTTTGTTGCCATTATTACCTACGCGGCGGGATGCTGGTGGAGGCGCGTGAGCACACACACGGTCAGGGCCGTACTGCAGAGGACGCAAAGGCCCGCTCTCATTTTATTGACGAAGGCCTATCGGTCCGTCAGCACGGCGGCACTTCCGGTTCTGGCTGGGGTGCTGCCGGCTGACCTCGAGGTGGCCCGTGCGGGTAATATCGACGACATTCGTGGTCTGCCGCGGGATGCATTCAGGGCAGGGAGAAGGGTCATCGCGGACGAGGCTGTAGCCAAGTGGCAGCAGAGGTGGGAAAAGGAGGAAAAGGGTAGGGAACTATATCGATTTTTCCCGGACGTGGCGGTTAGGCTCGGGGCGACCTGGGTCGAGCCGGACTATCAGGTCTCTCAGATTCTGACGGGGCATGGATGTTTCCGCAAGAGGCTGTATGACATGAAGTTGTGTGAGGTCAGCGTGTGTTACTGCGGAGAGGAGGATGAGAGTTTGGACCACGTTTTGTGGCGATGCCCCCTGTATGTTGAACAGCGACGGAAGATGATGGATGGGATCACTCGCTTGGAGGAGGGACCTGTCTACTACTGCGACCTCGTGGCCTCTGAGGCTAACTTCCGGCGGTTAAAGGAGTTCGCACATAAGTGGCACCATATAAGGAGTGAGCTTGAGGGCTAAGGCTCGGGCGGGCAGCGAACCCGTGCTGTGGTGTCCTACCCACGTGAGGGGGGACAGCTAGTATGCCGCCCCAGAATGGGGAGAATGGCATAAAGAGGGACTGGACGAGAAAATTTGTAAAGGAGTCAAGAAGCGTCTGCGGTGATAGCACCACCTATTTTATAGGAGGGCTATGTCCGCAGGCGTCTCCTTGAGATTCGGCCCATATGACAAGATGTCGGTGGGGCCATGGGTGGTTGGTGGGATGTCCCTATCTACTTCGTCGTCAGATGGACTTCGTCGTCAGACTTGTCAGAGTGCGGACGTGCGGACGTTCGCTCCCGTGGAATTTTTCCCATTGGCTGTTGCCGAAACTCGGTACCTCCCGTTCTATCTTGCGTGTTATCGAACCTAAGCTCGCGGCCATATTGGAATTGAAGTGAGAACGAGATACCCGAAGGCGGAGCGTGGTGACGTTTCCCCCCCGCGCGGGAGTGCGTAGTGCGACAGTGACGTTTGACAGTGACAGTGACACTTGGTGCGATCAGTGTGACAGTGACATTTGGTTTGACACTTATAGTGCGCCCCCCCCCCCCCCCTAGTAAAGGTGACGTTTGTGACAGTGACACTTGTCAGTGCGGTCCCCCCTCACCCCTGACCTGCTGTGAAGGATCCTGAAAAATTCAGTTTTTCCCGATTTTCCCCGTTTTTCCGATTTTCACAAGTTTTTCCCAACCGGGAGTGCGTGTGTGGTGTCCCTTAATAGGGGTAAGTACTTTGAACTTGTTTCTTTTGTGACTGCCAGGACTTAGGAAATTTTTTGACGATTTCTGTGCGTCGGAGACCTGCTTAGTTACAATACTGTGCGACCAAATTGATGGTATCGGTGGGAAGAAATTTCGTGTTCGCTGCTGGACTTAGAAAAATTCGAATAATACACGAACAGATCCAGCGACTTCACGAACTGGCACATAGAGATAGACGATTTACTTTTAATGCACGAACAGGGCTATGGCCCAGCTCTAAAAAATTAAGCAGTAAGGGTCGCAACTATGGCGGATGAGGAGGCCCAGCGCCTCCAAAATGAGCTCATAGAGCTCGAGATGGAGAGGAAGGCGGAAGAGCTCCGAATATTATCAGAAATGCGTATGGAGGGCGGCTTTACGCCAAGAACGTCGCTGGCACGCACACCCCCGCAGGGCTTCAGCACACCGTTGGGGCAAGAGGGCACATCACCTGCTCAGGCAGAAGGCCTGGATCTAGAGCCGTCCACAGTGGGAGGAAAGCGCCTGCTGACTTCCCCAGAGGAGGTGCAGCAGGCCCTGCGTTTATGTGTGGGAGCAAGGCGAGCAGCGCGAAGCGATGTGCCTCCCATAGGTGGCCTGTTGTCAAGGCCTATGGCCCGCACACCGCCGCCCAGCCAAGTAACCCCTACTCCTCCTGTCGGCGAGAGTTTCGAGGGGGAGACGGATCCTCTCATGTCCGCCCCAGCCGAGACCCTGGCAGGCTTAGCGACCGCCTCGACTAAAGGCATTATGGAAGCAGTGAGGACAAGGACTTCCAAGCTAAACAAAGATGAGTTGGCGGCCATTGGAGTGCATACCGAGAGATTATCGGCTGTGGTGATGCACCTCACGTTGCGCCTGGCTGCAGCAGAGAGCAGAGCGGCTGCGGCCGAATCAAAAGCGGAAGCTGCAGAACTAAGAATAGCACAAACAGCAGCTGGGGCGCCACCTACATTTGTTCCAACCACGGCGTCGTATGCGGCAGCACTGAGGCTGCCGAGGCGCCAAGAACCAGTCAGAATAGGCGCACCACCGGGGCCACTGTTGGCTTTCTACCCTGCTGATGAGGATGGCGCCATCAAGACCGCGGAGGAGACCAAGGCAGTACTAAAAAAGGCGGTTGACCCCGCCAAGCAGTGGATCCAGGTCGCTAAGGTGAGGAAAGTGGGAAATGCGGGTGTGATTGTGCAGACGACGGACACTGAGTCGGCCAACAGACTCCGGGCGGCCATCCCCAGTACGCTCCGGGTTACAGAGCCCAAGAGGAAACAGCCCCTCATATGCCTCAATAGGCTAGATGGCGACCCGTCCTACGACGAAATCATCACGGCACTTCATGAACAGAATTTTAGAGACAACCAAGAGTGGCCGTTGGAGCGCATCCAAAAGGAGGCAACTGGTGCCTTTAAAAAGAACCGGTCGCGAGGGGCAGCAACAGCTACTGCAGCCATATTCAAATGCTCTGCGGAGTTTCGTGAGGCGTTAATGGCCAAAACAAGAGTATACATAGGCTGGCAGGCGGTGGAAGTCATGGACTATGTGGACGTGACCTGCTGCTCTAAATGCCAGCAGTACGGGCACCCGGAGCGCTACTGCAGATCCAAAGAGACCACGTGCTCGCGCTGCGGCGCGACGGGCCACCGCGGTGATGACTGCAAGGCGAGTACACTGTGCTGCGCCACCTGCAAGCGATTGGGGAAAAAGGGGGCAGAGAGCCATAGAACGGCTTCCAGGGAATGCCCGGCGAGACTTTACGCGGAAACCAGGAGCGTCTCTATGACCAATTATGGACAGAACCAAGACCATTAAGTTTGGCCAGCTAAACCTCGCTGGGTCTGCGCTCGCTACTAGGGAGCTACCCGCGGTGTGCCGGGAGCATGGGGTCGACGTCGCACTCCTTCAAGAGCAGTATGCGCAGGCTGAGCAAAGTTTCATACTAGACAAAGGCGGTAATTCAGCTAGGGCAGGATTGTACATACATAAGCAAGGCTTGGCCTGCGCGGTGCTACAGCACCTATCCAACGACCACTGCCTGGTGGCACATTTGGAGGAGTGCGACCTGCACGTGGTCTCTGCGTACTTCCAGTACGGGGAGGATATTGGCCGGCACCTGCACCACCTGGAGGGTGTTATGGAGGCGCTGCGCGGGAAGCGCATTTTGGTATGCCTAGATGCCAACGCCCACTCGCCTATGTGGTATAGTGAGCCGCGGCATTACACCGGTCGCGGCCACAACGCGGAGTACAGGCGGGTGGGCATGGAGGCGTTTATTGCGGCGCATGGGCTCACCATTCATAACGTGGAGGGCCAGCCTTTCACTTTTAGTGGCCCGAATGGTGAGTCCAACATCGACTTAACACTGACCACCAGAGGTGTCACTGCTGTGGACTGGACAGTTCACGAGAGTGCCAGCAGTAGTGACCACCGACTTATTACCTTCCAGGTGGCTGTAGGGAGGGGACGGGTGAAGGAGAGATGCCATGGCGCCGGGCCAGTCGAGGAGCCGGTGCGATTTCGGGATCGGGGTGTGGATTGGCCGCGCTTCCAGCAGGCCATCCATGCACGAATGGGAAGGCTTGACTTCAGTAAGCCAGCGTCCTTTGTCTGCAAGGAATTTACTAGGATTATTGCGGACACAGCGTGCCAGTGCTTGGGAGTGAAAGGGCCACCAAAGGACACAGGGTATGAATGGTGGAATCCGGAGCTTGAAAACCTCCGGAAATTGAATAATAAGGCGAGGAGTAAATGGCAGGGTGCGCGAAAGGTCGGGGGACTAAGAGAGGAGACGCTGCGTGCGGAATTCCATGTGCTGAGAGCGAGATACCGGAAGGCAATGGAGGGGGCGGAGCTTGAGCACTTTAAGCGCATTGCAGATTCGGGCAATAGCGACCCGTGGGGGCTGGCATATCGGGCTGCCAGTGGCAGACTGAGGCCACCCTCCCGGGTAATTAACGGCACGAAGCTGGCGGAGGGTTATGCAACCTCGGTGGGCGACGCGGCGGCTAGCCTCCTGCAGGCATTGTGCCCGGATGACGACCTGTCGCGGGACACGCCCTACCATCGACAGATTCGAGTTGCTGCCTCGCTCACCCCGTCGGGCCAGGCTGCGCCTCCTCTGCCACGTGACAGTCTGGGCGCCATAATTAGGAGACTGCCTAACACGGCTCCGGGACTGGACGGTATTAGTGCGCGAATAGTGAAGAATGTTTGGGCTGTCGTACCCGCGGAGGTTACTGCGGTGTATGGCAAGTGTGTTATGGATGGTGTGTTCCCAGATGTGTGGAAGGAGGGCCAGCTTCTGGTCTTGCCGAAGGGCAACGGTAAGCCCCTTACTGACCCTAAGGCATACAGGCCGATCACGCTCCTCCCTGTGCTGGGCAAAATTTTGGAACGCGTAATGCTGAAATGCGCTCCAATGATCGGCAATCAGATCTCTGCCGCCCAGCACGGGTTCTCTCCCGGAAGGTCAACCGTCACGGCGCTCAATGAAATATTGGGCGCCGCGAAGGAGGGCCCGGACAAGTATTTGCAGGCCATCTTCTTGGACATATCGGGCGCCTTCGACAACGCCTGGTGGCCGATGATCCTGACGAAAGTCAAGCGGGGAGGGTGTCCGCCTAACATCTTTAAGATGCTGACGGACTACTTTGTCCGCCGACGAGTCGGGCTTTTCGTCGGGGACCGGGTGGAGTGGAAGGTGTCCACCATGGGCTGCCCGCAGGGTTCTGTCCTTGGTCCGCCATTATGGAACCTGTTATTGGACGACTTGCTTCGATTGCCGCTGCCGCACGGCGTACGCATCATTGCGTATGCGGACGATGTGACGCTCCTGATCGGGGCCCGGTCTCGGCTTGAGCTCGAGAGGGCGGCCAAAGAGTCGCTGGACATGGTCGCGGCGTGGGGTGAAAGGAACCGCCTGGGGTTCTCCCCGGCAAAGTCAGCGATGATGACGATGAGGGGAAAACTCCAGCGGCCCCCCACTGTAAGGCTCGCTGGGGACCCGGTCAGGAGTGTCGCCTCGACGACGGTGCTGGGGGTGGTTCTCGACGGGAGTCAGTCCTTTGTGCAGCATGCGGTATCGATAGGGGAGCGAGCAGCCAAGTGCTTTGGGAAGATGTCAAGGGTGTCGGCATCGTCCTGGGGCATTCGATATCCCGGTCTGCGCGTCCTCTATAGAGGCACTTTCGTTGCCACGGTTACGTATGCTGCTGCTTGTTGGTACCAAAGAGCGACACTCCACGTTGTTCGCAGCGCGCTGCTCCGGTGCCAGAGACCAAGCCTGATTCTGCTGACGAAGGCGTACAGGTCTACCAGTACGGCTGCGCTGGCAGTGTTGGGTGGTGTTCTGCCAGCTGACCTGGAGGTGATCCGTGCGGGACGGTATGATGTGGAGCGTCAGGCCGCGGTCGAGGCACAGGTGGAGCTGACTCTGCGGAGACGGGAGCTGGCTCGACGTAAGCAAGCGATCTGGAATGACACGATAGATGCATGGCAAAGGAGATGGACGAATGAGGAGAAAGGTCGAGAACTGTATCGTTTCTTCCCGGACGTGGCGGCCAGACTCAGGGCTAACTGGGTTGTGCCTGATTACCAGGTCTCCCAGACTCTCACGGGGCATGGGTGCTTCAGGAAAAGGTTGAGTGATATGAAGTTATGTGAGGCCAGCGTGTGTTATTGTGGTATGGAAGATGAGGACCTACACCATGCGCTGTGGGTCTGCCCCCTGTATGCAGAAGCCAGGTGTAAGATGATGGATGGGATTGGTCGCACGGAGGCCGGTCCGGTCTATTACGGCGATCTCGTGAGCTCACCGGCGAACTTCGAAAGGCTGCGGGATTTCGCGCACGCGTGGCACGCCGCCCGGAGTAGGATGGAGCGAGAGGAGTCACAATGAATGACCGCCGATACCATCACGAAATGCAGACGACGACGAGGTCCACTCATCATTTGTAGTGTGTGGTTGTGCAAGCCCATTAGGGAGAATGCAAACCGGGACACACGTGGCTAATTTGTAAGGGATCAAGAAGCGCCTGCGGACAATAAAATAAGATGCTAAGTCCGCAGCCGCCCCACGATTCGGCCCGTATAACATATGTTAGTTGGTCGGGCCATGGGAAGGTGGAGGGAGTGTCCCTATCTACTATCTAGCGAAACCACAGCCAAGGGAACGGGCTTGGGAGAATCAGCGGGGAAAGAAGACCCTGTTGAGCTTGACTCTAGTCTGGCATTGTAAGGAGACATGAGAGGTGTAGCATAAGTGGGAGATCGTTCGCGCGATCGTCGCTGAAAAACCACTACTTTCATTGTTTCATTACTTACTCGGTTGGGCGGAAGCGGTGCGCGGTCGATAATATCGGCGGGCGCACGGTGTTTCGTTCCAAGCGTGCAGAGTGGCGACGTGGCGGCAACGCTCGTCGCCGTACAACTCCCGCGTGATCCGGTTCGAGGACACTGCCAGGCGGGTAGTTTGACTGGGGCGGTACATCTGTCAAAGAATAACGCAGGTGTCCTAAGGCCAGCTCAGCGAGGACAGAAACCTCGCGTGGAGCAAAAGGGCAAAAGCTGGCTTGATCCAGATGTTCAGTACGCATAGGGACTGCGAAAGCACGGCCTATCGATCCTTTAGTATAAAGAGTTTTTAGCAAGAGGTGCCAGAAAAGTTACCACAGGGATAACTGGCTTGTGGCAGCCAAGCGTTCATAGCGACGTTGCTTTTTGATCCTTCGATGTCGGCTCTTCCTATCATTGCGAAGCAAAATTCGCCAAGCGTTGGATTGTTCACCCATCAAAAGGGAACGTGAGCTGGGTTTAGACCGTCGTGAGACAGGTTAGTTTTACCCTACTGATGGCTTGTCGTTGCGATAGTAATACTGCTCAGTACGAGAGGAACCGCAGTTTCGGACATTTGGTTCATGCACTCGGCCGAGCGGCCGGTGGTGCGAAGCTACCATCCGCGGGATTATGCCTGAACGCCTCTAAGGCCGAAGCCAGCCTAGCCGAATCCGGCAAGGATATGCTCACTGTGGAGCCCCGAGAGTCGGGAGGCTCTAAACAATGTGACTTTACTAGTCGCGCTTCACCACGTGAGGTGCGACGTCGAAGCCCATTTGGATCGCGGAGATCGATGCTGTCCGTTTAACGCGTGCATCACGGCTCCGAAGGTCCGAATTTACCTCAGTTCGATGTCGGGGCTCGGAATAGTCTGTAGACGACTTCCGTTCCTGGCGGGGTGTTGTGCTCGGTAGAGCAGCGTCGTGCTGCGATCTGTTGAGACTCAGCCCTACGCCAGGTGATTCGTCCGAGGACGATGATCGATCTATACTACGAATATAATAACCCTCGTATACAATATAATTATATAATACAAAATACGGGTGCTATATATTATAGTACTCGATGTATTATACTATTGTATTGTGACGGGGTTATGTTGTATGTATTAGTATCATAGTATATATAATACACGAACAGGATATTATTATTTAAAATTTTAATACACGAACTGAAACTTACGATGAAATCTTGCAAAAGAAAAAACCATCTCCTTTAGATCCGTTAGTATAAATTTATTTGTACGCTTGTCGCCCGCGCCGCTCGCGCGGCGCGAACAAACCTTCGGATTTAATACACGAACTGACACCGTTTTAATACACGAACCGCAACGCGAAAATGTACTTTTAACGACGACGAATGTTGCCGAGAGTATCGTAGGTTTGAAATCTACATAGACGACGTCTGTCGTTATGTTATAGTATAAATCATAATGTAATATTTATTTAGTACTATGTACCCCTGCAGTTCACGGGAATCATGCAAACGACACAAACAGCGTCAACAAATTAATACACGAACGTTGCTGCCGACACGGGTCATCGTCGTCGTTTAACCGTTACGAATACCTACCTACCTACCTACCTGAACCTGACCAAACAACCTATTTTATTTATTATGGCTACGGAATAGCCAAATGGTCTGTCTGTCCGTATGTCACAGCCACTTTTTTAACTATACTTTCGAAACTTGGTAAGCAGATGTATTCTGTGAACCGCATTAAGATTTTCACACAAACAAAAAAAAATAAATACATATATAATATAATAAATTTTGGGCGTTCTAACATGGCGCGTACTTAAAAATTTTTTCATCAAACCCATACGTGATGGTTGATGGTAATTGATGTCTGTTATTTTCTATTGCAACTGCCAGGTGGAAACTGAATCAATTGCTTTGCACAATCTGTCGAGACATAGTTCGGATTAAGCTGCCGGTTATCGTCAACGAAGAAGGGTCTGAATGTTGAAGGGATTGGCTCTGAATACTCAGCATCTGAGTGCGATAGCATCGGAAATCCTTGTTTCCGTTGTCTTATATTACCAGTATGTTGGCTCGACACCGTTGTAGTCGAGGTTTGGGTTTTACGGTCGAAGGTTTCATCGGGTCTATTGAAATCCATGTTTTTATTTTGTCCTTACTCTTATATATTTTCTACATAATAGTCGAAATAGCGTATATTTCTTATGAAACTAAGGACACTTGTGATATAGCTCGAACTGAGAGACAGGCCATCCTTAAAACTAAACTAGAAGGCTCTGAATTGACCACTAAGTCTCCCCTAGAGTACTTACAGAATAAGGAATCGTAGAGTGTATAAACATACTTACCTACTGTATACCAGGCCAGTTTAAAAAGGCAGAAGCAAAACAAGGGCAGGAACGAAACCATTTTTTTAGATTCTCCTTAAATATATCTACGATGAGCTGTCGTAATGAAATACCGGTTGAAGCAGTTCATGACGTGCCAATTGAAATCAATCGCTATTGACCCCCAAATGCAACCAACACAATGGGCCTTCTGTACAAAGAAAACTAACCTAACCTTTCGATTAGTTCGATTAGATCAACAACGGTTTTCCCACTCGCCCTTTTGATGAAAATTTTTAATACACGAACCGCGCCGCGAAAACCGATCTAAACCGTTGTATGTAGGTATATAATAGGTACCCACATAAGACAACTTATCAGTTCTAAATCTACTACATAGACGACGTCTGCCGTTTTATGTACATTTCACGGGGTAGGTATGTATGTATTAATTTTTGCTTGTCTGTTTGCTTGCTTGCGAAGCCGCGGGGGGAAGGGGGGGGGGGATGTATGTATGTATCCATCTCTATGTATGTATGTATTTATTAATGTTTGCTCGTCGTCTGTTCTTTGCTTGCTTGCGAAGCCGGGGGGGGGTGGGGGGGGGGGGCAAATCGGCAAAAGTTATCCAGATTCATCAAAATTAACGACTTCGGACGCGAGGCCCTCCGTCGATTGGTTTTGATCTAATAAAAGCACTCATCCCATCACTGGTCAGAGTTCTGATTGCATGTATTAGCTCTAGAATTACCACAGTTATCCAAGTAACTGAGTAAGATCTAAGGAACCAAAACTGATATATTGAGCCATTCGCGGTATCGCCTTAATACGGCTTGCACTGAGACATGCATGGCTTAATCTTTGAGACAAGCATATGTTAGCTAATGTGTTAACTTTAGAGAAAGATTGGATAGAAACTTATTTAGTGTACCTAGATAAGTGTAGCGGGAAGGTTTTTAAATAAAACGACCAAAACGGGTAACACACCCTCTATACTTTTGCCTTGACAGCACACAATTATTACAAATATCATAAATCAATACCATTTAAAATAATAATAATTATATAGTAGCACTTACTCTGAGATGTTGCTTACCCCAAAAACTGGAACGGAATGTGTCAGGACAGCGCAGCGCGTTATTTTATAACCTTGTCAACTGTCATAGCGCTGAGCTGTCAAATCGCATAACGTTCCAGTTGTCAGTGCAAAATAAATACATTTTAATGTTGCCAATACAGAAAACAATCATAGTGTATGTAACTAATCATAAAAATCGCTAACAGTCGGCCATCCGTATTACAAATACGACCTCGTATGTGAAAGAATAAATAAATTGGTTTTATACACAAAATAATGAGAGAAGAAAAAAAGAATAACAGCAATAAAGCAAACAGATATCTATTACAGTAGCGAATAAAACTTTAGATCATTCATACACTGGTTGCTGTACCTAGGAACGAGACTAAACATAATTATCAATTTACCAATTACTATTTAGACACAATTGATTGCATTATTTAGTTATGTAAAAGTAGCTTATAAGCAATTGTGTATACATGATTTTACTTTGTTGCTCAATAAATATATATTATTATTATTCTTACAAATCATTATCTTATTCTTTACACAGTCATTCAAAAACAGGTCTCTAAAATGTCCTGCCTCTACTGATTCAAAGCATTTTATTTCAAATAAACAATTTACAGGCACTTTTGAAATGTCAAGAAGTCAAGTTACAAATCTATGTTACTTATTTCTTGTCGCTATCATGTAATGACAAACGTACAGGCCCCTCAAATATCCTGCCTCTAATGAAAAACAAACAGGCCCCTCAAATGTCTTGCCTCTAATGAAAAACAAACAGGCCCCTCAAATGTCCTGCCTCTGAAGAAAAACAGGCCTCTCAAATGTCCTGCCTCTAATATAAACAGACAGGTCCCTCAAATGTCCTGCCTGTAATGAAAAACAAACATTAGTAAATAAACAATTGCCTGATAAAGCCAATTGGTTTATCCTGAACAGGCCTCTCAATAGTCCTGAACAGGCCTCTCAATGGTCCTGAACAGGCCTCTCAATGGTCTTGAACAGGCCTCTCAATGGTCTTGAACAGGCCTCTCAATGGTCCTGAACAGGCCTCTCAATGGTCCTGAACAGGCCTCTCAATGGTCCTGAACAGGCCTCTCAATGGTCCTGAACAGGCCTCTCAATGGCCCTGAACAGATCCCTCAATGGTCCTGAACAGATCCCTCAATGGTCCTGAACAGATCCCTCAATGGTCCTGAACAGATCCCTCAATGGTCCTGAACAGATCCCTCAATGGTCCTAAACAGATCCCTCAATGGTCCTAAACAGATCCCTCAATAGTTTCTGTAAATACCCTTTTGATTTTGATATGGCCACTCAGGCCAGGTACATGATAAGTTTCAAGTGCATGTCACAATAACATCAATGATTTACCTCAACCACAAAATTTCACCCGTTATTTGTGAATCATTGACCAACAATGACTGTTTGTTTACATTTGATATCAGTTGTAATCACTGACCCGACTAAAACGTGAGGGTATATATTTAATTTACTCTTTTGGCTCTGATTAGTTTTTATTGAAACTCCAAATTTCGATACAATAACTAATCAAAATGCGAGATCACGAACTATGAAATTGTTTCGTCTATTTTATTTCATTCATTAAAATTACCAACTATTAATTACCAGTACGTACGCTGTAAATACCATCACTTTTAAGATACTCAAGGCAAATTCAGTCTAGACTACTTTCTCTTAATGTAAGAATAATAGGTTTTACGTTAATCACTTATTTCGTTAACATAATTTTAGATGTGGGAAGTCAGGTACACTTCCGTAAAAATAACCTCTGGTAATCAAAATATTCATAGACATTCTATACTAAATAAATTACAGTGAGACATCTTTTGGATGTTACCATTTTATTTTAAATAAATAAATCATTGTATCCCTCCATGTCCCTAGTGAACAAATTGGGAGTTATTGTATTATAAATATTTATCCACAATAACTCTTTACCATACCTAAAATACTCAACATTTACAGATATTTAGGTACATCCCCCTGATAAGACAAATCTCTACAAAAAAAACCAAAATGCCTACAAAAGGCTTACTGACTTTAGCAACTACTTTTTGCCGCACCATCTGATTTTCCATGAAAATTACTTCCTATAATTCAATCATGCTAGCCCCTAAGTTGGTACACTAAAATTAGTAATTCATGAATATGATTTGGAAGTGCTCTGGGAGTCATTAAATAGAATTCACATTACATTGCAAATTCTGCGGGACTAAAGTCCAAATCAGACATTCGAGTTATTTACGAAGCTAAGCGATCATGTCCTCAGATGTCTCTGCACGAATTACAATCTCATACGAAAATTTATTACGCAGAAGGTATTGAAAATATACTTTCACTAAATCCATTTCGATAGTTATATTCAAAGTCAATCTTATTTATTTGGTCTTCTAACTTTATATAGAAGATAAAACCGTTACGAAGTTTCAAACTAATCTCAAAAGGCAAGTATCCAAGTTCGGTAAAATTCATGAAACGTTTGTTTGACGGCAGTGTTATGTCAGTGACATGAAACTGCTGTCATGTCACCACTTTTATTGTAGGTCAATATTAGGCGTGGAAAAAAGTGTGTCATCTTTGCGATTGGAACATATTATTTGGAACATTGGCTCAAAATATACACACTGAGTCGTGATCTGTTACGTTGCGTCATATACACTAAAAGTTTTATTTAATTGAATTTTGATTTGAGAATAATTTAAAGCAGAGGTTTTTAGTTCAGGTCATTAATTATATGTACGCCAATTACGTTATAATTTGAATTTTTAAAAGACTGCTGGTCACTTAAAGTAAAGAGTGTCTCAGAGTTCCAATTGTTCCAAATGATGCATTAAAATTTAAAACATTACTGATGTTCCAATCTTTCGGAACACTAAAATATTTCGGAACAGTGAGTCGGTTCAGTAAAGAGTTACACGCCTAGTCAACATTAATTTGTCCACAAATGCCATTTTATGAACAATGACTTCCGAGCATGAAAATAATGTTAAATTCTACAATGTTTCGTTCAGAAACGTGGTTTATTGAACAACATGAGCTACGGTGTTTTCCTGTTGAACTGTATATAAAAACACAACTTTTCATCAGTGTAGGTAGGTATACTTAAAAAAATAAATTGCGTGTGGCTATTCCCTTGAAAGTACACAGTACATACTCAGTATGTACTCCTTTTAAACCAAAGAGATTTAAAGAGATAATTATAATAGAGCGGCTATCAGAACAAATGTCTTAGAAAAACTGTCATCCTATGTCTCAGTGACGCCATCTGGCTTTGAATAGCAAACACGCGAATTAAATTTGTCGAAATTTATAATTATTTAACTATCGCTCGGTAGGTGGCCAGGGGCCTTACCATGATAATGTTAAAATGTCAGTCGTACGACCGAAAAAGAATGATGGAGCCATACACCCTATTAGCTCCACCCCTTTAACAGCTCGGTTTAGGTCGTAAAATGGATCACGTTATGAGCTCGTGGTAGAGCCTCAGTGTGTGATAAAGGTAAGATTAAGCTTTTCAGTAATAGATGGCATTATCACAAAATCAGCAAATGTTCTAGAACTATTTATAAAAATTATTGAATTTTAATTAATTAATTCGTAAATACAAAAAATATTTACGAAAATAAACAGAAGTTAGGTTCAGTCATTTTATCATAACAAGATTTGCAATAGCGTAATGGGCAGTTCGGCATATTTTCTCAGAAAATTATTTTCTTTTAGTGCATATAACGGATACAAACACGACTTGACGTGTAGGGGTGTCATACTAGACTGAGCGACTTATGACCACTAGGTAATAAGTATCGGATCACGATTTTGTTCGCTATGTCCTGTCTATTGGTAGTATATATTTAATGTCTTTGTTTTAAACCAAGAACAAACACACTCTTGGTACCCTACATAGCACAATTGATAGATACTAATAATTGAACAAGAACTTCGTCTAAACCTAGCAGTTGTCAATAATGAAGCTATCCCAACAGCATAACATGGCACTGTGCGCTCTCGTGTCTCATTTGGTGTTGTATTTTGTAAGGGACCTTCTTTTAACCTATAAAGTATACGAGCCCCTTGGTACCACATAAAAATATTGTGTAATTACTTGTGTCACTTCTCCATTTCCATTGATACCCACATCACTTTACAAAATCAAAAATATTTAATCAACAACAAAGATGCATTAGGGTAATATTTGGACTCAACACTATCGACAACTGCCAACCATATTTTATTAAATATAATATTTTTATTCTGCCTTGCTTATTTAACTATGAGTATTATTATTTATTGTCACTGTTTCAATTGAGCCAACAGCGTTGATGCATATATGTATCATACGCCTGGCACCTATAATATTAAACAAAGTGCTGAAACTTTCTACACTTTTTTTTTTTTTTGTATAGTAATTTAATTACTTGCTAGATTTCCTCTTACTGTGTGTTAACTCCTTCATTAGACAAAAATGTCATTTTGTCACAAACAGTTTCTTTTTTTAACTATGTTAAACTATGTATTTGGCAACTACTTGTGTTCAATTGGATAATATGCAATTGTATATTCTTCGCACCACTACCTATGGCAAATTATATAGGCCATCACCTTAGACATAATGTTCTACTGTACTTACTATTCCGATTTGTACCAACTACAAGCTCATGTTTTACAGAATACCTATACACATTAAAAGGAGTTTCACGGAAACAAGATTTGACTATTAATATTTCTACATCTAGAGTTTTTCCAGTAAAGCGATTTACTCTGGTGATGTAATAAAATGTTATTATTAGCCTACCCTTCTGCCGCTTCTAAGAGCAAAGAATCTATTTCAGCATCATTAGGCATACTAGACACTCGTAATACTCTTCTTCACCTGGTTTCAGTTAAATGGGTAATACTAGTAGGTATGTAAAATCGCTTTAAACTGTAGTAAACAGTAAAGCATATACAACGCCAGTTCCAGCATATGTGAAGCCCGATACACGTGGGTAGCATTTTTATGTAAAGAAACTATGTACTAAATTTCAAACTGTATCATGTAAAATCACAAAGTTATAAGCTTGTTATGTTACTTGGTTGTCCGAAAAATACATGGTCACCGGGCCATCCAGGTGACTGAGGGGTTGTTTTGCTCCCGCACCCAGCTGTGCGCTGGTGCCTAATGCCCGCTATGACCTGTGTCGTACTTAGTGTCGGTGGTGTCCAACTTTATACATTGGTGTAAAAATTGTTGGAATCGATTCAGTTACTAATTCTGAACAAACTATATTCAGCTTTCGCATATACCAAAAATAAAGCTGTATACAGATACACCCTTTTGTTTTATTTGGAAATACCAAGAAGTTATATTTGCATTCAATGTTTGCATAAAACTCGGTAAAGTCACGTGACCGCGTGTGACGTCATTTTACTACGCTCCGCTCAGCCGCAATTCGCCAGCTGAAGTAGAACTGTTTACTCGCACAGTATTTCGTTTTATTTTATCATACAAGGATTCGAAAAAGGGACAATCAGATAACCTACCTAACATACATTAGAATGGTTACTCATTATTTAGTGACAAATAATGTTTTCTTTGCCGTTGAAATGTAAATCTGTACATTTTGGCACAACGCATGATTTTCTAGTATGAATATTAGACATTTAGGAAAAATAATAAATTTATAAGTTATAGTGAAACGCAAGCACAGAATATCTAATAACGCAAGGCAGTGGGAATGGACTGAGCGAGCGCTGCACTATGAAATCAAGGGTCAAATGATCGGTCATCGCATGCTCACTTTAAAAATCTATAACTTGGAATCTAAAGGTATCAAAATATTGATTGAATCTGAAAGTACTGGTCCGATTGCATTCACACATAGAAAGCCACTGTATCCCTGAGTGACCTAGGCTATATTAATATGTACGCGGGCGATGCCGCGGGCAAAAGCTAGGAGGCAAATGTAATAAATGTCAGACTATCTGTCAAAAGGCAATCCATATAATATTAATTTACCTAATTTTAATTTCATTGACTGTCCTCTTTAGTTGCATTTAGATTATTCCTAATCAAAAGTTTTACTGGTCTGCTCATTTACTTTATAAGTAAGCTCAGAACGCAGGTCATGGTAACAACGATTCATAAGTTGGTAGATATGTTTGCTACGGTCATTTAACAATGATCCAAAACCGGTCCCTAATCCATCTGAACACACCCTGAGTTGTACTTAGGTATTCAATAGATTAACATACGTGTGGTATGGTAATACCTCCAGGGTGTAGCCCTGGCAAGGCACGTGTGGTGGTGTGGTAGTACCTCCAGGGTGTAGCCCTGGCAAGGCACGCGTGGTGGTGTGGTAGTACCTCCAGGGTGTAGCCCTGGCAAGGCACGCGTGGTGGTGTGGTAGTACCTCCAGGGTGTAGCCCTGGCAAGGCACGCGTGGTGGTGTGGTAGTACCTCCAGGGTGTAGCCCTGGCAAGGCACGCGTGGTGGTGTGGTAGTACCTCCAGGGTGTAGCCCTGGCAAGGCACGCGTGGTGGTGTGGTAGTACCTCCAGAGTGTAGCCCTGGCAAGGCACGCGTGGTGGTGTGGTAGTACCTCCAGGGTGTAGCCCTGGCAAGGCACGCGTGGTGGTGTGGTAGTACCTCCAGAGTGTAGCCCTGGCAAGGCACGTGTGGTGATGTGGTAGTACCTCCAGAGTGTAGCCCTGGCAAGGCACGTGTGGTGGTGTGGTAGTACCTCCAGAGTGTAGCCCTGGCAAGGCACGTGTGGTGGTGTGGTAGTACCTCCAGAGTGTAGCCCTGGCAAGGCACGTGTGGTGGTGTCAGAAGAAACTCATTGAATAAGGTAGTACAACAAAAGCGATTAGCCTGAATATTTTAAAGTTCACCATTTTAAAGTACACATCACTATGCCCGCTTAGATAGGTACTATTTTATCAACAACATTGTAACGGTGCCTACATACGTAGGTACTTTCAAAGCAAAAGTAGAAGATGCAGTTTAGGAAAAAAAATCGCTTGTGGGCGGGATAAACGAATGCATTTAAATAAACGACTCGTTTATCCCACTTCTGAATTGTTAGCTAATGTGTTAACTTTAGAGAAAGATTGGATAGAAACTTATTTAGTGTACCTAGATAAGTGTAGCGGGAAGGGTTTTAAATAAAACGACCAAAACGGGTAACACACCCTCTATACTTTTGCCTTGACAGCACACAATTATTACAAATATCATAAATCAATACCATTTAAAATAATAATAATTATATAGTAGCACTTACTCTGAGATGTTGCTTACCCCAAAAACTGGAACGGAATGTGTCAGGACAGCGCAGCGCGTTATTTTATAACCTTGTCAACTGTCATAGCGCTGAGCTGTCAAATCGCATAACGTTCCAGTTGTCAGTGCAAAATAAATACATTTTAATGTTGCCAATACAGAAAACAATCATAGTGTATGTAACTAATCATAAAAATCGCTAACACATATAACTACTGGCAGGATCAACCAGGGAGCTTCGTTGTAACGAGCGAGATCGTACACGCGCCGCGACGCGAGGAAGCGGCGCGCGCAACGATCGACCCTCATTCCCGAGATGCGCGAAACGCACATTACGGGCGAGCTCTTGTGTTTGTAATTTCTGGGTCGCAAGCGCGAACGTCTGAACGGATATATCTCAACCCGTCCAGACGCGCTGCGCGAGCATGAGGGCGTTTGACTGTGACACGACGACGAACGTCGCGAAACAGAGAAAGCCCCAATTGGGAACGTTCGTAACGAGACGAGTTCACGTTTTTAAAGTTTGTTAACAAATTCGATGAAGTCATATACGATTCCGCCCGGAATCTATAGAGCGCCTCACATTAATAATAATAAAGAGCATAAACTCAATGAGACGTGACGAACACTGCACGCGTCCGAGCGTCGGTAGCGTCACGCCGTCTCATATAATTTCATACAACGACCGTTCACACACGAACACGCATAAAATACGATCCGTCGGTCCACACAGTTCACAACACGATGAAACACACATCACGGACGGCAGCGTTATTAAACCCGTGCGCGGAGTCCTCCTCCTCACTCTCCATCCACAATCTGATACTCTTCTCGTTTCAACCGAAAAGACGACCGAGCGGACGCCGCGTCGTTAAGTTTCTTTGCAGCAAAAGCCTCCTCTCTCTATATCCATTTATCACGTTACGAAACAATAACGTACGTATAAACATCAATAGATGAAAAGCAAGCAAACTACAATAACGACACACACGCCCGCCGCCGATCAAAGATATCATATCATCAGGAGAGAAAAGAAAAAACACTTTACGCAACAGACAAACACAACGCGCCCGTCCACCACCAACAGAGTTTCATCTTCTCGCAGCACCACACAACACATCACTCTTCTCGCTTCATACGACACGCGCGCGCTCCGTCCCAACAGCGGTCCGTAGCGTCGCATGACAAGTATGCGGCGCTACGAAACGATGTGATCGGCGTCTACGGTACCGGCCGGCCGTACCGTAGACAATGTCAAAGTCCCAAGTGAAGTCAGGTCGCATGTCCCCTAAGTGTCACTTCCACCCCAGCCGGCCAAAGGGTTGTAACCCCCCCATCCCATTTCCCCCCCCCCCCCCCGCCGCGGGGGGCGGGGCAAGCAAGCAAACAAACGAGCAAAAATTAATAAATACATACATAGATACATAATACATACCCCTCCCGCCGCGCCGAAATCGAATCATAAGAAATATACGCTATTTCGACTATTATGTAGAAAATATATAAGAGTAAGGACAAAATAAAAACATGGATTTCAATAGACCCGATGAAACCTTCGACCGTAAAACCCAAACCTCGACTACAACGGTGTCGAGCCAACATACTGGTAATATAAGACAACGGAAACAAGGATTTCCGATGCTATCGCACTCAGATGCTGAGTATTCAGACCCTTCTTCGTTGACGATAACCGGCAGCTTAATCCGAACTATGTCTCGACAGATTGTGCAAAGCAATTGATTCAGTTTCCACCTGGCAGTTGCAATAGAAAATAACAGACATCAATTACCATCAACCATCACGTATGGGTTTGATGAAAAAATTTTTAAGTACGCGCCATGTTAGAACGCCCAAAATTTATTATATTATATATGTATTTATTTTTTTTTGTTTGTGTGAAAATCTTAATGCGGTTCACAGAATACATCTGCTTACCAAGTTTCGAAAGTATAGTTAAAAAAGTGGCTGTGACATACGGACAGACAGACCATTTGGCTATTCCGTAGCCATAATAAATAAAATAGGTTGTTTGGTCAGGTTCAGGTAGGTAGGTAGGTAGGTATTCGTAACGGTTAAACGACGACGATGACCCGTGTCGGCAGCAACGTTCGTGTATTAATTTGTTGACGCTGTTTGTGTCGTTTGCATGATTCCCGTGAACTGCAGGGGTACATAGTACTAAATAAATATTACATTATGATTTATACTATAACATAACGACAGACGTCGTCTATGTAGATTTCAAACCTACGATACTCTCGGCAACATTCGTCGTCGTTAAAAGTACATTTTCGCGTTGCGGTTCGTGTATTAAAACGGTGTCAGTTCGTGTATTAAATCCGAAGGTTTGTTCGCGCCGCGCGAGCGGCGCGGGCGACAAGCGTACAAATAAATTTATACTAACGGATCTAAAGGAGATGGTTTTTTCTTTTGCAAGATTTCATCGTAAGTTTCAGTTCGTGTATTAAAATTTTAAATAATAATATCCTGTTCGTGTATTATATATACTATGATACTAATACATACAACATAACCCCGTCACAATACAATAGTATAATACATCGAGTACTATAATATATAGCACCCGTATTTTGTATTATATAATTATATTGTATACGAGGGTTATTATATTCGTAGTATAGATCGATCATCGTCCTCGGACGAATCACCTGGCGTAGGGCTGAGTCTCAACAGATCGCAGCACGACGCTGCTCTACCGAGCACAACACCCCGCCAGGAACGGAAGTCGTCTACAGACTATTCCGAGCCCCGACATCGAACTGAGGTAAATTCGGACCTTCGGAGCCGTGATGCACGCGTTAAACGGACAGCATCGATCTCCGCGATCCAAATGGGCTTCGACGTCGCACCTCACGTGGTGAAGCGCGACTAGTAAAGTCACATTGTTTAGAGCCTCCCGACTCTCGGGGCTCCACAGTGAGCATATCCTTGCCGGATTCGGCTAGGCTGGCTTCGGCCTTAGAGGCGTTCAGGCATAATCCCGCGGATGGTAGCTTCGCACCACCGGCCGCTCGGCCGAGTGCATGAACCAAATGTCCGAAACTGCGGTTCCTCTCGTACTGAGCAGTATTACTATCGCAACGACAAGCCATCAGTAGGGTAAAACTAACCTGTCTCACGACGGTCTAAACCCAGCTCACGTTCCCTTTTGATGGGTGAACAATCCAACGCTTGGCGAATTTTGCTTCGCAATGATAGGAAGAGCCGACATCGAAGGATCAAAAAGCAACGTCGCTATGAACGCTTGGCTGCCACAAGCCAGTTATCCCTGTGGTAACTTTTCTGGCACCTCTTGCTAAAAACTCTTTATACTAAAGGATCGATAGGCCGTGTTTTCGCAGTCCCTATGCGTACTGAACATCTGGATCAAGCCAGCTTTTGCCCTTTTGCTCCACGCGAGGTTTCTGTCCTCGCTGAGCTGGCCTTAGGACACCTGCGTTATTCTTTGACAGATGTACCGCCCCAGTCAAACTACCCGCCTGGCAGTGTCCTCGAACCGGATCACGCGGGAGTTGTACGGCGACGAGCGTTGCCGCCACGTCGCCACTCTGCACGCTTGGAACGAAACACCGTGCGCCCGCCGATATTATCGACCGCGCACCGCTTCCGCCCAACCGAGTAAGTAATGAAACAATGAAAGTAGTGGTTTTTCAGCGACGATCGCGCGAACGATCTCCCACTTATGCTACACCTCTCATGTCTCCTTACAATGCCAGACTAGAGTCAAGCTCAACAGGGTCTTCTTTCCCCGCTGATTCTCCCAAGCCCGTTCCCTTGGCTGTGGTTTCGCTAGATAGTAGATAGGGACACCCTCCAACCACCCATGGCCCCACCGACATCATGTCATATGGGCCGAATCGCAAGGAGACGACTGCGGACACAGCCCACCCATATGAATATGAGCGCGCTATCACCGCAGCCGCTTCTTGACTCCTTTACAAATTATCTCGTCCTGTCCCCCTTGATGCCTTTCCCCCCATTCTGGGGCGGCATAACACCTGACACCCCTCTCATGGGTTAAGACACCACAGAAACGGGTTCGCTGCCCGACCCTGACCCGTCCTCTCTTTCGAGCCCGCTCCTAAATTTGTGCCAGCTATGTGCGAAGTCCTTCAGCCGCCGGAAGTTAGCCTCGGAAGCAACGAGGTCGCAGTAATAAACCGGTCCCTCCTCCGGGCGAGTGATCCCGTCCATCATCTTTTGCCGCTGATCATCATACAAGGGGCATCGCCACAAAACGTGGTCCAAACTCTCATCCTCCTCTCCGCAGTAACACACGCTGACCTCACACAACTTCATGTCATACAGCCTCTTGCGGAAACATCCATGCCCCGTCAGAATCTGAGAGACCTGATAGTCCGGCTCGACCCAGGTCGCCCCGAGCCTAACCGCCACGTCCGGGAAAAATCGATATAGTTCCCTACCCTTTTCCTCCTTTTCCCACCTCTGCTGCCACTTGGCTACAGCCTCGTCCGCGATGACCCTTCTCCCTGCCCTGAATGCATCCCGCGGCAGACCACGAATGTCGTCGATATTACCTGCACGGGCCACCTCGAGGTCAGCCGGCAGCACCCCAGCCAGAACCGGAAGTGCCGCCGTGCTGACGGACCGATAGGCCTTCGTCAATAAAATGAGAGCGGGCCTTTGCGTCCTCTGCAGTACGGCCCTGACCGTGTGTGTGCTCACGCGCCTCCACCAGCATCCCGCCGCGTAGGTAATAATAGCAACAAAAATGCCCTTGTACAGTACCTTAAGGGCCCTGTAGCGCATGCCCCAGGAAGAGGCGGAGACGCGTGACATCTTGCCCAGCCCAGCTGCAGCACGCTCGCCAATTGATTGAGCGTGTTCCCCAAACGATAAATTCGCATCGATCACCACCCCCAGGACTCTGGTCGAGCGCACGCTTTTGACTGAGGCCCCGTCAAGACGGACCGTGGGTGGGCGCTTTGCTAAGCCCCCCTTCAGAGTCATGGAATATGACTTCGAGGGGGAGAAGCCCAACCTGTTGCGAGCCCCCCACTCAGTAATTAATGCCATGGCGCACGAGGCCGAAGCCTCAATGCCGGCCCTAGAGTCCGACTCGACGAGGACCGTAACATCGTCCGCGTACGCGATCACCCTCACGCCGACCGGGAACGGCAACCGAAGCAAATCGTCCAGGAGAAGATTCCATAGTGGTGGTCCCACTACAGAACCCTGCGGGCACCCCATGGTCGAGACCTTCCAGACAACCCTGCTCCCGGCGAAGAGTCCGACTCGGCGGTTAGTGAAGTACGCCGCCAGCATCTTATAGATGTTCGGCGGGCACCCCCCCCCCCTCTTCGCCTTGAGCAGGATCATGGGCCACCATGCGTTGTCGAAGGCCCCGGATATGTCCAGGAAGATGGCCTGGACATACCTGAGCCGGCTGCTTTGGACGGTATCCACAATGGAGTTTAGGGCCGTCAGCGTTGACTTACCCCGAGAAAACCCGTGCTGGCCCGACGACACCCCACTCAAGATGGAAGGGGCGCACAAAAGAATTACCCGCTCCAGAATTTTACCCAGGACAGGGAGAAGGGTGATGGGCCGATACGCTTTGGGATCGGTAAGTGGCTTGTCGTTGCCCTTTGGCAGAACAATGAGCCTACCGTCCTTCCACGCATCGGGGAAGACACCCTCGGCGACGCACATGCCAAACATGTGTGTTAGTTCAGCACAAGCCACCCCCCACACACGCCTGACAATGCCCGCCGTGATCCCATCGATTCCCGGAGCCGTGTTAGGAAGATCCTTAACTATTTTCTCCAGATCCTGACACGACAGAGGAGGCGCATCTCGACCCGACGGGATGCAGGCGGCCGCCAGTCGCACTCGCCTGTGGTACGCGGTGTCCCGCGACGGATCGTCGTCAGGGCACAGGGCACCCACCAGACCCCGCATGGCGCCATCGACATCAACAGCAAACCCCTCCGCGAGTCTAGTGCCGCTCACCACATTAGGGGGGGGTCGAAACCTGCCACTAGCGGCGCGATAAGCCAGGCCCCATGGGTCCTGATTTCCCGCGTCAGATAGCTTACGAAAGAAGTCGAGCTGCGCCTTCTCCATCGCTGCCCTATACTTACTGCGGCACATATGAAAAGCATTCCTCGCGCTCACTTCCCGATCCCCGCCTCCCTTTCTTACATCCTGCCAGGCTTTCCTCATCCTATTATTCTTTCTACGCAAGGTCTCCAACGCGGGAGACCACCATTCATACCCTTTCGCTTTCTTACTATCTCCACACGTGCCCAGGCATTCATCTGCTGTCCACGCGATAATTCGCGTGAACTCCTTGCATACAACGCTTGCAGGCTTCGCCCAGTCGACTTTCCCCACCCGCTCGTGGATCCTAGCCTGGAATCGGTCCCAGTCCACACCGCGCTCCCGAAACCTCTTTGGCGCCACCGACGGCTCCGCAGAGGGAGCCGGCCCACTGGCTCTCGTACCACATAGCCTGAAGGTGACGAGGCGATGGTCGCTGCTACTCGCATGTTCGTGCACCCGCCACTCGGCAACGTCCACGCCACGAGTCGTGAAAGTGACGTCGATGTTGGACTCCCCATTAGCAGTGTAGAATGTCGACGGCTGGCCCGGCGCGTTGTGAATGATTAAGTCATGGGCCAGTAGGAATCCCTCCATTAATTCACGCCTTCGAGCCACTTCACGGCCCCGTCCGATGTAGTGGCGCTGCGCAGAGTGCCAGAGAGACGAGTGCGCGTTGACGTCGG
Source organism: Mythimna impura (assembly GCA_905147345.3). NCBI lineage: Eukaryota > Metazoa > Arthropoda > Insecta > Lepidoptera > Noctuidae > Mythimna > Mythimna impura. The sequence goes on from CAJHVM030000015.1 coordinate 85,101, forward strand.
CCCCCACCAGCACACGATGACCCCTGAGTGCACCCAACACCTTCGTGAGGTTTTCAATATGGATAGATATATCTTCAGCGAATTGAAAATAAGCACTGGCTACGTGCAGCGAAGACTTCCCCCAGGCTATGTGGCACACAATACAGTGCTTGTTCGTGAGGTGCCGCAGCACCGCGCACGTCACGTCCAGACGCGCCAAGAAGATCCCCACTTTGGGACAAGAGCCCTCCGGTAGCAGAAGCTGCCCAAGTGCTGCCGTCGAGCCGCACGGAGCGACGTACGGTTCCTGGACCAGGACAACGTCCAGGTCCTCCTCCTCTGCGATCCTCGGGAGTTCCGCCGTTGCCAAAGCCGAGCCCTGCAGGTTGAGTTGGCCGATGCGTAGCTTATCCATGGTAATTTGTTTGGCTCACCGCGTTCCGCTCGGCATGTGTCCTGGCAGGTCAGTCGCGTGACGCAGTATGGTGTGTTTGGGCCCCCTTGCGCCCAAACCTCTTGCACGTCGCGCACGTTGGAGTTGCGGCCTGGCATTCCGCGTTGCGATGCCCCTCCTCTCCACAGTTGCCGCACACCATGTTCTTGGCCCGGCAGTATTTTTCCGGGTGGCCGTAGAGCTGGCACCGACTGCAGCATGTGACGGAGACGTGGTCCGTCACTTCCACCACGTCCCACCCCAGGTAGATGCGGCCCCTGCTAATTAGTTCTCGCCGTAGATCTCTCGAGGCCTGGCACACCCACCTAGTCCGGTTCCCATGCCTATTGCGCTTATAAATGAGGCGCAGCTCCTGCTCCAACCTCTCTCTCGTCCAGGTCTCATCCTCCTGTAGGTTTTGCTCTTTTAGGTCTGAGAGCACCGTCTCCAGCTTGGCCTCCTTGTCGATGCCCGTCAAGGCAATGAGTGGCCAACGCTCGGCTGGCTCCACCGTGCGCAGCGTGGGGGGGACCGCTTTCCTGAGGGCCCCCGCTGCCGCCGTCGACGTAGTCTGCACCACTACCCCAGCGTTTCCCACCTTTCTTACCCCAGCAATTTGCAGACCCAGCTGCCCGGGACGAACCGCGTCCAGCAATACTCGCCGGGTGTCCTCCGCCGTCTTCATCACCTCCTTCTGGTCCTCTGCAGGATAGATGACGATGGAGGGGCCAGGGGGGCGAACGATAGGGACCGGTTCTTGCCCCCTTCCCAGCCTGAGCGCGTCCGCAAAACTCCTGGCTGCCTGCGGCTGCCCCATCGTTGCTGCGCCATTAGTAGGCACAGATGCCTCTGCGACGCTCGTCCTCACCTGTTGCTCCGCCAAAGCCGCTCTGTTCTCCGCCGCCGCGACCCTCAGGGACAAGTGCAATATAACGGTCCCCAAGCGCTCCGTATGGACCCCAATAGCAGCAATCTCGTCCTTATTTAACTTCGACGTCTTAGCCTTAACAGCCTCCATGATGCCACGGGTGGAGGCGGACGCCAAGCCCGCGAGCACGTCGACCGGTGCCGTCGTCAGGTCGTCGACGTCTGATTTTCGGTTGCCCGAGTCAGCTGCAGGTGGAGGGGGGGGCGGTGATGGCGGCGCAATCACCGGCCGCGACAGCAGGCCCCCAATCGGCGGCACATCTACTCGGCCGGACCTTTTGCTCATGCAGCGCCGCAGCGCTCCCTGGACCTCCTCTGGTGAAGTGAGCCACCTTTTCTCGCCGGCCTGGGCGTGGCTTCCCTCTGCCTCCATTGGCGATACCGGCCGTGGTTCCCCTATGGGCGTGCTGAACCCTTGCGGTGGGGTGCGCGCAAGGGACTGTCGGGGCGTGAAACCGGCCTCCTGGCGCATTTCCGAAAGAATACGCAGCTCCTCAGCCTTACGCTCCATCTCCTCCTCAATCAACTGCTGCTGGAGACGAGCCACGTCGTCACTCTCGGCCATGGTGAGCGGGTGCCGGCGGCCGCGCCGCCGCACCGAAACACTTGACTGGGACCGGGGCAGTCACTCCGCAATCCCTAAGCTCAAACACCCCACCTAGGCACACCCTCCCTGTACAATAGTGGACGTCTTTTTATATAGATTGTTTTTTTTTTTTTTTTTTTTTTTTTTTTTTTTTTTTTTTTTTTTTTTTTTTTGTGGTCCTTTAATTTATCTCCCCTTTTCTTTTACTAACCAACTCTAAACTATCCCGGTCACACACACCACAAAGAAACAGAACACACACAGATGGACGCGATTTTATAAGTCCGGTGGCCAGTTCGTGTATTAATCACTATATTGCACTAAGTCCAACGGTAACTGTTCGTGTAATAAAAAAAAAATTTTCTAAGTCCACAGATGAACGTGATTTTATAAGGGACCGATGGTATCAACTAACGGCTTCGTTAATACTAACAGTAGTCACTGCTGGTCGCCGCAGAAATACAGAAAAATTTTACAAGTCCAAAATTTCACCATTTGCCACCAATAGCACTCACCCTTATTTGGGGGCACCCTTCCCACACTCCCGGCTGGAAAAACGGGAAAATTCCGGGAAATCCGGAAAATTCCAAAGTCCGCGATTCTTCAGGGGTTTCTCAGGGGAGGGCCTGGGACCCGTCCCGACACCCTCCGAGGGGGGTAGTTATTTGGGGGGGGGGGGGGGGCAAAACGTCAAAAAAAAAAAAAAAAAACGCAGGTGGTGGGGGGACCGCACTCCAAGTGTCACTGTCACCACAAAACGTCACTGTCGCACCACCAAGTGTCACTGTCACCACAAAACGTCACTGTCGCGCCACCAAGTGTCACTGTCACCACTTAACTTACAAATGTCACTGTCACGTATACACAAAGTGTCACTGTCACAATAGCGTCTCTTTCGCACTTGCACACTACCCGTCGCGGGGGGGAAAACGTCACCGCGCTCCGCCTACGAGTAGCCATAGTAGATAGGGACATCCCACCAACCACCCATGGCCCCACCGACATCTTGTCATATGGGCCGAATCTCAAGGAGACGCCTGCGGACATAGCCCTCCTATAAAATAGGTGGTGCTATCACCGCAGACGCTTCTTGACTCCTTTACAAATTTTCTCGTCCAGTCCCTCTTTATGCCATTCTCCCCATTCTGGGGCGGCATACTAGCTGTCCCCCCTCACGTGGGTAGGACACCACAGCACGGGTTCGCTGCCCGCCCGAGCCTTAGCCCTCAAGCTCACTCCTTATATGGTGCCACTTATGTGCGAACTCCTTTAACCGCCGGAAGTTGGCCTCAGAGGCCACGAGGTCGCAGTAGTAGACAGGTCCCTCCTCCAAGCGAGTGATCCCATCCATCATCTTCCGTCGCTGTTCAACATACAGGGGGCATCGCCACAAAACGTGGTCCAAACTCTCATCCTCCTCTCCGCAGTAACACACGCTGACCTCACACAACTTCATGTCATACAGCCTCTTGCGGAAACATCCATGCCCCGTCAGAATCTGAGAGACCTGATAGTCCGGCTCGACCCAGGTCGCCCCGAGCCTAACCGCCACGTCCGGGAAAAATCGATATAGTTCCCTACCCTTTTCCTCCTTTTCCCACCTCTGCTGCCACTTGGCTACAGCCTCGTCCGCGATGACCCTTCTCCCTGCCCGGAATGCATCCCGCGGCAGACCACGAATGTCGTCGATATTACCTGCACGGGCCACCTCGAGGTCAGCCGGCAGCACCCCGGCCAGAACCGGAAGTGCCGCCGTGCTGACGGACCGATAGGCCTTCGTCAATAAAATGAGAGCGGGCCTTTGCGTCCTCTGCAGTACGGCCCTGACCGTGTGTGTGCTCACGCGCCTCCACCAGCATCCCGCCGCGTAGGTAATAATGGCAACAAAAATGCCCTTGTACAGCACCTTAAGGGCCCTGTAGCGCATGCCCCAGGAAGAGGCGGAGACGCGTGACATCTTGCCCAGCCCAGCTGCAGCACGCTCGCCAATTGATTGAGCGTGTTCCCCAAACGATAAATTCGCATCGATCACCACCCCCAGGACTCTGGTCGAGCGCACGCTTTTGACTGAGGCCCCGTCAAGACGGACCGTGGGTGGGCGCTTAGCTAAGCCCCCCTTCAAAGTCATGGAATATGACTTCGAGGGGGAGAAGCCCAACCTGTTGCGAGCCCCCCACTCAGAAATCAATGCCATGGCGCACGAGGCCGAAGCCTCAATGCCGGCCCTAGAGTCCGACTCGACGAGGACCGTAACATCGTCCGCGTACGCGATCACCCTCACGCCGACCGGGAACGGCAACCGAAGCAAATCGTCCAGGAGAAGATTCCATAGTGGTGGTCCCACTACAGAACCCTGCGGGCACCCCATGGTCGAGACCTTCCAGACAACCCTGCTCCCGGCGAAGAGTCCGACTCGGCGGTTAGTGAAGTACGCCGCCAGCATCTTATAGATGTTCGGCGGGCACCCCCCCCTCTTCGCCTTGAGCAGGATCATGGGCCACCATGCGTTGTCGAAGGCCCCGGATATGTCCAGGAAGATGGCCTGGACATACCTGAGCCGGCTGCTTTGGACGGTATCCACAATGGAGTTTAAGGCCGTCAGCGTTGACTTACCCCGAGAAAACCCGTGCTGGCCCGACGACACCCCACTCAAGATGGAAGGGGCGCACAAAAGAATTACCCGCTCCAGAATTTTACCCAGGACAGGGAGAAGGGTGATGGGCCGATACGCTTTGGGATCGGTAAGTGGCTTGTCGTTGCCCTTTGGCAGAACAATGAGCCTACCGTCCTTCCACGCATCGGGGAAGACACCCTCGGCGACGCACATGCCAAACATGTGTGTTAGTTCAGCACAAGCCACCCGCCACACACGCCTGACAATGCCCGCCGTGATCCCATCGATTCCCGGAGCCGTGTTAGGAAGATCCTTAACTATTTTCTCCAGATCCTGACACGACAGAGGAGGCGCATCTCGACCCGACGGGACGCAGGCGGCCGCCAGCCGCACCTGCCGGTGATAGGCCGTGTCAGACGACGGGTCGTCGTCGGGGCACAGCGCTTGCACAAGACCGCGCATGGCGGTGTCTACATCCTCAGCGAACCCCCCCGCAAGCCTAATGCCATTAATAACATTCGCCGGGGCTCTGACCCTGCCACTGGCAGCACGGTAAGCCAGGCCCCACGGGTCCTGATTACCCGAATCGGCCAGCTTGCGGAAGAAGTCGAGCTGCGCCTTCTCCATCGACGCCCTATAGTTACTGCGGCATTCATGAAAAACCTGTCGCGCCCGCACTTCCAGTTCCCCTCCCACCTTTCGTACGTCCTGCCATGCTTTCCTCACCTTATTGTGCCGTTTACGCAAGGCCTCCAGCGAGGGAGACCACCATTCGTAACCTTTCGCTTTCTTACCATCACCGCACGTGCCCAGACATTCCTCAGCCGTCCACACGATAATACGTGTGAAGTCCTTGCACACATCGCTCGCAGACTTCGACCAGTCGATCCCACCCATACGTTCACGGATCCTAGCTTGGAATCGCTCCCAGTCCACTCCACGCTCCCGAAACCTGGTTGGCGCAACCGACGGCTCCGCTGCAGAGGCTGGCTCTCGCATCTGTGTACCACATAGCACGTACGTTAGAAGGCGATGGTCACTACAGCTAAGGTTCTCATGCACCCGCCAGTCCGCCACGACAACCCCTCTAGTGGAGAAGGTGACGTCTATGTTTGATTCCCCATTGGCCGTGGAGAACGTGAATGGTTGCCCAGGTGCGTTATGGATTATTAGATCATGGGCCAACAGGAAATCCTCCATTTCCTCCCGCCGGCGAGCCACTTCACGGCCGCGCCCGGTGTAGTGTCGTGGCATTGAGTGCCAGATGGGCGAGTGCGCATTGACGTCCGCCCCCAACAGTACGCGGCGTCCCCGTAGAGCTCTCAGTACCCTGGTAAGGTGCTCCAAATGGGTCGAAATGTCCTCAGAGTACTGAAAGTATGCGCTTACGATGTAAAAGTCGTGACCATTGAGCACTATGTGGCACACGATGCAGTGCGTGTTGGTGAGGTGCCGGAGAATTGTACACGCAGCGTCGTTTCTAGCGAGGAAAATCCCCGCTTTGGGGTTCGGTCCCTCTGGCAGGAGAAGCCGTAGCCGCGCCGCCGATACCTGATGCGCCGCCGTGAACGGCTCCTGGATCAGGATGAAGTCTAGGTGCTCCTCAGCTGCCACCCTGGGCAGCTCTACTGTGGCCATGGCGGATCCCTGCAGATTAAGCTGCCCCATCCGAACCCCTGTCGCTAATGGCGGACTAGGCATCGTGATAGTTGATGTCTGTTACCGCTCTCTGCTCTGCATGCGTGCGGGCGGGACAATCTCTAGATGCGGTGCGGTGCGCGTTCGCGCCCTTCCTGCCGAACCTTTTGCACGTGGCGCACGTCGGCGTTGCAGCCTGACACTCGGCGTTCCTGTGGCCCTCTTCACCGCAATTTCCACAAACCATGTTTTTGGCCCGACAGTACTTTTACGGTTCCCGTACATTTGGCATCGGCTGCAGCAGGTGACAGAGACGTGATCCGTAACCTCTACCACGTCCCATCCTATATATAGTTTCCCTCTATTAATTAGTGTGCGCCTTAAGTCCTGGGAAGTTTGACACACCCATCTCGTCCTATTACCATGCCTGTTTCTTTTGAATATGAGGCGCAACTCTTTGCCCAACCGCTCCCGAGTCCAAGCGACGTCCTCTTGCAGGTTTTGCTCCTTTATTTCGTCCAGGACGTCCTCCATCGTGGCCTCCTTATCAATGCCAGTCAGCGCTATCAGCGGCTGGCGCTCAGCAGGCTCCGCAGTACGCAGTGTGGTGGGCACTGCCTTCCTAAGGGTGTCCGCTGCGGCTACAGATGTTGTCTGGACCACGACCCCGGCATTCCCGACCTTTCGCACCCCTGTTATTTGAAGGCCCAGCTTTCCTGGGCACACTGCACCCAGCAGCGTGCGCCGCGTGTCCTCCGCCGTCTTCAGTGTATCCTTTTGGTCCTCCGCGGGGTAAACGACCACCGACGGTCCAGCCGGCCTCGTTATTGGGACCGGTTCAAGGCCCTTTCCCAAGCGCAGCGCGTGCGCAAAGCTCCTTGGCGCTGTCTCGCTAGGCCCCTGCGTGATCCCCGTTCCTGTGTGTGCCGCTGTTGCCTCGGCTAAGGCCGCCCGGGATTCGGCTGCCGCCACACGAAGCGTTAGGTGAAGCACAACCGCTGCGAGTCGTTCCGTGTGTAGCCCAATTGCTGCCATCTCGTCCTTATTTAATTTCGAGGACTTGCATTTTACTGCCTCCATGATCCCCTTGGTCGAGGCGGTCGCCATTCCAGCCAGCTTCTCCACGGTAGCTGCTGCCAGCTCGTCCACGTCGCTGTTATCAGGCAGCTTTGCCGAAGGGGGGGGAAGAGGGTTGTTTGATGACAGTTGAGCCGGTCGTGACAATAGGCCGCCGATAGGCGGCACGTCATCGCGCCCCATCTTGCGCACGTTCATGCGTCGGCGCACCGCCGCCTGAACATCTTCCGGCGAGGACAGCATCCGTTTATCGCCTGCCTGCGGAAGTAGGTCGTCATCCATTGGTGACTGGGGCTGATCCAGTATAAGTAAGTCCCCCAGTGGAGTTCCAAACCCCTGCGGTGGCGTGCGAGCGAGCGATGCCCGCGGAGTGAATCCGCTCTCCATGCGGAGCTCAGATAGCACCTGTAGCTCCTCCGCCTTTTTTTCCATTTCCGCTTCTATCAGCTCACGCTGACGGCGGGACGCTTCGTCGCTCTCGGACATAGCCGAGCGGTGCAGGCGGCCGTGCCGCCGGTCCTTTTAATTTACACTTCCCCTTTTCTTTTGCGAACCCAAACTACTACAGTCGCACTGCTCACCACAATAAAAACACCTTACGACCAAGTCAATAATTTTCTAAGTCCAGACCTGGTTCGTGTATTAAACTTGAAATCTTCTAAGTCCGGTGCCCAGTTCGTGTATTACACTTAGAAAATTTTAACTGACTCCGAATGAACCTGTTCGTGTATTACCCCTTGTCCGATGGTATCAATTCGTAACTTCACTATTATAAGTGCCGGTCACCGCCGGTCGCCGCGGGATTTCACGAATTTTTTCTAAGTCCAAGAATTTCGCCACGGCACTTACCCAGTTTAGGGATCAGCCTTCCCACACTCCCAGCCGGAAAACTGAGGAAAAACTCCGGAAAATCCGGAAAACTCCAGATTACCCAACCCTTCAGAGGCCTCTCAGGGGAGGGCCCGGGACCCGTCTCAACACCCTTCAAGGGGGTGGAGGGGGGTATACCAGGGGGGGGGGGGGGGGGGGAAAAACGTCAAAATCGCAGGGGGTAGGGGAAACCACACTCCAAGTGTCACTGTCACCACAAAACGTCACTGTCGCGCCACCAAGTGTCACTGTCACCACTTAACTTACAAATGTCACTGTCACGTATACACAAAGTGTCACTGTCACAATAGCGTCTCTTTCGCACTTACACACTACCCGTCGCGGGGGGGAAATCGTCACCGCGCTCCGCCTACGAGTAGCGCGATCTCGCTCGGATTTAAAGATGGCCGCGGGCTTATATGCGACTTCGCCTAAGAAGAAGCAGGAGGCACCGATAACTCGCGACAGCCAATCAGAAAAAAGATCAGAAATACACTGTCCGCACGTCTGCTCAGCATGAGCGCAGGCAGCGAACTCCACTCCAGTAGATAGGGACATCCCACCAACCACCCATGGCCCCACCGACATCTTGTCATATGGGCCGAATCTCAAGGAGACGCCTGCGGACATAGCCCTCCTATAAAATAGGTGGTGCTATCACCGCAGACGCTTCTTGACTCCTTTACAAATTTTCTCGTCCAGTCCCTCTTTATGCCATTCTCCCCATTCTGGGGCGGCATACTAGCTGTCCCCCCTCACGTGGGTAGGACACCACAGCACGGGTTCGCTGCCCGCCCGAGCCTTAGCCCTCAAGCTCACTCCTTATATGGTGCCACTTATGTGCGAACTCCTTTAACCGCCGGAAGTTAGCCTCAGAGGCCACGAGGTCGCAGTAGTAGACAGGTCCCTCCTCCAAGCGAGTGATCCCATCCATCATCTTCCGTCGCTGTTCAACATACAGGGGGCATCGCCACAAAACGTGGTCCAAACTCTCATCCTCCTCTCCGCAGTAACACACGCTGACCTCACACAACTTCATGTCATACAGCCTCTTGCGGAAACATCCATGCCCCGTCAGAATCTGAGAGACCTGATAGTCCGGCTCGACCCAGGTCGCCCCGAGCCTAACCGCCACGTCCGGGAAAAATCGATATAGTTCCCTACCCTTTTCCTCCTTTTCCCACCTCTGCTGCCACTTGGCTACAGCCTCGTCCGCGATGACCCTTCTCCCTGCCCTGAATGCATCCCGCGGCAGACCACGAATGTCGTCGATATTACCCGCACGGGCCACCTCGAGGTCAGCCGGCAGCACCCCGGCCAGAACCGGAAGTGCCGCCGTGCTGACGGACCGATAGGCCTTCGTCAATAAAATGAGAGCGGGCCTTTGCGTCCTCTGCAGTACGGCCCTGACCGTGTGTGTGCTCACGCGCCTCCACCAGCATCCCGCCAAGTAGGTAATAATGGCAACAAAAATGCCCTTGTACAGCACCTTAAGGGCCCTGTAGCGCATGCCCCAGGAAGAGGCGGAGACGCGTGACATCTTGCCCAGCCCAGCTGCAGCACGCTCGCCAATTGATTGAGCGTGTTCCCCAAACGATAAATTCGCATCGATCACCACCCCCAGGACTCTGGTCGAGCGCACGCTTTTGACTGAGGCCCCGTCAAGACGGACCGTGGGTGGGCGCTTAGCTAAGCCCCCCTTCAACGTCATGGAATATGACTTCGAGGGGGAGAAGCCCAACCTGTTGCGAGCCCCCCACTCAGAAATCAATGCCATGGCGCACGAGGCCGAGGCCTCAATGCCGGCTCTAGAGTCCGACTCGACGAGGACCGTAACATCGTCCGCGTACGCGATCACCCTCACGCCGACCGGGAACGGCAACCGAAGCAAATCGTCCAGGAGAAGATTCCATAGTGGTGGTCCCACTACAGAACCCTGCGGGCACCCCATGGTCGAGACCTTCCAGACAACCCTGCTCCCGGCGAAGAGTCCGACTCGGCGGTTAGTGAAGTACGCCGCCAGCATCTTATAGATGTTCGGCGGGCACCCCCCCCCCTCTTCGCCTTGAGCAGGATCATGGGCCACCATGCGTTGTCGAAGGCCCCGGATATGTCCAGGAAGATGGCCTGGACATACCTGAGCCGGCTGCTTTGGACGGTATCCACAATGGAGTTTAAGGCCGTCAGCGTTGACTTACCCCGAGAAAACCCGTGCTGGCCCGACGACACCCCACTCAAGATGGAAGGGGCGCACAAAAGAATAACCCGCTCCAGAATTTTACCCAGGACAGGGAGAAGGGTGATGGGCCGATACGCTTTGGGATCGGTAAGTGGCTTGTCGTTGCCCTTTGGCAGAACAATGAGCCTACCGTCCTTCCACGCATCGGGGAAGACACCCTCGGCGACGCACATGCCAAACATGTGTGTTAGTTCAGCACAAGCCACCCGCCACACACGCCTGACAATGCCCGCCGTGATCCCATCGATTCCCGGAGCCGTGTTAGGAAGATCCTTAACTATTTTCTCCAGATCCTGACACGACAGAGGAGGCGCATCTCGACCCGACGGGACGCAGGCGGCCGCCAGCCGCACCTGCCGGTGATAGGCCGTGTCAGACGACGGGTCGTCGTCGGGGCACAGCGCTTGCACAAGACCGCGCATGGCGGTGTCTACATCCTCAGCGAACCCCCCCGCAAGCCTAATGCCGTTAATAACATTCGCCGGGGCTCTGACCCTGCCACTGGCAGCACGGTAAGCCAGGCCCCACGGGTCCTGATTACCCGAATCGGCTAGCTTGCGGAAGAAGTCGAGCTGCGCCTTCTCCATCGACGCCCTATAGTTACTGCGGCATTCATGAAAAACCTGTCGCGCCTGCACTTCCAGTTCCCCTCCCACCTTTCGTACGTCCTGCCATGCTTTTCTCGCCTTATTGTGCCGTTTACGCAAGGCCTCCAACGAGGGAGACCACCATTCGTAACCTTTCGCTTTCTTACCATCACCGCACGTGCCCAGACATTCCTCAGCCGTCCACACGATAATACGTGTGAAGTCCTTGCACACATCGCTCGCAGACTTCGACCAGTCGATCCCACCCATACGTTCACGGATCCTAGCTTGGAATCGCTCCCAGTCCACTCCACGCTCCCGAAACCTCGTTGGCGCAACCGACGGCTCCGCTGCAGAGGCTGGCTCTCGCATCTGTGTACCACATAGCACGTACGTTAGAAGGCGATGGTCACTACAGCTAAGGTTCTCGTGCACCCGCCAGTCCGCCACGACAACCCCTCTAGTGGAGAAGGTGACGTCTATGTTTGATTCCCCATTGGCCGTGGAGAACGTGAATGGTTGCCCAGGTGCGTTATGGATTATTAGATCATGGGCCAACAGGAAATCCTCCATTTCCTCCCGCCGGCGAGCCACTTCACGGCCGCGCCCGGTGTAGTGTCGTGGCATTGAGTGCCAGATGGGCGAGTGCGCATTGACGTCCGCCCCCAACAGTACGCGGCGTCCCCGTAGAGCTCTCAGTACCCTGGTAAGGTGCTCCAAATGGGTCGAAATGTCCTCAGAGTATTGAAAGTATGCGCTTACGATGTAAAAGTCGTGACCATTGAGCACTATGTGGCACACGATGCAGTGCGTGTTGGTGAGGTGCCGGAGAATTGTACACGCAGCGTCGTTTCTAGCGAGGAAAATCCCCGCTTTGGGGTTCGGTCCCTCTGGCAGGAGAAGCCGTAGCCGCGCCGCCGATACCTGATGCGCCGCCGTGAATGGCTCCTGGATCAGGATGAAGTCTAGGTGCTCCTCAGCTGCCACCCTGGGCAGCTCTACTGTGGCCATGGCGGATCCCTGCAGATTAAGCTGCCCCATCCGAACCCCTGTCGCTAATGGCGGACTAGGCATCGTGATAGTTGATGTCTGTTACCGCTCTCTGCTCTGCATGCGTGCGGGCGGGACAATCCCTAGATGCGGTGCGGTGCGCGTTCGCGCCCTTCCTGCCGAACCTTTTGCACGTGGCGCACGTCGGCGTTGCAGCCTGACACTCGGCGTTCCTGTGGCCCTCTTCACCGCAATTTCCACAAACCATGTTTTTGGCCCGACAGTACTTTTCAGGGTGCCCGTACATTTGGCATCGGCTGCAGCAGGTGACAGAGACGTGATCCGTAACCTCTACCACGTCCCATCCTATATATAGTTTCCCTCTATTAATTAGCGTGCGCCTTAAGTCCTGGGAAGTTTGACACACCCATCTCGTCCTATTACCATGCCTATTTCTTTTAAATATGAGGCGCAACTCTTTGCCCAACCGCTCCCGAGTCCAAGCGACGTCCTCTTGCAGGTTTTGCTCCTTTATTTCGTCCAGGACGTCCTCCATCGTGGCCTCCTTATCAATGCCAGTCAGCGCTATCAGCGGCTGGCGCTCGGCAGGCTCCGCAGTACGCAGTGTGGTGGGCACTGCCTTTCTAAGGGTGTCCGCTGCGGCCACAGATGTTGTCTGGACCATGACCCCGGCATTCCCGACCTTTCGCACCCCTGCTATTTGAAGGCCCAGCTTTCCTGGGCACACTGCACCCAGCAGCGTGCGCCGCGTGTCCTCCACCGTCTTCAGTGTATCCTTTTGGTCCTCCGCGGGGTAAACGACCACCGACGGTCCAGCCGGCCTCGTTATTGGGACCGGTTCAAGGCCCTTTCCCAAGCGCAGCGCGTGCGCAAAGCTCCTTGGCGCTGTCTCGCTAGGCCCCTGCGAGATCCCCGTTCCAGTGTGTGCCGCTGTTGCCTCGGCTAAGGCCGCCCGGGATTCGGCTGCCGCCACACGAAGCGTTAGGTGAAGCACAACCGCTGCGAGTCGTTCCGTGTGTAGCCCAATTGCTGCCATCTCGTCCTTATTTAATTTCGAGGACTTGCATTTTACTGCCTCCATGATCCCCTTGGTCGAGGCGGTCGCCATTCCAGCCAGCTTCTCCACGGTAGCTGCTGCCAGCTCGTCCACGTCGCTGTTATCAGGCAGCTTTGCCGAAGGGGGGGGAAGAGGGTTGTTTGATGACAGTTGAGCCGGTCGTGACAATAGGCCGCCGATAGGCGGCACGTCATCGCGCCCCATCTTGCGCACGTTCATGCGTCGGCGCACCGCCGCCTGAACATCTTCCGGCGAGGACAGCATCCGTTTATCGCCTGCCTGCGGAAGTAGGTCGTCATCCATTGGTGACTGGGGCTGATCCAGTATAAGTAAGTCCCCCAGTGGAGTTCCAAACCCCTGCGGTGGCGTGCGAGCGAGCGATGCCCGCGGAGTGAATCCGCTCTCCATGCGGAGCTCAGATAGCACCTGTAGCTCCTCCGCCTTGCGCGATTCGTCAAAACTACCGTCCGACGGCCGGTCGGCCACCGTTTCGGTCCCGCTACCCCGGTTTATTGAGGCAACGGGGCTCCCGTACGGCGCTTAGACCGACATCGAACGGGTCGCGATGTATTTACTAAGAGAGAAGTGCACGCCGTCCCCGGACGTCGACGGACGCGACCCGTGCCTACCGACCGAAGCCGACGGCATCGAGGCGCGCGTCCGTACGCCGAGGAATGACGATGAATCTCTCCGTTCGTTCATTCGAGTTTCGCAGGTTTACCCCTGAACGGTTTCACGTACTCTTGAACTCTCTCTTCAAAGTTCTTTTCAACTTTCCCTCACGGTACTTGTTCGCTATCGGTCTCGCGGTAATATTTAGCCTTAGATGGAGTTTACCACCCACTTAGGGCTGCACTCTCAAGCAACCCGACTCTAAGGAGAGTCCCTCTCGCCGCGATCCTCCGTCGCTACGGGCCTGGCACCCTCTACGGGAAAACGGCCCCGTTCAAGACGAACTTGGACAGGAGCGATCGCGACGAGAAAGCGGAACCTCCCGAACACCACATCTCCCGCCGCCTGAACAACGGCGGGATTCAGTGCTGGGCTTCTTTCCTGTTCGCTCGCCGCTACTAAGGAAATCCTGGTTAGTTTCTTTTCCTCCGCTTACTAATATGCTTAAATTCGGCGGGTGATCCTCCCTGATCTGAGGCCAACGATAAAAAAATGAGGCAGACGCGATATCCGTCAGCGTTACGACGACGCAACCGAACTCGATTTTAATCGAGAACGACGACGGCGTCGATGCGCTCTTCGGACGTCGAGTCCGCCTACTCGCGTGTCAATGATAATATTAAAATCATCATAAACAAGCACGTCTATCATTACATACATTGACATAACACGATCGTTCGTCTCACGGCTTTGCGCGACACGGCGTCACGGACAAGACACTCGACCATACACGCTACGCAACCCTCGCTGGTTAGCAATATCATCACCGACCGAAGAGTCGCGAGCGTACGTGTTCTCACACGACGGTCGCGTACCTTTTGTACGTCCGTACGCGCGCGAAACGCGACGTTCGACAAAATCGTATTATTGTATAATAATAATAAACTATCGTTTATATTTGAACGGACAACACCTCGGGCGCGCTCGCTGGTTAGCGAGCGACACGCAAAGCGAAGAACCGTCATATGCGTCATGCATAACATACGCAATGTGGCATTTGTATTTTATACAGCCGGCCCTCAGACAGGAGTGGTCCTGGATGTGTCTCCACGGACCGCAATGTGCGTTCGAAATGTCGATGTTCAAATGTGTCCTGCAGTTCACACTATGACGCGCAGTTAACTGCGTTCTTCATCGACCCGCGAGCCAAGTGATCCACCGTCCAGGGTAATAGTTTAAATTGATTAAACATATCACCACAAGGATGCGATAATATAGTTCAAGACTGTTACATAAATCGATCGAATGAGATTTTTTTTTTTTTTATTTAGTAAAAAAAAAAAAAAAAAATTGATCCCACCGCAGTATGGGGGACGATAGTGTTATCGAACACGTCCAACGGTACTCGTGGTGCGGGTTTTCAGTCCAGTCTACGTACCGTGCGAGGACGCGACGCGAGCAAGACACTCGATCTACGGAGCTCGCGCGCGCGCGCAGTCACAGCTACGGCGCGGCGCGCTCACGTGTCCGACGAGCGTCGTTACTCTATTAATTTGAATGTTATGTCGTACCGTTAGGTAACGACATTTTGTCTTTGGATTGTATTATACGTTTTACGCGCGTCGTGAGATTACACGTCTTGCGTTACACGTTAATGATCCTTCCGCAGGTTCCCCTACGGAAACCTTGTTACGACTTTTACTTCCTCTAAATGATCAAGTTTGGTCAACTTCCCAGCAACGCCGACGGCCGTGAAGCCACCGCGTGTCGGTCCGAAGACCTCACTAAATCATTCAATCGGTAGTAGCGACGGGCGGTGTGTACAAAGGGCAGGGACGTAATCAACGCGAGCTTATGACTCGCGCTTACTAGGAATTCCTCGTTTATGGGGGATAATTGCAAACCCCAATCCCCAGCACGAAGGAGTTTCAGCGGGTTGCCCGGGCCTCTAGGCCAGGGAGAACATGCTGATTCCTTCAGTGTAGCGCGCGTGCGGCCCAGGACATCTAAGGGCATCACAGACCTGTTATTGCTCAATCTCGTGCGGCTCGAAGCCGCCGGTCCCTCTAAGAAGAATTTTAATACGTCGCCAGTGAGTTGCGTGACGGAGCCACGCACACCTAAATGACGACGCCTATTTAGCAGGCTAGAGTCTCGTTCGTTACCGGAATTAACCAGACAAATCGCTCCACCAACTAAGAACGGCCATGCACCACCACCCACCGAATCAAGAAAGAGCTGTTAATCTGTCAATCCTTCCGGTGTCCGGGCCTGGTGAGATTTCCCGTGTTGAGTCAAATTAAGCCGCAGGCTCCACTCCTGGTGGTGCCCTTCCGTCAATTCCTTTAAGTTTCAGCTTTGCAACCATACTCCCCCCGGAGTCCAAAATCTTTGGTTTCCCGGAAGCTGCCCGCCGAGCCATTGTAGTAACGTCGGCGGATCGCTAGATGACATATTTACGGTTAGAACTAGGGCGGTATCTAATCGCCTTCGAACCTCTAACTTTCGTTCTTGATTGATGAAAACACCTTTGGCAAATGCTTTCGCTGATGTTCGTCTTGCGACGATCCAAGAATTTCACCTCTAACGTCGCAATACGAATGCCCCCAGTTATCCCTATTAATCATTACCTCGGAGTTCTGAAAACCAACAAAATAGAACCGAGATCATATTCTATTATTCCATGCACGAAATATTCAAGCAGCATTTTGAGCCCGCTTTGAGCACTCTAATTTGTTCAAAGTAAAATTGTCGGCCCACCTCGACACTCATTGAAGAGCACCGCGATAGGATTTTGATATTGAACCGACGTTTGACCGACGGCTCACCGACGATATGCTCCGCAGACGTGTCAGTATCACCGCGGATGCGGTGCACCGACAGCGCGGCGCACAAATGCAACTACGAGCTTTTTAACCGCAACAATTTTAGTATACGCTATTGGAGCTGGAATTACCGCGGCTGCTGGCACCAGACTTGCCCTCCAATTGTTCCTCGTTAAAATATTTAAAGTGTACTCATTCCGATTACGAGGCCTCGTAAGAGTCCCGTATCGTTATTTTTCGTCACTACCTCCCCGTGCCGGGAGTGGGTAATTTGCGCGCCTGCTGCCTTCCTTGGATGTGGTAGCCGTTTCTCAGGCTCCCTCTCCGGAATCGAACCCTGATTCCCCGTTACCCGTGACAACCATGGTAGTCGCAGAAACTACCATCGAAAGTTGATAAGGCAGACATTTGAAAGATGCGTCGCCGGTACTGGACCATGCGATCGGCAAAAGTTATCCAGATTCATCAAAATTAACGACTTCGGACGCGAGGCCCTCCGTCGATTGGTTTTGATCTAATAAAAGCACTCATCCCATCACTGGTCAGAGTTCTGATTGCATGTATTAGCTCTAGAATTACCACAGTTATCCAAGTAACTGAGTAAGATCTAAGGAACCAAAACTGATATATTGAGCCATTCGCGGTATCGCCTTAATACGGCTTGCACTGAGACATGCATGGCTTAATCTTTGAGACAAGCATATAACTACTGGCAGGATCAACCAGGGAGCTTCGTTGTAACGAGCGAGATCGTACACGCGCCGCGACGCGAGGAAGCGGCGCGCGCAACGATCGACCCTCATTCCCGAGATGCGCGAAACGCACATTACGGGCGAGCTCTTGTGTTTGTAATTTCTGGGTCGCAAGCGCGAACGTCTGAACGGATATATCTCAACCCGTCCAGACGCGCTGCGCGAGCATGAGGGCGTTTGACTGTGACACGACGACGAACGTCGCGAAACAGAGAAAGCCCCAATTGGGAACGTTCGTAACGAGACGAGTTCACGTTTTTAAAGTTTGTTAACAAATTCGATGAAGTCATATACGATTCCGCCCGGAATCTATAGAGCGCCTCACATTAATAATAATAAAGAGCATAAACTCATGAGACGTGACGAACACTGCACGCGTCCGAGCGTCGGTAGCGTCACGCCGTCTCATATAATTTCATACAACGACCGTTCACACACGAACACGCATAAAATACGATCCGTCGGTCCACACAGTTCACAACACGATGAAACACACATCACGGACGGCAGCGTTATTAAACCCGTGCGCGGAGTCCTCCTCCTCACTCTCCATCCACAATCTTATCTCTTCTCGTTTCAACCGAAAAGACGACCGAGCGGACGCCGCGTCGTTAAGTTTCTTTGCAGCAAAAGCCTCCTCTCTATATATCCATTTATCACGTTACGAAACAATAACGTAGGCGTATAAACATCAATAGATGAAAAGCAAGCAAACTACAATAACGACACACACGCCCGCCGCCGATCAAAGATATCATCAGGAGAGAAAAGAATAAAAAAACTTTTTAGAAAAAAAAAATAACCGACTTCACTAAAAAAAACACTAAAAGGATCAAAATAACTTTAATTTCGGATGTCGGTGTTTCTCGGTATTGTTTGTTTCTTATTTAACACCGACTTCCGAAATTAAAGTTATTTTGATCCTTTTAGTGTTTTTTTTAGTGAAGTCGGTTATTTTTTTTTTTCTAAAAAGTTTTTATTTTACACTTTTTAGTTGCGATACACTTATAAACAGAGTGCCTATTTCTAATGACAATTCCAATTAACCCAAATACTGCTAGGTTACATTGTTTTATTATAAAGTTGCTGTGCCTACCTTCCTCCTTCCGGCTCCATCATCAGATCAGTTCGATAGTACCTTATAGCCAAAGAGCATCTCACGACAATTCTAATAAGCCCAAACACGGCTAGGATACATTGATTAATTACGGAGTTCCTGTGCCTACCTTCCGGCTCCATCATCAGATCAGTTCGATAGTACCTTATAGCCAAAGTGAATCTCATGACAATTCTAATGAGTCCAAACACGGCTAGGTTACATTGATTAATTACGGAGTTCCAGTGCCTACCTTCCGGCTCCATCATCATCATCAGATCACTTCGATGATACCATTTTCAACGTAACTATTCAGAATCATTCATTTATTTGTATTGTCATAGTCGCATATCTTCAATGTGATATCTATTTGAGTATGAAGTTCCGTTGACCATTTCTGGTCTTCTTCATCAGTTCCACTTCATCAAATGTTACTTTTTGACTGTAAATGCTTAAGTTCTTGATGAAAATACTAAAATTACCATAGGGTTGCCTATAATTTTTGAGGAGTTCCCTCGATTCCTCATGGATTCCATCATCAGAACTGGATTTTGAAAAAAATGGGACCAATCTGGAAGCATATCCTATAAAGGGAAAAAAAAATTTTGCAAATCGGTCCATAAACGACGGAGTTCTGAGGTAACACACAAAAAAAAAAAAAAAAAAAAAAAAAAGATGAAAAAAAAAAAAAAAAAAAAAAAAATACAACCGAATTGATAACCTCCTCCTTTTTTTTGAAGTCGGTTAAAAAACACTTTACGCAACAGACAAACACAACGCGCCCGTCCACCACCAACAGAGTTTCATCTTCTCGCAGCACCACACAACACATCACTCTTCTCGCTTCATACGACACGTGCGCGCTCCGTCCCAACAGCGGTCTGTAGCGTCGCATGACAAGTATGCGGCGCTACGAAACGATGTGATCGGCGTCTACGGTACCGGCCGGCCGTACCGTAGACAATGTCAAAGTCCCAAGTGAAGTCAGGTCGCATGTCCCCTAAGTGTCACTCCCACCCCAGCCGGCCAAAGGGTTGTCGTTCTAAACACCCCCCCATTCCAATCCGCCCCCCCCCCGCCATCGCCGCGGGGGGCGGGGCAAGCAAGCAAACAAACGAGCAAAAATTAATAAATACATACATAGATACATACATACCCCTCCCGCCGCGCGCCGCCGCCGCCCCCCCCCCCGGCTTCGCAAGCAAACAAAGAACAGACGACGAGCAAAAATTAATAAATACATACATACATACATACAGATGAATTAGATTGAATTTTCTTCACCTCCTCAAGGATCTCAGCTTGACGCACGATTAACCCCTCCATTGTAAAGCCGTAAGACAAAAAATGAACGATCTTACTTGAAAGTCAGGAACTCTCCCTGTATGCTGCTGACGCTCTGGAACCTGGATCGCTGCTACCTCCCTTATATAGCACATGCGTAGGCCATTTCTGACGCGTCGCAAAACCCATGGATTTGGAAAGGTTTTGTTGTATCTCCTAGCCATCTCGGTATTTGGTATTGGGTTATGTGATGCAAGTCGTCAGTTTGTGGTCGTGTGGTAGTAGAATTGGATGCTTAGCGTCTTCATTCAAGTTTGAGTACTGTAACCTTCCCCCCACTCGCAGAACGTCTTCTTTGTCAAGAAATGGATTCAAACTCAGTAGGTTACTTTTGGTGTTCAAACTTTTATTTTCCGGACCTAGATGGCGCTGCCGTCAAGTAAACAGTGTGATCTGACAGCAATTTTATAATTTTCTAAAAATAATAGTAAAATAATGATATTTCTTTCAAAACAGTTGTAATATTAAAATATAAAGTATAAACATAGTGTGGAAGTGTTATCTAAACCACAGAATAAGAAATAGTACAAGTACAGAAATTGCACTCCGTGATAGCCAACATACGAATTTAAACCTACTAACAACAGCGATAATGTCCATAATACATTGCACGGCACGGACACGACCTTGATTTTATTAGCCTACCAGATCCAGTGGCGCTCGTAACGAATCAAAATGCACCGTAAGTCCGCGTGACGAGAGTCTCTTTTATTATGCCCGTTATGCGCCTTTGAACAGGCCGCTCTTTTTATAGGGTTAGGACTTGTGTGTTTTTGAAAAATGTGAAATAGGTACTTACGTTTTATTACATAAAATATAATCAGATTTTCTAAAATTATATGGTAGATAGGTACCTAATTGATTTCTACCTATTTACTTATTTCCATACTTTAAAAAATATTTTTTTAAAAGTCATCTCATAGAAGTGTCAAGAGATTGTTTACATTTAGTTAGGTATCTAAACAAATGAAATAGGTAATTAAAATGAAGTGTATAAGACTTTGTTGGTTTTGTATGTGCGTTAGCTTTGCGTTCATATGTAATTTTTAAAAGGTAAGTAGGTCGTTTAAGACGTTATTATACATAATAATTAACATTTTGTAAGATATAATTCCAATTATGTTGACCTTGCATTAGTAAGGTAGTCACTAGTACTGGGAGGTCTACTATATGGAATGATTTTAAGGTCATTGACTCGTTTACGTGAAAAATGTCGCAAATACTTGAAATAAAAACTCGATAGAATATTCGATAAAGAATACAAAAATATTTTTTGTTAGCACGGGTCAAGCGGAAAATCGAACACGCGTGTGACACTCTACCGAAATAAGCCTCGCAAGAGAGGCCGCGGGCGTAGGCAGATTTCTATACCTATAGTTAGAAGTGCGCCAGGCCTGTCTAAACTAAATCTTACCACATTAAAAAGTTAAAAAAACTTTCAACAATAAGGTGATTTTACGTCAAAAATATAAACTTAAACACTTAAAACTGTGGAAAAGTGTAAATACAATCAGTGCAGTGTTAAATTCATAATCTAGACCTAACAAACGTAAACAGTGACTAGAAATACGACGGAAAAAAACCAAAACTTTAAATTAACTGACATTCACCACTACGTTTTTTCAAACAAAGGATTGGACTTTGGACTTTAAAAAAACTTTTTAGAAAAAAAAAATAACCGACTTCACTAAAAAAAACACTAAAAGGATCAAAATAACTTTAATTTTGGAAGTCGGTGTTTCTAGGTATTGTTTGTTTCTTATTTAACACCGACTTCCGAAATTAAAGTTATTTTGATCCTTTTAGTGTTTTTTTTAGTGAAGTCGGTTATTTTTTTTTTCTAAAAAGTTTTTATTTCACACTTTTTAGTTGCGATACACTTATAAACAGAGTGCCTATTTCTCATGACAATTCCAATTAACCCAAATACTGCTAGGTTACATTGTTTTATTATAAAGTTCCTGTGTCTACCTTCCTCCTTCCGGCTCCATCATCAGATCAGTTCGATAGTACCTTATAGCCAAAGAGCATCTCACGACAATTCTAATAAGCCCAAACACGGCTAGGATACATTGATTAATTACGGAGTTCCTGTGCCTACCTTCCGGCTCCATCATCAGATCAGTTCGATAGTACGTTGTAGCCAAAGTGCATCTCATGACAATTCTAATAAGTCCAAACACGGCTAGTTTACATTGATTAATTACGGAGTTCCAGTGCCTACCTTCCGGCTCCATCATCATCATCAGATCACTTCGATGATACCATTTTCAACGTAACTATTCAGAATCATTCATTTATTTGTATTGTGATAGTCGCTTAACTATGTATATCTTCATTGTAATATCTATTTGTGTATGAAGTTCCGTTGACCATTTCTGGTCTTCTTCATCAGTTCCACTTCATCAAATGTTACTTTTTGACTGTAAATGCTTAAGTTCTTGATGAAAATACTAAAATTACCATAGGGTTGCCTATAATTTTTGAGGAGTTCCCTCGATTCCTCATGGATTCCATCATCAGAAATGGATTTTGAAAAAAATGGGACCAATCTGGAAGCATATCCTGTACAGGGAAAAAAAAATTTTGCAAATCGGTCCATAAACGACGGAGTTCTGAGGTAACACACATAAAAAAAAAAAAAAAATAATAATAATAATGATAAAAAAAAAAAAAAAATACAACCGAATTGATAACCTCCTCCTTTTTTTTGAAGTCGGTTAAAAACATCGGACAACTTACGATATCAGTGTTTAAAGGACCGATCACAAATTTAAGATACATCGATCAATGACTGATTGACCGAGTGGTTAATGTAAGAGCATTTTATAGACGACGCACGTAAGTGGACCCGAGTTCGAATCCCGTACAAACTACAAAAAAAAAAAATTCGAATTCTTTTTCTGATTCTGAACGTTTTATAGATATTTAGTAACGAATTATTAAATTATCTCTGTTGAAGGAATATTAATAGTCGTAATATGAGTTTCTTTGACAATATAACTTTTCGAAGGAACCGAACGCGCACAGTGTCAGAATCAATAACAGAGGTTGAATCGAGTAACTCGACAATAGATGGCAGCACAAATAGCCTGCCAGATATGTCAGGTGAACAAAACGATGAAGTACAAAAACTAAAACAACAAATAGAGGAACTACAAACAGAATTAAGCATAGCACACGAAGAAATAAACAATCTATTTATAGAAAACACGGAACTAAAAAAATCTATTAAGGACATGACAAGTAAACATGAAATTGTAAATAAAGCAACGAAAAAATTAATGAATGATCTAAGTACACCGAACAAAAACAAAAAATCTACAACACCACATCATACTTCCAATAAAAAACAAAAACAAAAATTTTTGGATATCGAGAAGAGAACAATTGAGCTTTCGGATTCACCATCAAAAATACCTCTTGCACAGTCTGTATCAGTAAATAGCGAAATCAAGAGTAGGAACCAAAATATCAAATCAGGAAAACATAAACTATGCATTTTAAACAGTAATAAAACAAATAAAGTTCTAACATTAGCTGAAAAAACTTTTCCAGACTACGAAATATGCCATTATTTGACACCATACTGTGGAATAATGAAACTCATTACTGACATCGAGATTAAGGTTAAAAACTATACATGGGATGACTACTGCCTAATTTTCATAGGTGAAGAAGACTTTCGGCGCACAAACAATTATTACAACTTAGTTATTAATATACGTGAAACCCTATCAAAAATCCAACATACTAATATTATATTATGTCTACCTACTTTTAAATTTAAACATTCTTTTATGTACAACTGTAGAATAGAAACATTCAATAATATGTTATATTTGGACGTGTGTACCCATGAATACGCCTGGTTATTTGACTCTAACTTGGATTTGACATATGACTGTAGTATGTTTTCGCAGAGAAATGGGGCTCTTAATCATTATGGTATGACTAACATGTTTGAAAATTTAAGTAAGACAATTGACTCGAGTGTTGGCGAGTGGAACAAAACAAATGACGATTATACTAATAATACTAATAATAATAATACTTTTCGAGACCACAGAACAACATTTTAATATTTTATATCAAAACATACAAAGCATATATAACAAACAACATCTACTTGAGACCTTTATCCATGAAACACCAATGTATAACGCTATATGTTTATGTGAAACTTGGCTGTCACCAGAAAAATTAAGTAACTTACAGTTTACTGGCTACAAAATTGCTGCATCCTACTGTCGTCGTACTTGAGGAGGTGGCGGTGTATGTATCTTGTTACAAAAACATCTCGAGTATAGAGAAATTTGTGATATTGGTAATATGTCTGTTGAGTATTGTATAGAATTATGTGCAATAGAATTACCTAATGAGAATGTAGTTATAGTTACAATTTATTGGAATAGAAGAGAGGAGGAAGTATTTACTCGCCAATTAAAAGAAATGTTGTATTATATTAATAAAAAATATTCAAAACATAATGTAATACTGGGAGGAGATTTAAATATAAATATCTTAGATAGCTGTTTAAAAACTAACTTGTTCTTGGATCTAATGTTGGAACATAGATTCATACAACATATCAAAGTCCCCACACGTATCTCACAAACTACCTCGACATGTTTAGACCTAATTTTTACAAATTTTAATAATGGATATAATAATACCACCGTAGAAGAATTAGGGTTTTCAGACCACTGTGCAACCATCTTTCACACGAAATTACCTAGCAACGGCAATAAAAAACAACACTGGTTCGTGAAAAAAAGATTATATAATACACAAAATGTTGAAAAATTTAAATCAGAATTAAAAAAACAAAATTGGAATGAAATAATACAACCAAATAATAAAAACTTTTTACAAAAAAAATACAACCGACTTCAAAGTAAAAAAAAAACACTGAAAAGTGCAAAATAACTTCAAAAAAAAGGAGGAGGTTATCAATTCGGTTGTATTTTTTTTTTTTTAACCGACTTCAAAAAAAAGGAGGAGGTTATCAATTCGGCTGTATTTTTTTTTTTTTTTTTTTTTTTTTTTTATCATCGTTATTTTTTTTTTTTTTTTATGTTTGTTACCTCAGAACTCCGTCGTTTATGGACCGATTTGCAAAATTTTTTTTTCCCTTTATAGGATATGCTTCCAGATTGGTCCCATTTTTTTCAAAATCCAGTTCTGATGATGGAATCCATGAGGAATCGAGGGAACTCCTCAAAAATTATAGGCAACCCTATGGTAATTTTAGTATTTTCATCTAGAACTTAAGCATTTACAGTCAAAAAGTAACATTTGATGAAGTGGAACTGATGAAGAAGACCAGAAATGGTCAACGGAACTTCATACTCAAATAGATATCACAATGAAGATATAGTTAAGCGACTATGACAATACAAATAAATGAATGATTCTGAATAGTTACGTTGAAAATGGTATCATCGTAGTGATCTGATGATGATGATGGAGCCGGAAGGTAGGCACTGGAACTCCGTAATTAATCAATGTAACCTAGCCGTGTTTGGACTTATTAGAATTGTCATGGTTAGCACTTTGGCTATAAGGTACTATCGAACTGATCTGATGATGGAGCCGGAAGGTAGGCACAGGAACTCCGTAATTAATCAATGTATCCTAGCCGTGTTTGGGCTTATTAGAATTGTCGTGAGATGCTCTTTGGCTATAAGGTACTATCGAACTGATCTGATGATGGAGCCGGAAGGAGGAAGGTAGACACAGGAACTTTATAATAAAATAATGTAACCTAGCAGTATTTGGGTTAATTGGAATTGTTATGAGAAATAGGCACTCTGTTTATAAGTGTATCGCAACTAAAAAGTGTGAAATAAAAACTTTTTAGAAAAAAAAAATAACCGACTTCACTAAAAAAAACACTAAAAGGATCAAAATAACTTTAATTTCGGAAGTCGGTGTTAAATAAGAAACAAACAATACCGAGAAACACCGACTTCCGAAATTAAAGTTATTTTGATCCTTTTAGTGTTTTTTTTAGTGAAGTCGGTTATTTTTTTTTTCTAAAAAGTTTTTTTTTATTTTTTATTTTTTTTATTTTTTTTATGTTTGTTACCTCAGAACTCCGTCGTTTATGGACCGATTTGCAATTTTTTTTTTCTCTTTATAGGATATGCTTCCAGATTGGTCCCATTTTTTTCAAAATCCAGTTCTGATGATGGAATCCATGAGGAATCGAGGGAACTCCTCAAAAATTATAGGCAACCCTATGGTAATTTTAGTATTTTCATCAAGAACTTAAGCATTTACAGTCAAAAAGTAACATTTGATGAAGTGGAACTGATGAAGAAGACCAGAAATGGTCAACGGAACTTCATACTCAAATAGATATCACAATGAAGATATAGTTAAGCGACTATGACAATACAAATAAATGAATGATTCTGAATAGTAACGTTGAAAATGGTATCATCGAAGTGATCTGATGATGATGATGGAGCCGGAAGGTAGGCACTGGAACTCCGTAATTAATCAATGTAACCTAGCCGTGTTTGGACTTATTAGAATTGTCATGAGATGCACTTTGGCTATAAGGTACTATCGAACTGTTCTGATGATGGAGCCGGAAGGTAGGCACAGGAACTCCGTAATTAATCAATGTATCCTAGCCGTGTTTGGGCTTATTAGAATTGTCGTGAGATGCTCTTTGGCTATAAGGTACTATCGAACTGATCTGATGATGGAGCCGGAAGGAGGAAGGTAGACACAGGAACTTTATAATAAAACAATGTAACCTAGCAGTATTTGGGTTAATTGGAATTGTCATGAGAAATAGGCACTCTGTTTATAAGTGTATCGTAACTAAAAAGTGTGAAATAAAAACTTTTTAGAAAAAAAAAATAACCGACTTCACTAAAACAAAAACACTAACTATTCAGAATCATTCATTTATTTATATTGTCGGTATTGTCGGTGTTTCTCGGTATTGTTTGTTTCTTATTTAACACCGACTTCCGAAATTAAAGTTATTTTGATCCTTTTAGTGTTTTTGTTTTAGTGAAGTCGGTTATTTTTTTTTTCTAAAAAGTTTTTATTTCACACTTTTTAGTTACGATACACTTATAAACAGAGTGCCTATTTCTCATGATAATTCCAATTAACCCAAATACTGCTAGGTTACATTGTTTTATTATAAAGTTCCTGTGTCTACCTTCCTCCTTCCGGCTCCATCATCAGATCAGTTCGATAGTACCTTATAGCCAAAGAGCATCTCACGACAATTCTAATAAGCCCAAACACGGCTAGGATACATTGATTAATTACGGAGTTCCTGTGCCTACCTTCCGGCTCCATCATCAGATCAGTTCGATAGTACCTTATAGCCAAAGTGCATCTCATGACAATTCTAATAAGTCCAAACACGGCTAGGTTACATTGATTAATTACGGAGTTCCAGTGCCTACCTTCCGGCTCCATCATCATCATCAGATCACTTCGATGATACCATTTTCAACGTAACTATTCAGAATCATTCATTTATTTGTATTGTCATAGTCGCTTAACTATGTATATCTTCATTGTGATATCTATTTGAGTATGAAGTTCCGTTGACCATTTCTGGTCTTCTTCATCAGTTCCACTTCATCAAATGTTACTTTTTGACTGTAAATGCTTAAGTTCTTAATGAAAATACTAAAATTACCATAGGGTTGCCTATAATTTTTGAGGAGTTCCCTCGATTCCTCATGGATTCCATCATCAGAACTGGATTTTGAAAAAAATGGGACCAATCTGGAAGCATATCCTATAAAGGGAAAAAAAATTTTGCAAATCGGTCCATAAACGACGGAGTTCTGAGGTAACAAACATAAAAAAAAAAAAAAAAAAAAATAATGATGATAAAAAAAAAAAAAAAAAAAAAAACCCTATGGTAATTTTAGTATTTTCATCTAGAACTTAAGCATTTACAGTCAAAAAGTAACATTTGATGAAGTGGAACTGATGAAGAAGACCAGAAATGGTCAACGGAACTTCATACTCAAATAGATATCACAATGAAGATATAGTTAAGCGACTATGACAATACAAATAAATGAATGATTCTGAATAGTTACGTTGAAAATGGTATCATCGTAGTGATCTGATGATGATGATGGAGCCGGAAGGTAGGCACTGGAACTCCGTAATTAATCAATGTAACCTAGCCGTGTTTGGACTTATTAGAATTGTCATGGTTAGCACTTTGGCTATAAGGTACTATCGAACTGATCTGATGATGGAGCCGGAAGGTAGGCACAGGAACTCCGTAATTAATCAATGTATCCTAGCCGTGTTTGGGCTTATTAGAATTGTCGTGAGATGCTCTTTGGCTATAAGGTACTATCGAACTGATCTGATGATGGAGCCGGAAGGAGGAAGGTAGACACAGGAACTTTATAATAAAATAATGTAACCTAGCAGTATTTGGGTTAATTGGAATTGTTATGAGAAATAGGCACTCTGTTTATAAGTGTATCGCAACTAAAAAGTGTGAAATAAAAACTTTTTAGAAAAAAAAAATAACCGACTTCACTAAAAAAAACACTAAAAGGATCAAAATAACTTTAATTTCGGAAGTCGGTGTTAAATAAGAAACAAACAATACCGAGAAACACCGACTTCCGAAATTAAAGTTATTTTGATCCTTTTAGTGTTTTTTTTAGTGAAGTCGGTTATTTTTTTTTTCTAAAAAGTTTTTTTTTATTTTTTATTTTTTTTATTTTTTTTATGTTTGTTACCTCAGAACTCCGTCGTTTATGGACCGATTTGCAATTTTTTTTTTCTCTTTATAGGATATGCTTCCAGATTGGTCCCATTTTTTTCAAAATCCAGTTCTGATGATGGATTCCATGAGGAATCGAGGGAACTCCTCAAAAATTATAGGCAACCCTATGGTAATTTTAGTATTTTCATCAAGAACTTAAGCACTTACAGTCAAAAAGTAACATTTGATGAAGTGGAACTGATGAAGAAGACCAGAAATGGTCAACGGAACTTCATACTCAAATAGATATCACAATGAAGATATAGTTAAGCGACTATGACAATACAAATAAATGAATGATTCTGAATAGTTACGTTGAAAATGGTATCATCGAAGTGATCTGATGATGATGATGGAGCCGGAAGGTAGGCACTGGAACTCCGTAATTAATCAATGTAACCTAGCCGTGTTTGGACTTATTAGAATTGTCATGAGATGCACTTTGGCTATAAGGTACTATCGAACTGTTCTGATGATGGAGCCGGAAGGTAGGCACAGGAACTCCGTAATTAATCAATGTATCCTAGCCGTGTTTGGGCTTATTAGAATTGTCGTGAGATGCTCTTTGGCTATAAGGTACTATCGAACTGATCTGATGATGGAGCCGGAAGGAGGAAGGTAGACACAGGAACTTTATAATAAAACAATGTAACCTAGCAGTATTTGGGTTAATTGGAATTGTCATGAGAAATAGGCACTCTGTTTATAAGTGTATCGTAACTAAAAAGTGTGAAATAAAAACTTTTTAGAAAAAAAAAATAACCGACTTCACTAAAACAAAAACACTAACTATT
Source organism: Mythimna impura (assembly GCA_905147345.3). Taxonomy (NCBI): domain Eukaryota; kingdom Metazoa; phylum Arthropoda; class Insecta; order Lepidoptera; family Noctuidae; genus Mythimna; species Mythimna impura. The sequence continues at coordinate 114,321 of CAJHVM030000015.1, forward strand.
CAGAATCATTCATTTATTTATATTGTCGGTATTGTCGGTGTTTCTCGGTATTGTTTGTTTCTTATTTAACACCGACTTCCGAAATTAAAGTTATTTTGATCCTTTTAGTGTTTTTGTTTTAGTGAAGTCGGTTATTTTTTTTTTCTAAAAAGTTTTTATTTCACACTTTTTAGTTACGATACACTTATAAACAGAGTGCCTATTTCTCATGACAATTCCAATTAACCCAAATACTGCTAGGTTACATTGTTTTATTATAAAGTTCCTGTGTCTACCTTCCTCCTTCCGGCTCCATCATCAGATCAGTTCGATAGTACCTTATAGCCAAAGAGCATCTCACGACAATTCTAATAAGCCCAAACACGGCTAGGATACATTGATTAATTACGGAGTTCCTGTGCCTACCTTCCGGCTCCATCATCAGATCAGTTCGATAGTACCTTATAGCCAAAGTGCATCTCATGACAATTCTAATAAGTCCAAACACGGCTAGGTTACATTGATTAATTACGGAGTTCCAGTGCCTACCTTCCGGCTCCATCATCATCATCAGATCACTTCGATGATACCATTTTCAACGTAACTATTCAGAATCATTCATTTATTTGTATTGTCATAGTCGCTTAACTATGTATATCTTCATTGTGATATCTATTTGAGTATGAAGTTCCGTTGACCATTTCTGGTCTTCTTCATCAGTTCCACTTCATCAAATGTTACTTTTTGACTGTAAATGCTTAAGTTCTTAATGAAAATACTAAAATTACCATAGGGTTGCCTATAATTTTTGAGGAGTTCCCTCGATTCCTCATGGATTCCATCATCAGAACTGGATTTTGAAAAAAATGGGACCAATCTGGAAGCATATCCTATAAAGGGAAAAAAAAATTTTGCAAATCGGTCCATAAACGACGGAGTTCTGAGGTAACAAACATAAAAAAAAAAAAAAAAAAAAAATGATGATAAAAAAAAAAAAAAAAAAAAAAATACAACCGAATTGATAACCTCCTCCTTTTTTTGAAGTCGGTTAAAAAATATGCCGTAGGTATGCTACTTGATATGTCTAAAGCCTATGATAAAGTACAATTTAAAATATTATTAGATAAGCTATATGGGATAGGAATACGAGGAAAAGCTCATGAATGGTTTGCATCATACCTAAAGGATAGGATACAGTTAGTAGAAATAGAATACTTCGACAAAAACACAAATGAAATAATAAAAATAAGGTCTGACAGAAAAGCAGTTAATGCATCAATCCCCCAAGGGAGTGTTATAGGCTGTTTATTATTCCTTATTTATATTAATGACCTTCCTAAAATTATAAAAAGCCCATGTGTTTTATTCGCGGACGATATATCTCTACTCACATCATGCCAAAATGATGACAATATAAACGCCAAATTAAATTTCCTTCTCTCTACAACTGTAAACTGGATGAATAACCATAACCTAGAAATCAACTTCACAAAAACAAAATTAATTACTTTTCATCCCCATCAAAAACCACCATTAAAATTAAATTTTATATATAACTAGCTTGTGCCAGCGGCTTTGCCCGCGTGAAAATAGGTTTTTCTATACAAACTTTGGACCCCCGTTTCATCCCCTTAGGGGCTGAATTTTGGAAAATCCTCTCTTAGTGCTCGCCTTCGTCATAAAAGGAAGCCTTGTGCAGAATTTCATGTTCCTAGTCCCAGTAGTTTCGGCTGTGCGTTGATATGTCAGTCAGTCAGTTTCTCCTTTTATTTAAATAGATAATACAAAATTAGAACAAGTAAACGAGTTTACTCTCCTTGGTTTGTCTATAGATACCCATGTAAACTGGAAATCCCATTTATAGAAAATAAGAACTATCAAAATTTTCATACGCCCTTCGCGAAATAAATAAAAAACTTTTTACAAAAAAATACAACCGACTTCAAAGTAAAAAAAAAACACTGAAATGTGCAAAATAACTTTAATTTCAGAAGTCGGTGTTTCTATAATAGTTTTGTCTCTTCTTTATTTAACACCGACTTCCGAAATTAAAGTTATTTTGCACATTTCAGTGTTTTTTTTTTTACTTTGAAGTCGGTTGTATTTTTTTGTAAAAAGTTTTTTATTTTACACTTTTTAGTTATGGTACCACCACTAAAAAGTACCCCTCAGCCAAACTTAAATACCTTATAGCCAGAGTGCATCTCATGACAATTCTAATAATCCCAAACACGGTTAGATTACATTAATTTATTACAGAGTTCCGGTGCCTAACTTCAGGCTTCATCATCAGATCAGTTCGATATATTCCCCCTCTACTTTCAGTCAGTCATCGACTACACGTATAAACAAAGCAATTTTACTTGTTAAGACGGTTCTGCTGTGATCCTATGAGGAGTTCTGTTCCATATCTTCGAAGTTCATAATCAGATCATAACAATATTTCTATGGGACCAACTCGGAAGCATAACCTTTCAATCAAAAAAGAAAAATTCGAAATCGGTCCACAATTGACCGAGAAATCGGTGAACATACATAAAAAATAAAAATAAAAAACATACATTCAACCGAACATATAACCTCCTCCTTTTTGAAGTCGGTTAAAAAAACTACCAACCTGCAAACTGCACTTACTACTTACTATGCATATGCCCAAGCATGGCTTAGCTATGGGGTCATGATGTGGGGTAACAGTACTGATTCGCAGACCATATTTATTTTACAAAAAAAGTTAATTCGAATAATAACCAATATAGAACAAACAGAAAGTTGCCAACCACACTTCCTAAAACACAAAATTCTCACACTTCCCTGTTTATACATCTTAGAGTTATGTAAATTTGTCAGAAAACACCCAGATTTTTACACAAATTGTGAAGAGACACAAAAAAGATACACTTCTCGACACAATAGAAACAAAGTAAACATACCTCGATCCCGATTAAAAATGCACTCAACAAGTCCTTTATTAATGTCTGCTAAAATTTATAACAAACTGCCAAATGAAATTAGAGAAGTAAGAAAAACAAATATATTTATCAATAAATTGAATGAATTTCTAGAAGCTAAGTCATACTAATCAGTAAAGGAATTTTTAGATGATAAGTCGATCGGAAAATAATTTATTTTTAATTTTTTTCTATATTATTATTCACCAAAGATTCTGTAATGACATTTATCAAATATAGTTAATATAATATAGTATGAAAAATAGAAAATTTAATGAAATATAAATTCCCAGATACTTAAATAATAAAATAATTTAATTATAATGACGATGAAAAATAAATAAAAGCACCTGACATAATTTATCAATTCTTAGACACGGACATAATAATAATAAATATACATAATTGACTTAAATGAATAGGTATATAATTTAATAATGACGACAATAAAAATAAATAAAAATACCTGACAAAATTTACCTAACCCACTTATACAAAACATAATAATAATAAACATAAATTAATTAATTTTAATAATAACAATTTACTAATAATGACGATAAAAATAAATAAAATATTTGACATAATTTACAATTACTTATACAATAGACATAATAATAATAATATGCATACACAATCTAATTTAAATATATACATACATAATTTAATAATAATGATGACAAAAACAAAAATTAAATAATAGGACACAATCTACCAATACTTATTATATATATACACATACATCTATTTGATCTACCTACAATAATTAATTCCATTAATTGTTACTTTGCCGCCATCCTCTCTTCTAACTTTGCTGTGCCCGACAGGGTCCATATTTATCTTAACAATATTTTATACCACCTATGTACATAATATGGAATGCAATAAAGTATTGAGTATTGAGTATTGAGTATTTGAAAGATGCGTCGCCGGTACTGGACCATGCGATCGGCAAAAGTTATCCAGATTCATCAAAATTAACGACTTCGGACGCGAGGCCCTCCGTCGATTGGTTTTGATCTAATAAAAGCACTCATCCCATCACTGGTCAGAGTTCTGATTGCATGTATTAGCTCTAGAATTACCACAGTTACCTAAGTAACTGAGTAAGATCTAAGGAACCAAAACTGATATATTGAGACATTCGCGGTATCGCCTTAATACGGCTTGCACTGAGACATGCATGGCTAAATCTTTGAGACAAGCATATAACTACTGGCAGGATCAACCAGGGAGCTTCGTTGTAACGAGCGAGATCGTACACGCGCCGCGACGCGAGGAAGCGGCGCGCGCAACGATCGACCCTCATTCCCGAGATGCGCGAAACGCACATTACGGGCGAGCTCTTGTGTTTGTAATTTCTGGGTCGCAAGCGCGAACGTCTGAACGGATATATCTCAACCCGTCCAGACGCGCTGCGCGAGCATGAGGGCGTTTGACTGTGACACGACGAAGAACGTCGCGAAACAGAGAAAGCCCCAATTGGGAACGTTCGTAACGAGACGAGTTCACGTTTTTAAAGTTTGTTAACAAATTCGATGAAGTCATATACGATTCCGCCCGGAATCTATAGAGCGCCTCACATTTATAATAATAAAGAGCATAAACTCAATGAGACGTGACGAACACTGCACGCGTCCGAGCGTCGGTGGCGTCACGCCGTCTCACATAATTTCATACAACGACCGTTTACACACGAACACGCATAAAATACGATCCGTCGGTCCACACAGTTCACAACACGATGAAACACACATCACGGACGGCAGCGTTATTAAATCCGTGCGCGGAGTCCTCCTCCTCTCTCTCTCTCTCCATCCACAACCTTATCTCTTCTCGTTTCAACCGAAAAGAGGACCGAGTGGACGCCGCGTCGTTAAGTTTCTTTGCAGCAAAAGCCTACTCTCTCTATTTTTTCCATTTATCACGTTACGAAACAATAACGTACGTGTAAACATCAATAGATGAAAGCAAGCAAACTACAATAACTACACACGCCCGCCCGCCGATCAAAGATATCAGGAGAGAAAAGAAAAAACACTTTAACGCAACAGACAAACACAACGCGCCCGTCCACCACCAACAGAGTTTCATCTTCTCGCAAGCACCACACAACACATCACTCTTCTCGCTTCATACGACACGCGCGCGCTCCGTCCCAACAGCGGTCCGTAGCGTCGCATGACAAGTATGCGGCGCTACGAAACGATGTGATCGGCGTCTACGGTACCGGCCGGCCGTACCGTAGACAATGAAGTCAGGTCCAATGAATGAGTCCCAAGTGAAGTCAGGTCGCATGTCCCCTAAGTGTCACTCCCACCCCAGCCGGCCAAAGGGTTGTCGTTCTAAACACCACCACAACCACCCCCCCCCCCTCCCCACCCCCCCCCCCCCCCCCGCCACCGCGGGGGCGGGGCAAGCAAGCAAACAAACGAGTCGTCGTCTATGTAGTAGATTTAGAACTGATAAGTTGTCTTATGTGGGTACCTATATACCTACATACAACGGTTTAGATCGGTTTTCGCGGCGCGGTTCGTGCATCAAAATTATAATAAAGGGCGAGTGGGAAAACCGTTGTTGATCTAATCGAACTAATCGAAAGGTTAATTAGGTTAGTTTTCTTTGTACAGAAGGCCCATTATGTTGGTTGCATTTGGGGGTCAATAGCGATTGATATCAATTGGCACGTCATGAACTGCTTCAACCGGTATTTCATTACGACAGCTCATCGTATATTTAAGGAGAATCTAAAAAACTTTTTAGAAAAAAAAAATAACCGACTTCACTAAAACAAAAACACTAAAAGGATCAAAATAACTTTAATTTCGGATGTCGGTGTTTCTCGGTATTGTTTGTTTCTTATTTAACACCGACTTCCGAAATTAAAGTTATTTTGATCCTTTTAGTGTTTTTGTTTTAGTGAAGTCGGTTATTTTTTTTTTCTAAAAAGTTTTTTAGATTCTCCTTAAATATACGATGAGCTGTCGTAATGAAATACCGGTTGAAGCAGTTCATGACGTGCCAATTGATATCAATCGCTATTGACCCCCAAATGCAACCAACATAATGGGCCTTCTGTACAAAGAAAACTAACCTAATTAACCTTTCGATTAGTTCGATTAGATCAACAACGGTTTTCCCACTCGCCCTTTATTATAATTTTGATGCACGAACCGCGCCGCGAAAACCGATCTAAACCGTTGTATGTAGGTATATAGGTACCCACATAAGACAACTTATCAGTTCTAAATCTACTACATAGACGACGACTCGTTTGTTTGCTTGCTTGCCCCGCCCCCGCGGTGGCGGGGGGGGGGGGGGGGTGGGGGAGGGGGGGGGGGTGGTTGTGGTGGTGTTTAGAACGACAACCCTTTGGCCGGCTGGGGTGGGAGTGACACTTAGGGGACATGCGACCTGACTTCACTTGGGACTCATTCATTGGACCTGACTTCATTGTCTACGGTACGGCCGGCCGGTACCGTAGACGCCGATCACATCGTTTCGTAGCGCCGCATACTTGTCATGCGACGCTACGGACCGCTGTTGGGACGGAGCGCGCGCGTGTCGTATGAAGCGAGAAGAGTGATGTGTTGTGTGGTGCTTGCGAGAAGATGAAACTCTGTTGGTGGTGGACGGGCGCGTTGTGTTTGTCTGTTGCGTTAAAGTGTTTTTTCTTTTCTCTCCTGATATCTTTGATCGGCGGGCGGGCGTGTGTAGTTATTGTAGTTTGCTTGCTTTCATCTATTGATGTTTACACGTACGTTATTGTTTCGTAACGTGATAAATGGAAAAAATAGAGAGAGTAGGCTTTTGCTGCAAAGAAACTTAACGACGCGGCGTCCACTCGGTCCTCTTTTCGGTTGAAACGAGAAGAGATAAGGTTGTGGATGGAGAGAGAGAGAGAGGAGGAGGACTCCGCGCACGGATTTAATAACGCTGCCGTCCGTGATGTGTGTTTCATCGTGTTGTGAACTGTGTGGACCGACGGATCGTATTTTATGCGTGTTCGTGTGTAAACGGTCGTTGTATGAAATTATGTGAGACGGCGTGACGCCACCGACGCTCGGACGCGTGCAGTGTTCGTCACGTCTCATTGAGTTTATGCTCTTTATTATTATAAATGTGAGGCGCTCTATAGATTCCGGGCGGAATCGTATATGACTTCATCGAATTTGTTAACAAACTTTAAAAACGTGAACTCGTCTCGTTACGAACGTTCCCAATTGGGGCTTTCTCTGTTTCGCGACGTTCTTCGTCGTGTCACAGTCAAACGCCCTCATGCTCGCGCAGCGCGTCTGGACGGGTTGAGATATATCCGTTCAGACGTTCGCGCTTGCGACCCAGAAATTACAAACACAAGAGCTCGCCCGTAATGTGCGTTTCGCGCATCTCGGGAATGAGGGTCGATCGTTGCGCGCGCCGCTTCCTCGCGTCGCGGCGCGTGTACGATCTCGCTCGTTACAACGAAGCTCCCTGGTTGATCCTGCCAGTAGTTATATGCTTGTCTCAAAGATTTAGCCATGCATGTCTCAGTGCAAGCCGTATTAAGGCGATACCGCGAATGTCTCAATATATCAGTTTTGGTTCCTTAGATCTTACTCAGTTACTTAGGTAACTGTGGTAATTCTAGAGCTAATACATGCAATCAGAACTCTGACCAGTGATGGGATGAGTGCTTTTATTAGATCAAAACCAATCGACGGAGGGCCTCGCGTCCGAAGTCGTTAATTTTGATGAATCTGGATAACTTTTGCCGATCGCATGGTCCAGTACCGGCGACGCATCTTTCAAATACTCAATACTCAATACTCAATACTTTATTGCATTCCATATTATGTACATAGGTGGTATAAAATATTGTTAAGATAAATATGGACCCTGTCGGGCACAGCAAAGTTAGAAGAGAGGATGGCGGCAAAGTAACAATTAATGGAATTAATTATTGTAGGTAGATCAAATAGATGTATGTGTATATATATAATAAGTATTGGTAGATTGTGTCCTATTATTTAATTTTTGTTTTTGTCATCATTATTATTAAATTATGTATGTATATATTTAAATTAGATTGTGTATGCATATTATTATTATTATGTCTATTGTATAAGTAATTGTAAATTATGTCAAATATTTTATTTATTTGTATAATAAAGGGCGAGTGGGAAAACCGTTGTTGATCTAATCGAACTAATCGAAAGGTTAATTAGGTTAGTTTTCTTTGTACAGAAGGCCCATTATGTTGGTTGCATTTGGGGGTCAATAGCGATTGATATCAATTGGCACGTCATGAACTGCTTCAACCGGTATTTCATTACGACAGCTCATCGTATATTTAAGGAGAATCTAAAAAACTTTTTAGAAAAAAAAAATAACCGACTTCACTAAAACAAAAACACTAAAAGGATCAAAATAACTTTAATTTCGGATGTCGGTGTTTCTCGGTATTGTTTGTTTCTTATTTAACACCGACTTCCGAAATTAAAGTTATTTTGATCCTTTTAGTGTTTTTGTTTTAGTGAAGTCGGTTATTTTTTTTTTCTAAAAAGTTTTTATTTCACACTTTTTAGTTACGATACACTTATAAACAGAGTGCCTATTTCTCATGACAATTCCAATTAACCCAAATACTGCTAGGTTACATTGTTTTATTATAAAGTTCCTGTGTCTACCTTCCTCCTTCCGGCTCCATCATCAGATCAGTTCGATAGTACCTTATAGCCAAAGAGCATCTCACGACAATTCTAATAAGCCCAAACACGGCTAGGATACATTGATTAATTACGGAGTTCCTGTGCCTACCTTCCGGCTCCATCATCAGATCAGTTCGATAGTACCTTATAGCCAAAGTGCATCTCATGACAATTCTAATAAGTCCAAACACGGCTAGGTTACATTGATTAATTACGGAGTTCCAGTGCCTACCTTCCGGCTCCATCATCATCATCAGATCACTTCGATGATACCATTTTCAACGTAACTATTCAGAATCATTCATTTATTTATATTGTCGGTATTGTCGGTGTTTCTCGGTATTGTTTGTTTCTTATTTAACACCGACTTCCGAAATTAAAGTTATTTTGATCCTTTTAGTGTTTTTGTTTTAGTGAAGTCGGTTATTTTTTTTTTCTAAAAAGTTTTTATTTCACACTTTTTAGTTACGATACACTTATAAACAGAGTGCCTATTTCTCATGACAATTCCAATTAACCCAAATACTGCTAGGTTACATTGTTTTATTATAAAGTTCCTGTGTCTACCTTCCTCCTTCCGGCTCCATCATCAGATCAGTTCGATAGTACCTTATAGCCAAAGAGCATCTCACGACAATTCTAATAAGCCCAAACACGGCTAGGATACATTGATTAATTACGGAGTTCCTGTGCCTACCTTCCGGCTCCATCATCAGATCAGTTCGATAGTACCTTATAGCCAAAGTGCATCTCATGACAATTCTAATAAGTCCAAACACGGCTAGGTTACATTGATTAATTACGGAGTTCCAGTGCCTACCTTCCGGCTCCATCATCATCATCAGATCACTTCGATGATACCATTTTCAACGTAACTATTCAGAATCATTCATTTATTTGTATTGTCATAGTCGCTTAACTATGTATATCTTCATTGTAATATCTATTTGTGTATGAAGTTCCGTTGACCATTTCTGGTCTTCTTCATCAGTTCCACTTCATCAAATGTTACTTTTTGACTGTAAATGCTTAAGTTCTTGATGAAAATACTAAAATCACCATAGGGTTGCCTATAATTTTTGAGGAGTTCCCTCGATTCCTCATGGATTCCATCATCAGAACTGGATTTTGAAAAAAATGGGACCAATCTGGAAGCATATCCTGTATAGGGAAAAAAAAATTTTGCAAATCGGTCCATAAACGACGGAGTTCTGAGGTAACAAACATAAAAAAAAAAAAAATGATAAAAAAAAAAAAAAAAAAAAAAATACAACCGAATTGATAACCTCCTCCTTTTTTTTGAAGTCGGTTAAAAATGGTTTTTTTTCCTGCCCTTGTTTTGCTTCTGCCTTTTTAAACTGGCCTGGTATACAGTAGGTAAGTATGTTTATACACTCTACGATTCCTTATTCTGTAAGTACTCTAGGGGAGACTTAGTGGTCAATTCAGAGCCTTCTAGTTTAGTTTTAAGGATGGCCTATCTCTCAGTTCGAGCTATATCACAAGTGTCCTTAGTTTCTTATGAAATATAAGCTATTTCGACTATTATGTAGAAAATATATAAGTAAGGAGAAATTAAAACATGGATTTCAATAGACCCGCTGAAACCTTCGACCGTAAAACCCAAACCTCGACTACAACGGTGTCGAGCCAACATACTGGTAATATAAGACAACGGAAACAAGGATTTCTGATGCTATCGCACTCAGATGCTGAGTATTCAGAGCCAATCCCTTCAACATTCAGACCCTTCTTCGTTGACGATAACCGGCAGCTTAATCCGAACTATGTCTCGACAGATTGTGCAAAGCAATTGATTGCAAACAGTTTCCACCTGGCAGTTGCAATAGAAAAAACTTTTTAGAAAAAAAAAAAAATAACCGACTTCACTAAAAAAAACACTAAAAGGATCAAAATAACTTTAATTTTGGAAGTCGGTGTTTCTAGGTATTGTTTGTTTCTTATTTAACACCGACTTCCGAAATTAAAGTTATTTTGATCCTTTTAGTGTTTTTTTTAGTGAAGTCGGTTATTTTTTTTTTCTAAAAAGTTTTTATTTCACACTTTTTAGTTGCGATACACTTATAAACAGAGTGCCTATTTCTCATGACAATTCCAATTAACCCAAATACTGCTAGGTTACATTGTTTTATTATAAAGTTCCTGTGTCTACCTTCCTCCTTCCGGCTCCATCATCAGATCAGTTCGATAGTACCTTATAGCCAAAGAGCATCTCACGACAATTCTAATAAGCCCAAACACGGCTAGGATACATTGATTAATTACGGAGTTCCTGTGCCTACCTTCCGGCTCCATCATCAGATCAGTTCGATAGTACCTTACAGCCAAAGTGCATCTTATGACAATTCTAATGAGTCCAAACACGGCTAGGTTACATTGATTAATTACGGAGTTCCAGTGCCTACCTTCCGGCTCCATCATCATCATCAGATCACTTCGATGATACCATTTTCAACGTAACTATTCAGAATCATTCATTTATTTGTATTGTCATAGTCGCTTAACTATATCTTCAATGTGATATCTATTTGAGTATGAAGTTCCGTTGACCATTTCTGGTCTTCTTCATCAGTTCCACTTCATCAAATGTTACTTTTTGACTGTAAATGCTTAAGTTCTTGATGAAAATACTAAAATTACCATAGGGTTGCCTATAATTTTTGAGGAGTTCCCTCGATTCCTCATGGATTCCATCATCAGAACTGGATTTTGAAAAAAATGGGACCAATCTGGAAGCATATCCTATAAAGGGAAAAAAAAATTTTGCAAATCGGTCCATAAACGACGGAGTTCTGAGGTAACACACATAAAAAAAAAAAAAAAAAAAATGATGATAAAAAAAAAAAAAAAAAAAAATACAACCGAATTGATAACCTCCTCCTTTTTTTTGAAGTCGGTTAAAAATAGGTTGTTTGGTCAGGTTCAGGTAGGTAGGTATTCGTATCGGTTAAACGACGACGATGACCCGTGTCGGCAGCAACGTTCGTGTATTAATTTGTTGACGCTGTTTGTGTCGTTTGCATGATTCCCGTGAACTGCAGGGGTACATAGTACTAAATAAATATTACATTATGATTTATACTATAACATAACGACAGACGTCGTCTATGTAGATTTCAAACCTACGATACTCTCGGCAACATTCGTCGTCGTTAAAAGTACATTTTCGCGTTGCGGTTCGTGTATTAAAACGGTGTCAGTTCGTGTATTAAATCCGAAGGTTAGTTCGCGCCGCACGAGCGGCGCGGACGACAAGCGTACAAATAAATTTATACTAACGGATCTAAAGGAGATGGTTTTTTTTCTTTTGCAAGATTTCATCGTTAGTTTCAGTTCGTGTATTAAAATTTTAAATAATAATATCCTGTTCGTGTATTATATATACTATGATACTAATACATACAACATAACCCCGTCACAATACAATAGTATAATACATCGAGTACTATATATAGCACCCGTATTTTGTATTATATAATTATATTGTATACGAGGGTTATTATATTCGTAGTATAGATCGATCATCGTCCTCGGACGAATCACCTGGCGTAGGGCTGAGTCTCAACAGATCGCAGCACGACGCTGCTCTACCGAGCACAACACCCCGCCAGGAACGGAAGTCGTCTACAGACTATTCCGAGCCCCGACATCGAACTGAGGTAAATTCGGACCTTCGGAGCCGTGATGCACGCGTTAAACGGACAACATCGATCTCCGCGATCCAATGGGCTTCGACGTCGCACCTCACGTGGTGAAGCGCGACTAGTAAAGTCACATTGTTTAGAGCCTCCCGACTCTCGGGGCTCCACAGTGAGCATATCTTTGCCGGATTCGGCTAGGCTGGCTTCGGCCTTAGAGGCGTTCAGGCATAATCCCGCGGATGGTAGCTTCGCACCACCGGCCGCTCGGCCGAGTGCATGAACCAAATGTCCGAAACTGCGGTTCCTCTCGTACTGAGCAGTATTACTATCGCAACGACAAGCCATCAGTAGGGTAAAACTAACCTGTCTCACGACGGTCTAAACCCAGCTCACGTTCCCTTTTGATGGGTGAACAATCCAACGCTTGGCGAATTTTGCTTCGCAATGATAGGAAGAGCCGACATCGAAGGATCAAAAAGCAACGTCGCTATGAACGCTTGGCTGCCACAAGCCGTCAGCCGGCAGCACCCCGGCCAGAACAGGAAGTGCCGCCGTGCTGACGGAGCGATAGGCCTTCGTCAATAAAATGAGAGCGGGCCTTTGCGTCCTCTGCAGTACGGCCCTGACCGTGTGTGTGCTCACGCGCCTCCACCAGCATCCCGCCGCGTAGGTAATAATAGCAACAAAAATGCCCTTGTACAGCACCTTAAGGGCCCTGTAGCGCATGTCCCAGGAAGAGGCGGAGACGCGTGACATCTTGCCCAGCCCAGCTGCAGCACGCTCGCCAATTGATTGAGCGTGTTCCTCAAACGATAAATTCGCATCGATCACCACCCCCAGGACTCTGGTCGAGCGCACGCTTTTGACTGAGGCCCCGTCAAGACGGACCGTGGGTGGGCGCTTTGCTAAGCCCCCCTTCAGAGTCATGGAATATGACTTCGAGGGGGAGAAGCCCAACCTGTTGCGAGCCCCCCACTCAGTAATCAATGCCATGGCGCACGAGGCCGAAGCCTCAATGCCGGCCCTAGAGTCCGACTCGACGAGGACCGTAACATCGTCCGCGTACGCGATCACCCTCACGCCGACCGGGAACGGCAACCGAAGCAAATCGTCCAGGAGAAGATTCCATAGTGGTGGTCCCACTACAGAACCCTGCGGGCACCCCATGGTCGAGACCTTCCAGACAACCCTGCTCCCGGCGAAGAGTCCGACTCGGCGGTTAGTGAAGTACGCCGCCAACATCTTATAGATGTTCGGCGGGCACCCCCCCCTCTTCGCCTTGAGCAGGATCATGGGCCACCATGCGTTGTCGAAGGCCCCGGATATGTCCAGGAAGATGGCCTGGACATACCTGAGCCGGCTGCTTTGGACGGTGTCCACAATGGAGTTTAAGGCCGTCAGCGTTGACTTACCCCGAGAAAACCCGTGCTGGCCTGACGACACCCCACTCAAGATGGAAGGGGCGCACAAAAGAATTACCCGCTCCAGAATTTTACCCAGGACAGGGAGAAGGGTGATGGGCCGATACGCTTTGGGATCGGTAAGTGGCTTGTCGTTGCCCTTTGGCAGAACAATGAGCCTACCGTCCTTCCACGCATCGGGGAAGACACCCTCGGCGACGCACATGCCAAACATGTGTGTTAGTTCAGCACAAGCCACCCGCCACACACGCCTGACAATGCCCGCCGTGATCCCATCGATTCCCGGAGCCGTGTTAGGAACATCCTTAACTATTTTCTCCAGATCCTGACACGACAGAGGAGGCGCATCTCGACCCGACGGGATGCAGGCGGCCGCCAGTCGCACTTGCCTGTGGTACGCGGTGTCCCGCGACGGATCGTCGTCGGGGCACAGGGCACCCACCAGACCCCGCATGGCGCCATCGACATCAACAGCAAACCCCTCCGCGAGTCTAGTGCCGTTCACCACATTAGGGGGGGGGGTCGAAACCTGCCACTAGCGGCGCGATAAGCCAGGCCCCATGGGTCCTGATTTCCCGCGTCAGACAGCTTACGAAAGAAGTCGAGCTGCGCCTTCTCCATCGCTGCCCTATACTTACTGCGGCACATATGAAAAGCATTCCTCGCGCTCACTTCCCGATCCCCGCCTCCCTTCCTTACATCCTGCCAGGCTTTCCTCATCCTATTATTCTTTCTACGCAAGGTCTCCAACGCGGGAGACCACCATTCATACCCTTTCGCTTTCTTACTATCTCCACACGTGCCCAGGCATTCATCTGCTGTCCACGCGATAATTCGCGTGAACTCCTTGCATACAACGCTTGCAGGCTTCGCCCAGTCGACTCTCCCCACTCGCTCGTGGATCCTAGCCTGGAATCGGCCCCAGTCCACACCGCGCTCCCGAAACCTCTTTGGCGCCACCGACGGCTCCGCAGAGGGAGCCGGCCCACTGGCTCTCGTACCACATAGCCTGAAGGTGACGAGGCGATGGTCGCTGCTACTCGCATGTTCGTGCACCCGCCACTCGGCAACGTCCACGCCACGAGTCGTGAAAGTGACGTCGATGTTGGACTCCCCATTAGCAGTGTAGAATGTCGACGGCTGGCCCGGCGCGTTGTGAATGATTAAGTCATGGGCCAGTAGGAATCCCTCCATTAATTCACGCCTTCGAGCCACTTCACGGCCCCGTCCGATGTAGTGGCGCTGCGCAGAGTGCCAGAGAGGCGAGTGCGCGTTGACGTCGGCCCCCACCAGCACACGATGACCCCTGAGTGCACCCAACACCTTCGTGAGGTTTTCAATATGGATAGATATATCTTCGGAGTATTGAAAATAAGCACTGGCTACGTGCAACGAAGACTTCCCCCAGGCTATGTGGCACACAATACAGTGCGCGTTCGTGAGGTGCCGCAGCACCGCGCACGTCACGTCCAGACGCGCCAAGAAGATCCCCACTTTGGGACAAGAGCCCTCCGGTAGCAAAAGCTGCCCAAGTGCTGCCGTCGAGCCGCACGGAGCGACGTACGGTTCCTGGACCAGGACAACGTCCAGGTCCTCCTCCTCTGCGATCCTCGGGAGTTCCGCCGTTGCCAAAGCCGAGCCCTGCAGGTTGAGTTGGCCGATGCGTAGCTTACCCATGGTAATTTGTTTGGCTCACCGCGTTCCGCTCGGCATGTGTCCTGGCAGGGCAGTCGCGTGACGCAGTATGGTGTGTTTGGGCCCCCTTGCGCCCAAACCTCTTGCACGTCGCGCACGTTGGAGTTGCGGCCTGGCATTCCGCGTTGCGATGCCCCTCCTCTCCACAGTTGCCGCACACCATGTTCTTGGCCCGGCAGTATTTTTCCGGGTGGCCGTAGAGCTGGCACCGACTGCAGCATGTGACGGAGACGTGGTCCGTCACTTCCACCACGTCCCACCCCAGGTAGATGCGGCCCCTGCTAATTAGTTCTCGCCGTAGATCTCTCGAGGCCTGGCACACCCACCTAGTCCGGTTCCCATGCCTATTGCGCTTATAAATGAGGCGCAGCTCCTGCTCCAACCTCTCTCTCGTCCAGGTCTCATCCTCCTGTAGGTTTTGCTCTTTTAGGTCTGAGAGCACCGTCTCCAGCTTGGCCTCCTTGTCGATGCCCGTCAAGGCAATGAGTGGCCAACGCTCGGCTGGCTCCACCGTGCGCAGCGTGGGGGGGACCGCTTTCCTGAGGGCCCCCGCTGCCGCCGTCGACGTAGTCTGCACCACTACCCCAGCGTTTCCTACCTTTCTTACCCCAGCAATTTGCAGACCCAGCTGCCCGGGACGAACCGCGTCCAGCAATACTCGCCGGGTGTCCTCCGCCGTCTTCATCACCTCCTTCTGGTCCTCTGCAGGATAGATGACGATGGAGGGGCCAGGGGGGCGAACGATAGGGACCGGTTCTTGCCCCCTTCCCAGCCTGAGCGCGTCCGCAAAACTCCTTGCTGCCTGCGGCTGCCCCATCGTTGCTGCGCCATTAGTAGGCACAGATGCCTCTGCGACGCTCGTCCTCACCTGTTGCTCCGCCAAAGCCGCTCTGTTCTCCGCCGCCGCGACCCTCAGGGACAAGTGCAATATAACGGCCCCCAAGCGCTCCGTATGGACCCCAATAGCTGCAATCTCGTCCTTATTTAACTTCGACGTCTTAGCCTTAACAGCCTCCATGATGCCACGGGTGGAGGCGGACGCCAAGCCCAGCACGTCGACCGGTGCCGTCGTCAGGTCGTCGACGTCTGATTTTCGGTTGCCCGAGTCAGCTGCAGGAGAAGGGGGGGGGCGGTGATGGCGGCGCAATCACCGGCCGCGACAGCAGGCCCCCAATCGGCGGCACATCTACTCGGCCGGACCTTTTGCTCATGCAGCGCCGCAGCGCTCCCTGGACCTCCTCTGGTGAAGTGAGCCACCTTTTCTCGCCGGCCTGGGCGTGGCTTCCCTCTGCCTCCATTGGCGATACCGGCCGTGGTTCCCCTATGGGCGTGCTGAACCCCTGCGGTGGGGTGCGCGCAAGGGACTGTCGGGGCGTGAAACCGGCCTCCTGGCGCATTTCCGAAAGAATACGCAGCTCCTCAGCCTTACGCTCCATCTCCTCCTCAATCAACTGCTGCTGGAGACGAGCCACGTCGTCACTCTCGGCCATGGTGAGCGGGTGCCGGCGGCCGCGCCGCCGCACCGAAGCACTTGACTGGGACCGGGGCAGTCACTCCGCAATCCCTAAGCTCAAACACCCCACCTAGGCACACCCTCCCTGTACTATAGTGGACGTCTTTTTATATAGATTTTTTTTTTTTTTGTGGTCCTTTAATTTATCTACCCTTTTTTTTTACTAACCAAATCTAAACTATCCCGGTCACACACACCACAAACAAACACAGAACACACAGATGGACGTGATTTTATAAGTCCGGTGGCCGGTTCGTGTATTAATCACTATAATTGCACTAAGTCCAAGGGTAACTGTTCGTGTAATAAAAAATTTTCTAAGTCCACAGATGGACGTGATTTTATGAGGGACCGATGGTATCAACTAACGGTTACGGTACGGTAACGGCAAAAAGTCAAAAAAAAAACGCATGGGGGTGGGGGACCGCACTCCAAGTGTCACTGTCACCACAAAACGTCACTGTCGCACCACCAAGTGTCACTGTCACCACAAAACGTCACTGTCGCGCCACCAAGTGTCACTGTCACCACTTAACTTACAAATGTCACTGTCACGTATACACAAAGTGTCACTGTCACAACAGCGTCTCTTTCGCACTTGCACACTACCCGTCGCGGGGGGGAAAACGTCACCGCGCTCCGCCTACGAGTAGCGCGATCTCGCTCGGATTTAAAGATGGCCGCGGGCTTAGATGCGACTTCGCACAAGAAGAAGCAGGAGGCACCGATAACTCGCGACAGCCAATCAGAAAAATGATCAGAGATACACTGTCCGCACGTCTGCTCAGCGTGAGCGCAGTCAGCGAACTCCCAGTATATAGGGACAAATCCCACCTCCCTCCACTGTTGGTCCTACCCGCCTTGCGGCATACGGACTCATTGGAGACACGTTCCGGCAATTGCGTGACTGCGTATGTCTTTACAGCTTGCTCTACCGGAACGTGCTTTGTAAACTCCATATTTTCTTTTTTCCTGTCCCTCTCTCTAATTTCACTTCTCCCCATTCTGGGGCGTGCTACACCACAAAAATGTGACTGAGCGCACGAGCAGCCCTAGCGGCTTGCCATCAACTAAAGCTGAAAAGCTGTTCCTACTGTCCTAGACTTCATTAGAATTACTGTTCTTAACTGTCCTACATGTTTCCTAACAGGTTTCCTACTGTAATTCTAATGCCTTTCTCTTGCTGTGCCATTTGTGAGCAAATGACCTCAGCCTTCGAAAGCCCTCCGGACTAGCTATCAGCTCTCTGTGATAGATAGGCCCTATCTCCCCTCTACTCCAGTTCCCCAACATTCCCTCCCGCTCGTCTGCATACAGCTCACAGTCCCACAGGACATGGTCTCGGGTTTCGTCTGCCAGCCCACAGTAACATAGCGCTGTGTCGCATAGCGACATTTTGTTCAGGCGGCCTCTGAAACTCCCATGACCTGTGAGGATCTGTGACATGACGTATTCCGGTTCCACCCAGCCGAGAGACACCCTGTCCGTCACATCCGTGAAGAATGAGTACAACTCCCTACCATCCTTGGAAGACTGCCATCGTTCCTGCCACTGAGCCATCACCTCCGCTCTCACCTTCCCAATTGCCACCTTGCGCTCCCTGCTGACCATCCCGGAACACTCCTGTGAGATTCGTCCCGCACGACAGACCTCCAGATCGGCCGGTAGCACTCCCGCTAGCAC
Organism: Mythimna impura; assembly: GCA_905147345.3. Taxonomy (NCBI): domain Eukaryota; kingdom Metazoa; phylum Arthropoda; class Insecta; order Lepidoptera; family Noctuidae; genus Mythimna; species Mythimna impura. The sequence continues at coordinate 132,912 of CAJHVM030000015.1, forward strand.
AGGTAACGCTGCGGTGCTGACCGACCTGTATGCCTTAGTCAGAAGAATTAAGGCCGGACGTTGCGTACGGAGCAGCGTACTCCGCACTGCGTACCTCCCCACACTTCGCCACCATACGGCCGCAGCATAGGTTAAAATTGCCACATAGGTCCCTGCAAACAGAACTCTCAGGGCACGGTACCTTACACCCCAGGAAGAAGCGGATATCCTCGACATCTTCCCGAAGGCATTCACAGCCCGTTGGCCGGCCAAACTTGCATGCGGCACGTAGGAGCCCGCTTCGTCGACTACAACGCCCAGCACCTTGGCATTCGTCACAGGCGCGATCGAGGCCCCATCCATGCGTATGGTAGGGGGACGTTTAAACTTGCCCTTCAAAGTCAGGGTCTGCGACTTTGGTGCTGAAAAACTAAGCCGATTCCGCTTCCCCCAAGCGGATACCGACTCCAGCGATAACCGAGCGTTGCGCTCGATCACCGCCCGACTTGGCGCCTCGATCACGATCGTGATGTCGTCCGCGTAAGCCACTGCCATCACCCCGTCTGGCCACGGTAGCTTCAGGATGTCGTCCAACAGGAGGTTCCAAAGAGGAGGTCCCAATACTGATCCCTGGGGGCAGCCCATAGTGGACCGCTTCCACACCACCTGGTCGCCCATGAATAGTCCGACGCGCCGATCTGTGAAATAGCTCACCAAAATTCGGTATATATTCGGCGGGCATCCGCCCTGCTTTGCTTTCGTCAGGACCATGGGCCACCAGGCGTTGTCAAAGGCCCCCGAGATGTCCAAAAGAATGACTTGCACATAATTTTCCGAGGAGTCCGCCGCCCGGTCTAGGATTGCGTTAAGCGCCGTAACCGTCGACTTACCCCTCGAGAAACCGTGCTGATTTTCTGAAATGTTGCGATACAAGCAAGGAGCACACGATATAATTAGGCGTTCCAGTATCTTTCCCAAAATCGGGAGAAGGGTAACCGGTCTATACGCCTTCGGGTCCGAGAGCGGCCGGTCATTGCCCTTTGGCAGGACGACCAACCGACCTATCTTCCAGATGTCAGGGAATACGCCCTCACCAATACACGCAGAGTACATAAGTAGCATCTCCGCTCCGCTAACTCTCCATGCGTGCTTAATGATCCGGGCAGTAAGCCCATCCAATCATGGAGCTGTACTTGGCAATTCTCTGACGATGCGCTCAAGTGCCGCCCGACTGGGCGGGTCGGAGTCCTGCCCCATAGGAGAGCTTGCCGCTGCAATCCTGACCTGGCGGTGATACTCTGTGTCTACACTAGAGTCATCATCCGGGCATAAGGAGGCGAGGAGGCCCGTCGCGGTACCCTCTGCCGTCGTGGAGTAACCTTCCATCAGACGGATACCGTGCAGGACATTCGCTAGGGGGCGTACTCTGCCCGACGCGGCTCTGTACGCTAATCCCCACGGGTCATCGTTTCCGGACTCATCGATGTTACGGAAAAAGGCCACCTCTGCTGCTCTCATAGCGGTTTTATAGGAAGCCCTCACCGCACGCAGGGTCTCAAGCCTTTCCTCCTCCCTAGAGTCCTTAGCCCTGCGCGAGTTTTGCCAGGCTCGCCTTGCTCCATATACTTTGTGGCGTAGTTTCTCCAAGTCCCCTGTCCACCATTCGTATCCGCCTGTATCCCTCTTGCCGCGCTTTCCTAAGCAGGTTTCTGCAGCGCAAGTGAGAATGTCGGAGTACTGTGAGCAGATTTCTTGTGCCGGCTTCCACGTCTGAAGCCTACCCATCTTGTTATGGAGCACACTACGAAATCGCTCATAATCCACCCCCTTCTCGCGGAAGGATACAGACTCTACGACTCTCTGCCCCTCCTCAGAACGACCCTCTGTTCTCCTTGCGGTGCCCGTGCCAATTTCGAAGGTGATCAGTTGATGGTCACTCAGACTGATCCCCTCGTGCACTGTCCACTGTGTGACTGCCAGGCCTCTTGTACTAAGGGTCAAGTCCACGTTTGACTGGCCATTAGGGCCATGAAACGTGGGTGGTTGACCCTCCACATTGTGTATAAGTAGCCCCCGTCCCAGGATAAGACCTTCCATCTGGGATTTCCGGTACTCCGTATCGGGGCCGCGGCCTATATATTGCCTACGTTCGCAGTGCCACAGTGGCGAATGGGCATTACTGTCCATCCCCACCAGTATAGAATGACCCGTCAGTTGATCTAAAATCACCGTCAAGTGTTGCAGGTGAACCGCAATATCATGGCTATACTGGCAGTAGACCGATACAGCATAGAAGTCGCCCATAGTTCCCGGGCAACTAATATGGGCCACCGCACAATGGTCATTACTGAGGTGCCCCAGGAATGTGACAGCAATCCTCGGATTCATGACTACAATGCCCGCCTTGGACTCTGGTTCATGCTGGATGGTCCTGGTGTCGCAATATTGCTCCTGGACAAGTACAAGGTCCAGCCTCAGTGATCTGGCGATCACTGGCAGTTCGGTAGTCGCGGTTGCAGAACCCTGCAGGTTTAGCTGTCCCACCCTAAAAACGTGCGCGTGCTCAGGCATACTGGGTCATATTAATGGCCTGCTTCTCTGCATACACACGCGCTGGGCAATCTATCGCCGCTGTCCTGTGTGAGCCAGCTTCCGGTCGCTTAAAGCGCTTGCAGGTCGCGCAGCACTCAGTCTTCGACTGGCATTCCTGCGCTTTATGGCCGCTGTCCCCACATTTGCCACATACCATTGAGGTCGCTCTGCAATGTTTCTCCGGGTGCCCATATTGCTGGCATTTATTGCAGCAGGTCACCCGGACGAAGTCACAGACCTCCACTGCGTCCCATCCCACATACACCCTGCCTAGGCCGACCAGCTTGTCCCGGAGTGCAGCCGAGACCTCGAAAACCACGGTTGTGGTTCGCCCCCACGCCTACCCTTCTTGAAGGCGAACCCTGCCTCCTTCCGCACTTTGTCGATAGGCCAAGCTGGGTCATCTGCGAGGTTTACCCTGTGAAGGTCCTCCAGTACGTCCTCTGCCTTCGGGTTCCCGCTCAGGTTCCGAAGAGCCACGAGTGGTCGCCGGGATTTCGGATCAGCCGATCTGAGCGTCGGAGGAGCCGCCGCTTTAAGTTTTTGTGCGGCTGCGGAAGACGCCGTCTGCACGACAACTCCCGCGTTACCCACACGCCTCACTCCCTCCACCTGAATCCCTTTCTGGCCCGGCTGCACCTTCTCACGGAGTTCCTTGAGAGTGGCGTCCGAGGACTTAATGTCCTCACTGTTCGGGTAGAACAGTACGGCAGGCCCGCGCTGCTCCACCGCTACTCGCGGCTTACCATTAGGCAGCTTTAATATTGCCGCATAGTCCACGGTTCGGACACCGTCCGTGGCCGGGTGGTTACGCACAGGCGCGGCAGTCCCGCCGGCCCGCTGCAGCTCCAGAGTCGCCACCCTCAGGTCCTTAGCTATGAGCTGGTGTTCCAGCTCTGCCATCCTAGTGGTCAAGGCAGCCACCACTGCCAGAATATCCTGACTGTAACCGGCTATTAGCCCCTTGTCCGTCATATTCAGCTTGTTAGTGGCATTGGCCACCCCGCTGATCCCTTTGACCGACTGGTACACCTGGTCAATCAGCTGGGTCTTATCCATATCCGCCAGCCCCGTTCCCTTATTCGGCGTGCTAGACGCCTCCGGTGGGGACCCCGGGGGGGGCGAGCTCGAACCGAGCACCCGCACCACCCCTGGTGCCGCCACCGCTGCCAAGATTCCACTTATGGGTGGAACTTCGCCCGTCCTTGCTGCCATCCTGCTGCGCGTCGGTCTTCCCTGAGACTCCTGAGGGGAGCTCAGTGGCCTCTTTCCACCCGACGGCGCAACCGGGCTGTCCGGTGGCAAGCATTCCTCCCTAATAGGCGGTATGGAGCCCCTCGCCGCCTGAAAGCCACCCGGTGGAGTCCGCATTAGGGAGTTCCTAGGTGTGAAACCTATTCCCTCCCGCAGCTCCTCCAGGCATCGCAGCTCTTCCTCCCTCTTGGAGAGCTCCGCGTCAATCGCCGCCCTAAATGACTCCCCATCATCGTCATCCGCCATTCTCTCTTGACCTTACCTAGTAACCTGAGCTACCAAGCACCTCAACAATATTTCAATAAAAGAATAAAAATAATTATCAAACTAATAAAATAAATAACAAACTAACAATCTAATTTTCCGTTGAAAACTACCAAAAATATACCAAGGTCAAAAATTGGCAACACTTAGTTGTCAACAGATGACAGATGCCACCCCGAGATGACAACCGACAGCTGACAGCCCGATGACACTGACAGATGTCAGGTGTCAACGACAGCCAACTGACAGGTGACGGCCCGGATGACACCGTAAATGACAGCTGTCAACACCTAACCTAAAAACTTAAAACCACACTATAATTTAACACACCACGTGCTCCTAACCTAAAAATTTACCATGTGCCGGCGTGGATTCAGCTTAGTAAATCCACTCCAGACACTTAATAATTAAAATAAAACAACACTAGTACCTGCCTGGACACTGATGGCTGAAAGTCCGTAGCCAGACACTGAAATTTCAGTGCCTTCTGTGAACCACGTGTTCCAGAACAGAAAACCACTTATAAAAACTGCTTAAAATACAACAAAATGAACACTAAATATAAATAACACAACGAGTTCGTGTATTACTACACTTATAAAACAAAATTACAGCTGAAATTCAGCAAAAAACCCCGAAAATCAAATAAAAAATATTTAATTTGCGGAGCGCAGTACGAACGTGTCCGTCCAGTACCGTGTCGAACGCGTCAGTATATAGGGACACTCCCTCCACCTTCCCATGGCCCGACCAACTAACATATGTTATACGGGCCGAATCGTGGGGCGGCTGCGGACTTAGCACCCTTGGCCATCTTATTTTATTGTCCGCAGGCGCTTCTTGATCCCTTACAAATTAGCCACGTGTGTCCCGGTTTGCATTCTCCCTAATGGGCTTGCACAACCACACACTACAAATGATGAGTGGACCTCGTCGTCGTCTGCATTTCGTGATGGTATCGGCGGTCATTGTGACTCCACTCGCTCGATCCTACTCCGGGCGGCGTGCCACGCGTGCGCGTAATCCCGCAGCCTGAGTATATAGGGACACTCCCTCCACCTTCCCAGTGAGGACCTTGACAGTGGGAATCTCGTTAATCCATTCATGCGCGTCACTAATTAGATGACGAGGCATTTGGCTACTTTAAGAGAGTCAGAGGTACGACCGCCGCGCGGGGGGTGTGGGGGGCCGCGTAGGCCCCCCACGTACCCACCCGGAGCGTCGGAAGCAGTCGCCTATCATCCTACCACACCAAGCTTAGTGTACAAACCACCGAATACCGGTTACAGCGCTCCGCCGGACATCCTGTGACCAACTACACACCTGGCCTATCGTACACCTCGTTAATGGGGGACTCAGACAACAGTCCTGTGACTCGCGATTGGGCCTCGATCTTGCAGAGGCCTCATGCACCGCCCGCCGACCTTCACCGCACATAGACACGCAATGTGCCCGTATACTGCACAGCTCAGTTTACCCGCGCTTGCTTGAATTTCTTCACGTTGACATTCAGAGCACTGGGCAGAAATCACATTGCGTCAACACCCGCGAGGGCCATCGCAATGCTTTGTTTTAATTAGACAGTCGGATTCCCCTTGTCCGTGCCAGTTCTGAGCTGACCGTTGAACGGCGGTCGTACAGAACCGCGCCGATCGCGCACGAGACGAAACCGACACGGCCTTACGGCTAGGAAGATCCGCGGAAGGCCGGAACGCGGGTCCGGATTCCGCCCTCGCGTCCCGAGAGACGCTAGAGCATCGACCAGGCCCGGCACCGGCCGCATCCGCTTCCCGTCCAAACCCGACACGCCCCGGTCCTCAGAGCCAATCCTTATTCCGAAGTTACGGATCCAATTTGCCGACTTCCCTTACCTACATTATTCTATCGACTAGAGGCTCTTCACCTTGGAGACCTGCTGCGGATATGGGTACGAACCGGCGCGACATCTCCACGTACATCCCTCACCTGAATTTTCAAGGTCCACAGAGAGTATCCGGACACCGCCGCAAATGCGGTGCTCTTCGCGTTCCGAACCATATCTCCCTTCTATAGGATTCCATGGAACTCGAACGCTCAGGCAGAAAAGAAAACTCATCCCGGACCTCTCGGTGGCGTCTTCAGGCCACTTTGGGTTACCCCGTCGAACACTCGCTGTAAAAACGAGGGAACGATTATTGAAACGGTTCCGCTGCCGGGTTCCGGAATAGGAACCGGATTCCCTTTCGCTCAAAGGGCGTTATTTATCATAATACAGTGTAATACTATACTTTTGAAAAAAACAAGCCACATCGACATAAGATTTTTCTCCTTGAGCTTAGGATCGACTGACTCGGGGACAACTACTGTTCACGCGAAACCCTTCTCCACGTCAGTCCTCCAGGGCCTCGCTGGAGTATTTGCTACTACCACCTAGATCTGCACCGACGGAGGCTCCAAGCGGGCTCACGCCCAGACCCTTCTGCGCTCTCCGCCGCGCACGTCCTACTCGTTACGGCTTAATGACGTCACAAAGAACGTCGCACATGCCACATGTTGTGCGTTAGATGATTTTCCCACCTAAAAAAAAAAAAAACCACTAATGAACTATAGTACCTATCTAATATAATATATTATGTATGATTCTTTGCGACAGTAAACTTTTTTATTATATAGTACCTAACAAGTGTTTGTTTAGGTATGGCATTAGCAAGATCACGCTGATAAAGACACCAATGGTTCCCAGTTCTTTATAACCACCACCAAGACATCTTGGCTCAACGGCAGGCACGTAGTCTTTGGAAAAATCTTGGAAGGCATGGATGTTGTTTTGTTCTTGTTCGTAAGATTGAAAAAACTGTCATCGCTGCCAATGACCGACCAATTAAAGATGTGCTTATTGCAGACACCAAAGCAGAAGTTGTGTCTGAACCTTTTAGTGTCACAAAAGAAAGTGCTATATAAATAAAATAGTAGTAGGTATACTTTGTTACAAGTTTATGTTTGCAATGTATGACCTTAAGTTTTTAACCGACTTCAAAAAGGAGGAGGTTATATGTTCGGTTGAATGTATGTTTTTTTTTTTTTTTTTTATGTATGTTCACCGATTTCTCTGTCAATTGTGGACCGATTTTGAATTTTTTTTTTAAATTGGTAGGTTATACTTCCGAGTTGGTACCATAGAAATATTGTTATGATCTGATCATGAACTTCGAAGATATGGAACAGAACTCCTCATAGGATCACAGCAGAACCGTCGTAACAAATAAAATTGCTTTGTTTATACGTGTAGTCGATGACTGACTGAAAGTAGAGGGGGAATATATGGAACTGATCTGATGATGAAGCCTAGAGTTAGGCACCGGAACTCTGTAATTTAACCGTGTTTGGGATTATTAGAATTGTCATGAGATGCACTCTGGCTATAAGGTATTTAAGTTTGGCTGTGGGGTAATTTTTAGTGGTGGTACCTTATCTAAAAAGTGTAAAATAAAAAACTTTTTACAAAAAAAAATACAACCGACTTCAAAGTAAAATATAACACTGAAAAGTGCAAAATAACTTTAATTTCGGAAGTCGGTGTTAAATAACGAAGAGACAAAACTATTATAGAAACACCGACTTCCGAAATTAAAGTTATTTTGCACTTTTCAGTGTTATATTTTACTTTGAAGTCGGTTGTATTTTTTTTTGTAAAAAGTTTTTTTATAAAAACCTGTATTAATTTTGTGCCACAATTTTTTGTCACAGGGTGTGGACATATTGAAATTTATTAATTTAGTTCACTTTATTTGACTGGCCTGTTGGTCTAGTGGTTAGTGGCCCTGACTGCTATGCCGGAGGTCGCGGGTTCGATTTCCACCCAGGACAAATGTTTGTGTGATGAGCACGATCATTTGTTCTGTGTCTGGGTGTAATTTATGTATGTATTTAGAAATATATAAGTAGGTTTATCAGTTGTCTAGTACCCATAACACAAGCTCTGCTTAGCTTGGGACTAGACGGCGTTGTGTGATAGTTGTGGAATATTATTATTATTATTACATTTATTTTCTATATATACATATTATTTACATTTTTAAATATTTCTTAAAAACAAACATAATAAAAAAACATTTAAAAATATAAAAAATAGTAGCCCACCGGCATCGGGAACAGGGTCCAAGCTACCGGTGGTCAGGGCTCCTGAGACAGGAATCTCCTAACAATGCGCGCCGTGTCCAGGAGTACTGCTTTCTGGATCAAGCCCTTAATCCAGCTGCCCAACGAGAGCCTCCTCAGATGTTGTTCGAGGCTCTTAGCTATTAAGCCATTCGCCGTTACGACTATCGGCACAATGACTGCTCTATCCACTTCCCACATGTCGACAACCTCGCGAGCTAAGTCAAGGTATTTAGTTTGTTTATCTTTCTCAGCTTTCACGAGGTTCTCGTCATGAGGGACCGCTATATCAACAATCATTGTGCGACGCTCTAGTCGATCTATCACCACTATGTCAGGCTTATTGGCAACAATAGTCCTGTCAGTGATGATAGATCGATCCCAATACAATGTGACGCTGCCATTCTCGAGAACTGGGTCAGGCACATACCTATAGTACGGTACTTCTGATTTCACAAGATTGTATTTAAGAGCAAGTTGCTGGTGAATAATCCTGGCTACAAGGTTGTGTCTATGCAAATAGTCTCCGTTAGCTAAATGAGAACATCCTGAAATAATGTGTCGGATTGATTCTCCGGGTCGGTGGCATGCCCGACAGATGTCAACCGTACCGTCCTTCACAATGTATTTCCGGTAGTTGTTCGTCATCATAACTTCGTCCATAATTGCAAAGACAAAACCTTCGGTTTCTCCAAAGAGATCACCAAAGCGCAGCCAGGATACGGACGCTAAAAGATCTACATCGGGCCCATGTAAGGCCCGGTAAAAACGCCCGTGAAGCTCCTTGCCCTGCCATACTGCCCTGCGTTCATTAGTATCCATTACTGTAGGTTTGCGACAGTTCTCGTTAACCAAGGAGAGCGGGGTGAGGCCTTTGTCTACCGCAACCACATCTCGGTGCATCCCCACGTCGGTTTTCAGGAAGTATTCCCTGAGACTGCATATCTCGCGGTTGTGCAGGGTCTTAGCATTCAAGAAACCACGACCTCCGCACTTCCGCGGGATACACAGCCTCATCACCGATGACCGTGGGTGATGCATCCGATTTGCGGTAAGTAGTGAGCGGACCCTCCTATCCAGGGCGTCGAGTTCCGTCTGAGTCCATTTGAGTATGCCGAAAGAGTACATTAAAACCGGCATGACCCAACCATTGAAGGCGCGCACCTTGTTCCCGCCCGATAAAAGGCTATTCAGCACTTTATTCAGGCGGCCAAAGAAGCGCTCCCTCAACGATTGTTTCACGTCAGCAGCATTGATGCCTAATGCTTCCGACATACCCAAATACTTGTAAGTTTCGGTTGAGCAGAGGGATCTAATGTATATGGAATCCGAGAGTTGGGTACCCACGGATTCCATAATCTCCCCTCGCTTCACATGCATGACTGCACATTTGTCCAAACCAAATTCCATCCTGATGGCACTACTGAAGGTTTCAGTTACCTTCAGTAGCTCCATCAGTTGCAAGTTGTTGGAGGCAAAAAGTTTCAGATCATCCATGTAAAGAAGGTGAGATATAACCTGACCACCTCTTCTCAACCGGTAACCTAAGCCGGAACCCTCCAGCAGTGTGCTGAGAGGGTTCAAAGCTAGGCAAAACCACAGTGGATTCAGACTGTCGCCCTGGAATATGCCACGCTCGATCCTTATCGGTTCGCTGCTCTCTCGAATTTGTCGACATCCTGGATAGTGAAGGGCCGTCCTCCACTGCCGCATACGCGACATCAGGAAGGTGCGAAGAGTTGCATCAACTTTATACAGCTCCAGCACCCTCATGAGCCATGTATGCGGAACTGAGTCATAGGCCTTCTTATAATCTATCCAACATGTCAACAGATCTCTTCGAGAACGACGAACCTGTTGGCTAATGGCAACATCAATGAGGAGCAGCTCCTTAGTACCACGGGACCCGTTCCTACATCCATTCTGAGAAGCAGACATGATGGAGTTTGTCTCAATATGACTATTAATTTTGGCTCTCAGAATAGATGTAAGAACTTTATAGACCGTCGGCAAGCACATGATCGGTCTATAATTTTTAGGCTCCGCAGTACTACCCGATTTATGGAGCAGGTGGGTTATTCCTGTCGTAAGGAACTGGGGCAGCGACCCTAACTCTAAGGCAGATTGGAATTGGGATGCCAAGCGAGCATGCGATCTTTGAAACTATTTAAGCCAGAAGTTGTGCAGCCCGTCCGGTCCTGGAGACTTCCAGTTAGGCAACGGACGGACTGCACGAGCTACGTCCTGGGGGCTGATGGTAATTGGCTCCATTTCTGGTATAAGATCGCACGTTCGCTCGATCTCCCGAGTCCAATCACCCTCGGTGTGACTGACAGGCACCGACCAGATGCTGCGCCAAAATGAACACATGGCATCATCATCCGGTAGGCGCGTATCAATCACACCTTGGTCCGGTCGCTCCCAAGCCCTATAAACCCACCTTTCGTTTCTTTGGAACGTGCGATTCTGGGTGTACCGCTCCACTCGCCGCTTGTACCGTCGAATACGGCTTGCCCATGCATAGACCTTCTGATTCAGGAAGTCGATACGCTCTGTGATATGGGGTAGATAATCTCGAGGACTAATATTTGTCCCCGAAAACGCCCGCCTCACAAAGCGCATCACCCTAGGGCGAGTGTTGCCCTCCCTGAAGCAGATAAGCTTGCCGATGAGTGCTCTGGCCTCACCAATACGGCGCTCGATCCTGCACTGCCAAGCTGGTACAGCTGGTCGTGTAACTTGGTCATTGTTAGGAAACTTGACTCGAGCTACACAACATGCCGGTACAGCAGCACAATACAAGATCGAGTGGGTATCAGTAAGGTCTTCGCTGCTATCAAAACAATTTGATAGCTGCGAATCCAGAGCACACTGGTTACTCACGGATATAGCCCCATCATCATCATCCTCTCCAACGTGGTCGGGTCGCAGTGAAACATTGGATTGCAGTTGCACCGCGGCCTGTGGCGAAGCAGGTGAGACACGGCTACTCCGTGATTCGAGGCGAAGTCTATCAAGTACGGCATCATCCAGCATACGGTTACGCTGGATGACCCGCACCTGATCCGATAGTCGTTGGGCCGAAACGTTGACAGCTGGCTCAAGCACCTGAAACAGAGAGAGCATCCGACCACGGTACGCAGTCAGGTTACTTCCCCCCTCTGTAGCCCCAAAGTATGAGCGCATGACATTTTCGTTAATGGATTGTGTCCATCGCATGCGCTGCACACTTCCACCGGCAGCGAGGACCCTATCAGAGGCCGGTGGGCCTCGAGGACCCTATCAGAGGCCGGTGGGCCTCGAGGTCCCAAACTGGCCGGAGGTCGGCCTCTTCCTCGCCGACGCGCAGGTGGTGGTGTCGTCGGCAGCGAGAAGTATTCGTCGCTCGAGCTCGACGCAACTGCAGCGACCGGAATCTCTGGACTTACGGTTGGCGCTGGTCCCGGCGGCTGCGAGGCGGAGCTGAGCGACGAACCCGAAGATGTTGGGTGTGTGTTGGCTTTCTTTGCCCGGCTTCTAGTCAGCATATCAGTTTGTCATATTTCATGGTTTGTATATAGTCATTTTCGGATGTTATTGTTGCATTATGAATCGTAATATTATGATTGATACGTATTTTTCGTTGTTTTATCTAGTCTTATTTGCACTATTGTTATCATGATTTAATATTTTAAATAACTTCAACTTCAACTTCAACTCTTCATAATGGCATTTGCGGAAAAGACACCACAATTTTGCCAATAACACGTGCAAACTTGTTAATAGACTATCAAACGCTGGAGAGTATTTAGCGTGAATTAACAGTAAAATAAATATATAACTCTAAACATTACAGTTCAAAATAAAAGAATTTCTTCGCAGATCCAGAACGACATTATGATCAGACCACAGACTAGGTATGTGAAATGAAAGTTAAGTAGACTCGTAAGAGTGAAGGAAGAAAAAAAAAAAAAAAAAAAAAAAAAAAAAAAAAAAAAAAAAGAGTTACAATTTAATTTTATTAATTTCAATAAATTTGCATAGTTTAAATATAAAACGAGTAAACACAAAAGAAAGAAGACATTTGACCGAGGTTGGACGAGGAATATGAGCAGGAATGATTTCATGAAAGGAGAAGCGCAATTTAGGACAGGAGAAAAATAAATGGTCCACGTTTCCTTCATCCAAACCGCATTCACAAAGAGAGTTATCTTTAATCCTAAGTTTAGCCAAGAAATGAGGAGTACAACAATGATTTAAACGTAAACGACAAATAGTTGAGGTAGTGATTTTTTTTTTCAATTGATATTTAAAAAACCAGGGTTTGTGGGGAATCTCGGGTTGTATATCTCCATAAAATTTACCCTTTATAGACTTAGAGATTTGCCATGCCTTGGACCAAGATTAAAACAAAGTTAGAGGAAGAGTAGTACAAATGTCATGGGAAAATATCTCAGAGTGGGCAAGAGAGCCAGTGAGAACAGCATTTTTGGCGCATGAATCAGCTGACTCATTACCAAGAATACCAACATGACCGGGAATCCAAGCTATGACGACTTTAATACCAAGTTTATGACATTGAAATAGCAAATCTCTAATTTTTAAAATTATAGGGAATCTTGACTTAGATCTGAAAGGATTAGATAAAATGGCTTGAAGGCAGCTTTTTGAGTCAGAGAAAATTATGGAGTTATTTAACTTATGAGACAAAACAAATGAAATGGCTTCGAAAATAGCAATTGATTCACCTGTAAAAACGGATGTAACAGGAGGGCACTTATAATTTAAAATAATTTTTGTATGAGGAATCCAAACAGCAACTCCAACAGGGCTATCATCGGAGACTTTGGAAGCGTCAGTGAATATAGTATTCCAATTATTATAATTAGAGGAAACTTTTTGGACAAACATCTTATGCGGTTCTAAGGTATTTTTGTGAATTCCAAAGTCCAAAATGATCTCTGGGTGGAATACCAGGGCATTATAAGGCACCGAGTATAGATATAAAATAGGGTTTTGAAAAAGTGGGCTAGAAAGACGAGTGAATTGAAGGTAGGCACGAAGAAGACAAGGAAGTTCAATATTAGAACGACGACTACAAGAGTCAAAGATGGATGATAATTGGTCCAGCTTACCAATAAGGGGATGCTCAGAATTTTGCACCAGTTTAAAAATAAATCTATTTGCCAGAAATTGTCTTCGAATCGAGAGGGGAGGTTCTACACACTCAACTTGCATGGCATTAATTGGAGACGACTTCATCGCCCCGAGAATAATCCGTAAACACTTTGATTGAATTTTATCGAGTTTTTGAAGGCCAGATTTGTTACAAGGATCTAATAGGAACATACCATAATCAAAATGACTACGAACTATAGCATTGTAGATCAGTTTTTGAGTATATGGGTGAGCACCCCACCAAACCCCAGAAAGAGAGCGAAGAACATTAACGTTTCTTTCACATTTTTGAGAAACAAAGTCTGTGTGAGCAATACCTGATAATTTTGAATCTAACCAAACTCCTAAAAATTTAACATTGTTCACCTGAGAAATATTTTCACCGTTAACTTTAATTTCAACAGGGGGAACAATCTTTTTTTTCGTAAACACAACTACAGAGCTCTTAGAGGCTGATAAGGACAGACCGTGATGTAGAAGCCAGTCAGATAGATATCCGAGGGCAGAATTTAGACGGATACTAGCCTCATCCAGAGATTTTCCAGAAAAGTATAAAGCTATATCATCAGCATACTGCAATATTTGACAAAATGAATCAGTAGAAAAATGTAAATCATAAGTATAAAGACTGAATAGGAGAGGACTCAAAACTGAACCTTGTGGTAAGCCTTTCCAGATAGTCTTAGGGGAAAGAGAGGCGTCTTGAGTTTTAATAGAGATGGTTCTCTCCATCAATAAATTAGAAATGAAACGGACCAATTTTATAGGAAGATTCAACTGATGCACAAGTTTATCCCTGAGCACCGGGAGTAAAACATTATCATACGCTGAGGCAATATCCAAAAAAACTCCTACTAAAAACTGCTTACTTATCAAAGAAATACGAATATCAGAAATTAATATACTAAGACTATCCATTGTGCTCATACCTTTACGGAACCCAAACTGGGATGAGGGCAACAAGTTTCTATTTTCCACAAACCACTCAAGTCGATGCTTCATCATATGTTCTGCAACCTTGCACAAAACAGACGACAAAGCAATAGGCCTGTAGCTATTTGGGTCTGACGGGTTTTTGCCAGGTTTAATGACCGGAATTATTATTTGATGTTTCCACGGTTGAGGAACCAAACCGTACTCAAAAAAGTTATTAACGAGATCCAGGTAATATTGCTTAGTGCTTCTTGAGGCGTTTTTCAAGAATGAGTAAGGGATCCCATCAGCACCAGGAGAGGAATCAACAAGACCGTCAAGTGCCATTCGAAGTTCAGAAAAAGAGAATGGGGCATCAAAATCATTCTCGGAAGTAAGAAAAGCCGGAGAAGAGGGAAAAGAGTCTAAATTTGGAACTGAAGGGGGAGCCAGTTTATCCGAGAAAAATTCGATCCAGGAAGAAGGATCGTTAGCTGTAATATCAAGAGTATTACAGGAGCCTCTGTATCTTTTGACTTGCTTCCATACTAGGGAAGAAGGGGAACAGGGAGACAAGCTTTGACAGTAGCGAAGCCAACCATCTTTTTTCTTTTTGGAGAGAAGTCTTTTAGCAGTGGCCGCTTTTCTTTGGTACACTAAAAAATTTTGAAGGGTCATTAAATTCGAGTAAATATTTTAAATAAAATTGAAAAAATATCGGAAAAGATATGACTGACAGCTTGACTGGCGGGCCACAGATTATTATTATTATTATTATTTTCTTTGTATTGTACATCATAAGTAAAACATGCCAACACTATTTTTCATAAATAAAAGATTGTCTTTAAAAAAAAAAAATTTTTTTAGATAGTTTGGTCAAATTTGATTTTACTATAATCTATGTATTAGCACAGAATAAGAAATAGTATAAGTACAGAAATTGCACTGCGTGATAGCAAACATACGAATTTAAACATAATAACAACAGCGCTAATGTTCATAATACATTGCACGGCACGGACACGACCTTGAGTTTATTAGCCTACCAAATCCAGTGGCGCTCGTAACAAATCAAAATGCACCGTAAGTCCGCGCAACGAGAGTTTCTTTTATTATGCCCGTTATGAACCTTTGAACAAGCCGCTTCTGTTGTAGGGTTGTGAGTTGTTGTGAGACACAAAGTCATTAGTCCATTGGGACCAACAGGGGCTAAGCCCTTGGTCTTAGAACGCAAAGGACAACTAGAAGAACATAGGTGTGGTTTTAGTTAGTAAAAGTTTGACACGCCTCTCGCTTCGCCATAGAGTGGGAGAAGAAATGATTTTCCACCAAAAAAGATCGTGAGTCCATTTGTTTAGGTAGGTACTTTACTAAATGTAAACATTCTTGATAAGAAATGCCTTTTAAAGTAGGTATGTACTATATTATCTACAAAATATATTTTCGTAAAATGCGAAATTAGTAGTAAGTACACTACGTTTTATAGCATAAAATAAATGCAGAGTTTTTTTAAAAATTACATGGTAGATAAAATTGATTTACATGTACTTAAGTAGTAATTTCCATACTTTAAAATGTATTTAAAGAGAGACATGTTATGATTGTTTACATTTAGTTAGTTAGGTATCTAATTGTCTAACTAAACAAATGGAACAAAAGTAAAGTCAAGTGGTAGCTATAGGTAGATACTTAGATATTGTAATATAACTTTGTTGATTTCGGCCACAAAATTACCTAAGTATCTATTTTATGTTTCGGCTATGCGTTCGTAGGTAATTTTTAAAAGATGGTAGGTAATTCACGATTAGTAATATTGTGAACACGATTATTTAAAAAAAACTTTTTACAAAAAAAAAAAAAACCGACTTCACTAAAAAACACTAAAAGGATCAAAATAACTTTAATTTCGGAAGTTGGTGTTTCTCGGTATTATTTGTATCTTATTTAACACCGACTTCCGAAATTAAAGTTATTTTGATCCTTTTAGTGTTTTTTAGTGAAGTCGGTTTTTTTTTTTTTTGTAAAAAGTTTTTTATTTCTCACTTTTTAGTTGCGATACACTTATAAGCAGAGTGCCTATTTCTCATGATAATTCCATTTAACTCAAACACTGCTAGGTTACATTGTTTTATTATGAAGTTCCTGGTCTTCTTCGTCAGTTCCACTTCATCAAATGTTACTTTTTGACTGTAAATGCTTAAGTTCTCGATGAAAATACATAAATCACTATATGATTGCCTATAATATTTGAGGAGTTCCCTCGATTTCGCCAAGATTCCATCATCAGATCCCGATTTGGTGACTATGGGACCATTTGGGAAGTATACCCTTTCCAACAAAAAAAGAATTTTTCAAATCGGTTGGCAAGCGACGAAGTTATCCGCGAACAAACATAAAAAAAAAAAAAAAAAATACAAACATCCGAATTGAGAACCTCCTCCTTTTTTAGAAGTCGGTTAAAAAACATTACCGCCGGCCGCCGCGCCAGCAAAAAATTACGAATCTACTTAATAGCGAAAAATAATAATAATAATAAAATAATAATAATAATAAAATAAAATCGTTTATTTATAACATAGGACACATTTACAATATAGTATATTTTTTTTTTTTTTTTATATAATTCTTATCATGTAATCAGTCATGTAGACTATAAACAGATGGGATGTAGTCTGAATGGTTTGTAGGGTGCTGCCCCCTGTGGGGCCTGCCCTTCCTTGAAAGTAGTCACATGTATAGGTGACTTTTAGTCAAAGATATCACGCCGCTTCTTCAGTCGGCGAATACTTTCAGGAATAGTAAGCTGTCCTGCTAGCTGGTTTGGGTGTTTTTGGAGACGTGATTTGTAATTGGCACCATGGCAGTTAATCACTTCTTTTACCATTGGCACATTCAAGATTTCATGGATCTCCTCTGTTTTGATGAACCAGGGCGCATTAGATATCTGCTTGAGAATGTGGTTTTGTGCCCTTTGTATAATCATAGTATTGGAGTCGCATGCCGAACCCCAGAGTTCAATGCCATAGGTCCAGATTGGCTTCAGCACAGTTTTATAAATGAGAATCTTGTTATCGATTCCTAGTTTTGAGTTTCTACCCAACAACCAGTAGAGACCCCTATATTTTAAGTTCACCTCATCTCTTTTTGTTTGAATATGTTTTTTCCAGGTGAGTCTGCGGTCCAGGTGTAATCCCAAATACTTGACTGAATTTTGATGCGGAAGTTGGGTACCGTTAAGAGTAACTGGAGCACAGTCCTCTTTGCGAAGTGTAAAAGTAATGTGCACTGACTTCAACACATTGGCTGCGATTCTCCATTTACTCAACCATTTTTCCATTTTATGCAATCCACTTTGCAAGAGCTCTGAAGCCCGAACGGGACATGGGCTTGAAGCTAGTAAGGCCGTATCATCTGCAAAGGTCGCAACTGTGATATCTGGGCTTTGTGGTAGGTCAGACGTATAAAGGGTGTACAAGACTGGCCCTAGAACAGACCCTTGTGGCACTCCTGCGGTGATATCATGGAAATCTGATGTGCAGTTGTTTTCTTTGACTTGAAATAGCCTGTTGGACATATATGATTTTAGAATTCCAAAATATGTATGTGGCAGAAGTGATTTAACCTTACATAACAGCCCCTTATGCCAAACCCTGTCAAAAGCCTGCTGTATGTCAAGGAAGGCTGATGAGCAATATTCTTTTTTTTCAAATGATTTTCTAATGGCTCTGCATACTCTATGAACCTGTTCAGTAGTTGCATGTTCTTTCCGAAAGCCGAATTGATGGTCGGGAATGATAGACTTTTCTTTAAGGTCATTGGTAAGTCTATGCAGCAGTATTTTCTCAAATAGCTTGGACATAACTGGTAGTAAGCTAATGGGTCGGTATGAAGTCACTTCGTGGCTTGGTTTGCCAGGTTTGTGCACCATTATGACCTGGGAGACTTTCCACAAATCTGGAAAGTATCCCACACGGAGAATGGCGTTACATAGGGTGGTAAGATAGACTATTGCCTTACGCGGTAACTCTTCCAGAACCTTTTTGTCAATGAGATCAAACCCTGGGGCTTTGTTATTATCCATAGATCTGATATTTCTAGCGACTTCTTTGGGTGTCACTGGTTTCAGTGGTAAATCAAGTTGAAGGTCCTGGTCGATGATAGAGTCTATATCAGATTCGTCTATGTTTGGGTTTGCATCATTTGGTCTAAAAACTTGGCTAAGATGATGTGCAAATGCGTCAGCCTTTTCCTGTGCGGTTTTAGCCCAGTTTCCTTCTCGTGTCCTGAGTGGAGGTTTGTGGTATAGGGGTCGATCAAAATTTTTACATGCCTTCCACAGGGAATAGTTCGTGGCTTTAGTAGGCGAGAGACCTTCTAAGTACGTCTCTAGGGCGACAGCATTAGCCTCAGATATTAGCGTTTTCAGCTCCCTGGTCGCTTTGTTGAGCGCTCTCTTGTCACTTGGATGTCTGCTCGTGTGCCAGATTCGTCGAAGTCTTCTTTTTTCCTGTATATGTAATCGTATGCTTTCGGAATAGACTTTACGTTGTTGTGGATGCTCGTTAGCTTCTGGTGTGCAGAGCCAGCAACATTTTTGGATGGTAGTGGTTATCATTTCAGTAGCTGCGTCAATGTCGTCCTTAGTTTTTAGGGCTATTTTAAGTTCTAGTCTCTCGTCAATTAACTCACGAAAGTTATTCCAATCCGTGCGTTTGTTGTATAATTTCAAATTCCTTTCAATATTAAGAACTGTAGTACCAATAGACAGTATTACCGGAACATGGTTTGTGTCAGTGTCTAGGCATGTTTTAATGTGGTAGTATAACCTAGATAAACCCTTGGTGACAAAGAAGTCTATGACGTCTGGTAGTCTTGTTGGGTCCGTCGGCCAGTTTGTGGGTTCCGCCGTTGAGATTGTAACAAGTTTGTTTCTATCAAGGCTTTTCTTTAGTTCTCTGCCCCTTGTGTTTGTTAGTCGAGAGGCCCAATGCACATGCTTTGCATTCCAATCTCCTCCAACTATAAAGCGCGGGCCTAGGGTATTGAAGAACTCGTTGTATTGCTCCTCTGTTATTTTGTGTTTCGGAGGGCTGTATATAGCTGAGACATTGAAAGCTCCATTCCGGTCTTCTATTGCAATAGTTGTTGCTTGCATGTGGGCTTTTTTAAACGGTGGTAGTTCATAATGTTTAATGCTAGATCTAACAATAATGGCCGATCCAGCATGTGCAGTGCCATCTGGGTGATTAGTAGCGTAGATATTGTAATTCTGTATTCTAATACTACTGTTTTCAGTAAAATGAGTTTCAGACACTAGAAGTACGTCTATGTTATACGATTGTAATAAAATTTGAACTTCCTCCTTGTTTGGAGATAATCCATCAAGGTTCCAGGCTGCAATCTTGAGGGAAGTCATTTTGAATCTCTGGACACTAATGTTGTTATGAGACTGATTAGGGTACTCATTTGTTGAAGGATGATATCTAGTTTTTCTGCTTGTTTTAAGAACATCTGCTCAATTATATGGTTTGATGAAGGGGTTTCTGCACCTTTGCAAGTTACGTTAGATTTTAAAACCTCGGCATAGCTTTCCGTTTTATTGGAGTATATCTTCGATTTAACTTTTTCTATGTTAGGCTTTGGTGGAAGTAGGCTAGAACTGGTAGAAATTGGTTCATCAATTTTCGACTTTTTATCCTTGGTGTTTAAGCGTGGTCTTGCATTGAATTTTCTGGCATAAATTTCTCTGTAAACTTCGCAGCCCTTGAAGTTTGCCGGGTGGGCACCGAGACAGAGAGCGCATGTTGCTGGAGTATTGCGGTCAGTCTTTGGACATTCAGATGTTCTATGGGATTCTGCACACTTCACGCACCGAAATGGTCTCATGCAAAAGTTTTTAGAGTGACCATATTGCTGGCACCTCTGGCATTGTACAACTATTTTCCGTTTTCGTGGTTCTTCTATAGTGACCGATTGGTGATAAACATATTTAATATTTTTCACAGCTTTGTTGTTGGGCCCTTGTTGTATGTTGACAAAAAATGTAGAAGTTGGTTTCTTATTGGGTCCATACTTGGCGTTTATTATTTCCCCGATAACTGTGTTGCCTGTCTCTTCTATTGCATTCTTTATTTCACTGGTTGGTGTGGTAGGGTGAATATTTCTAATTACAATCCTGTAAGGTCGTTTGTCTTTACTATTGAAAGTGTGTCCAATTAATCCTTTTTGTCTTACAATCTCTATGATATTTTTATATGCATCTACTGTTGCGCAATTTATCCTTACTTGATTTTTGTTTGTTATCTTGTAAATAAAATCTACTCTGTCTACAACTCTTTCGAGGAGTTCGGAGAGTTTGTTGATATCCTCGATGCCATAGAGAATTATTGGTGGAGGTTTGGAGATTTTTTTTGTCGCATTATTTTGAGTGGTGTGGTCTTCATTTTCATCAACAGGTAGTCCACTAAATTGGTTATTGGTAATTAACCTTTCAGGGGATGGAGATGATACTTTTTTCCTTTTGGCGTTTCTTAATACTGGTGCTCTTTGCCATGTTGGAGGCGTGGTGTCTGCTGTGGAGCTCAATATTTCAGCTGTAAGGGTATCCGTGTTTCGAGTGAAGGTCTGGCCAGTCTCGACTTGCTTAGCAGTATCTGTTGTGGAGCTTAGTGATAAACTCCTGGGCCTGGAGACGAATAGACTTGGATGAAAAGCTTGTTGAACAAATTTTTTTTTGCTTGGATTCGGAGTCGTAAGATCCATATGATGCAGCACATTGCTCCCCCCAGAATACGTGGAGCAGCCTGAGCTAAGCTCAGGGAGGGATTCTCCGGCACGGCCGGTACCCTCCTGGGGTAATTCTATTTTTTGTTCTGCTGACATGGTTGTATCGGGACACTGATGGCAAGTATTTCCCATGTACTTGCATCCGTTTTTTTTGAGGTTATTTAAGCCTCAGGGCTCACGGTAGCCTGGTAGGGTTAATTTGATAGCTGAGTCGCATCGTGCAGCCACCGATCAGTGCATAAGAAGTTCTCATACTCCAACCAGACACAACACTACACGACACAGCTAAGTCGCCGCCCTTACTCGGCGTTGACGTCTTTTTAAAGCCGCCTGGATGTTGGTATTACCAAGGTTTTGACAGGTATTTGACGTCGTTCGCGGCTAACCCTCCTCTTTTCTCATCCGGGCTTGGGACCGGCAATGGCAGAGTTACAATATAGTATATTAAAATTTTTAAAAAGAACACAGTTGCTTGTTTACCTGAACTAGGGGAACCCTGTGCTTCAGGTTAAAGAGTGCTTAAATAGAAAATAATAAATTAACACTAAATATGACTATAATAAAAACTTAACTAAATTTAGAGATACGGCGTGTTTTATTTACAAACAGTAAGTAGGTCTTCTGTCTCTACATAAGATATGCTTAGGAAATAATGGTGAATCATCTTTTTACAGTTATACTTATTTAATTTGTAAATACATAATATTCTATTTAATTTATTGTACAGAAATGGGCCTAAAAAAGTAAAAAATCTTTTTACAAATACATGTTTTGAGGATGCATTAGAATGGCAAACAATATCATTCCGTCTCTTATTAGTAATTTCGGCGTTGTAGGAAAGCATGGAGTGCTGTTTTAATACTAAGTGCATTATGAAAAGCTGGCGAACAGTAAGCACGTTACAGGATTTGTATAACTGATCTGTAGGATAGAGAAAGGGAAGGAAATTGGCTACTTTTAAGATTGCTCTCTGAGCTCTTTCAAGAGGTAGTAGGTGAGTTTTAAGTGCTCCACCCCAGGAAGTGATACAGTATTGGATTACAGATTGACCTAGGGCTAAATAAATTTGTGTCACCAATTTTGAGTCAGCAATCGCTCGCAATTTCTTAAAAACATAGATTAATTTGCGCACTCTTTTAACTAGACCATCAATGTGTGGTCTAAAAGAGAGAGTTTCATCTATTATAACCCCGAGATATTTGATGTCGCGTGTTTTAAAGATACAGGGACAATCACACGTGCTGGACGATCGGAATCCACATTTATGGGCATACAGATGAGAGTTAGCAGTGTTAAATTGAGGCTTGCGCATGCAAAAGTGAATATATTTTGTCTTGTCAGCATTCAATGTTAGTAAATTGCTTTGAAGCCAATTAGTCACAGTGTTGAAACCCAATTGAGCATATTCGTACAATTCGCTGCTGGTTTTAGCTGTAAATATTAAGGCCGTGTCGTCGGCATATGAAACAATTTTGCCTTGATTAATATTTAGGTTACACAAATCGTTAATATATATCAAAAATAGGGTAGGGGCCAGGATACTTCCCTGGGGAACACCATATCCAGAACTGATTTGCTCATCACTCGTAATATTGTCTATTTTGAAAAATGATGATACGAAAAGGAACACGAATCGTCCTCGTGTCTATAAACTGCAACAATAACCTACCTGTATATACCAATATACCTACATAATAATTATCATAAAATAAG
The DNA here is from genome assembly GCA_905147345.3 of Mythimna impura. NCBI lineage: Eukaryota > Metazoa > Arthropoda > Insecta > Lepidoptera > Noctuidae > Mythimna > Mythimna impura. The sequence continues at coordinate 155,706 of CAJHVM030000015.1, forward strand.
AGCCACTTTATGAGTGTTGAAAATGTTATAATTACTTACCTTTCGGGATCCTTTGGAAGAGTAAAGAATGAAAAATCCACATTTTTGTTGATAGTCATGCACCCATATGCTATGCAAGTATCTTTTGGCTTTTTGCGTGCCCATATTTATAATAAAACCTCTGTAGAAATGCGAACATATTTTTTGTTAGCGCGCGTCAAGCGGCATGCGGCAGTTCGAACACGCGTGTGACACTCAACTGAACTAGCCCTGTAAAAGAGGCCCCGAGACGTAGGTATAAATTCAAGCGCGCGCCGAGAGTGCGCCGGGCCTGGTATTAGTTAGTTATAATGAATTATTTTTTTATGTTTACTACAGACTCTTATGCTATATCACGTAATAAAAATTACCGAATTCACAATAAATCACACGAAAACTCAAGCACCAGCTAGTCACGACATGATTAGGCACGTGGACGCGGAAAATGTCCTCATCGCTTACTCGCTTGGATGGAATTTAACGCGCCGAACATGACCGATCACAGTGCGAGAACTCCCGAATGCAGTTTCGGTTTCAGTTGTAGTTTGGCGCCGAAACCGAAACTAAACCGAAACTCGTTTTTTCGCCGAAACCGAAACCGAACCTTCGGTCGGACACTAATTAAGGGCCTATTACACTACGCGATATTCAGCACTCGATATTCAGACTGTCTTATTTTTTGTTCCGAGTAAGACCGGTCTAACCCTTATTACACTACGCGACATCGACTAAGACTGTCTGAATGTCGAGTAGTGTAATAGGCCCTTTATTACGTAGCAAAACGGGCGCTGGGCACGGCTCCCCGCGAAAGGTGCCCGTGCGGCGAGCCGCGACAGAATACTTTTGTATGGGACCACGCGGGCAACCGCGTAACGCAGCTTTATTTACATTGTTCACTTATTTGATAGCGACAAGAAACATATAACAGAGATATTTGTAATTACATAACATGATTGAAAAGAGTGTCGATGGAGTTTCTTGCACATTCTTCTCCATAGAGATTTACGCTTTGGAATGTGCAATTAGCATCATTTTTTCTGACTGACTGACTTCTTGACATTTTAAAAGTGCCTGTAAATGGTTTATTTGAAATAAAATGCTTTGAATCTTTTGAATCTTCTTTGAATCTTCGGAGCGTCGGCCCTAAGGCCGCGATGACTCTTTCGAACAAATGCTGCAGTGGAGGACAGTGCTGAGCATACCTATACAACTAGCTGTCACCCGCGTCTTTGGTTAGGTACTGCTCCGCTCCTACACAGTATAGATAAGATATGGAACAGTACGGAAACTACCTACAAATGTTCGAAACGGCTCACTCACACAAACATACGCATCGACGAGACTCCTAAGCGTTTCTCGCGGTCCTGTCAGTAGCGAATGCCGCTTAGGAGTCTCGTCGATGCGTGTGTTTGTGTGAGTGAGCCGTTTCGAACATTTGTAGGTAGTTTCCGTACTGTTCCATATATATATACTGTGGCTCCTATTGGTCGTAGCGTAATGTAATATAGCCTATCTATACCCTTCCTCGATGAATAGTCTATCTATAAAAAACTTTTTACAAAAAAAATACAACCGACTTCAAAGTAAAAAAAAAAACACAGAAAAGTGCAAAATAACTTTAATTTCGGAAGTCGGTGTTTCTATAATAGTTTTGTCTCTTCGTTATTTAACACCGACTTCCGAAATTAAAGTTATTTTGCACTTTTCAGTGTTTTTGTTTTTACTTTGAAGTCGGTTGTATTTTTTTTGTAAAAAGTTTTTTATTTTACACTTTTTAGTTATGGTACCACCACTAAAAGTACCCCTCAGCCAAACTTAAATACCTTATAGCCAGAGTGCATCTCATGACAATTCTAATAATCCCAAACACGGTTAGATTACAATAATTTATTACAGAGTTCCGGTGCCTAACTTCAGGCTTCATCATCAGATCAGTTCGATATATTCTCCCTCTACTTTCAGTCAGTCATCGACTACACGTATAAACAAAGCAATTTTGCTTGTTACGACGGTTCTGCTGTGATCCTATGAGGAGTTCTGTTCCATATCTTCGAAGTTCATGATCAGATCATAACAATATTTCTATGGGACCAACTCGGAAGCATAACCATTCAATCAAAAAAAAAATTTCAAAATCGGTCCACCATTGACCGAGAAATCGGTGAACATACATAAAAAAAAAAAAAAAAAAACATACATTCATTCAACCGAACATATAACCTCCTCCTTTTTGAAGTCGGTTAAAAACTAAAAGAACTTTTCAATACGCTTACTCGAAAACCCGCTCATATCCGAACTGCTTTTAAGCATGCAATTGACTGTGCGCGTGCTCGCCCCGTCACAATTTTATTACGTTCGTTTTAGGCTGGGCACGCATCGACCCCCACGAGGCGCGCGTCAACCTCCGCTTATTTATGTAAGTATTCATAAGTGTATTGAAAAACGTCGTTTGATACACGTGTAAATTTGTCACTGCAGCCCTCGGGTGTCCCGGTCACAATGACAAACTGTACAAAACACTTATATCAAAATGTACTATTTCAATTCGAATCAGTTATAGTTCCTAAGATTGAACTTGTGGGAGGTGGAACAAGAGGGAGTAAAACCCACCTATGTTCTTTAAGTTGCCCTTTGTATTCCAGCGCTGCGGAAACTCTTTCGAACAATTTCGCAGCCCTGGGCCCCTGGCAATCATCGGCCCTAAGGGGCCCCGTCAAAGATCACCCCTGCTTCGGTTGATATCTTTTTAGGGTTCCGTACCTCAAAAGGAAAAAACGTAACCCTCATATGTAGGATCATTTTGATGCCCGTCTGTCTGTCTGTCTGTATATCAAGACCCTTTATCTCGGGAACGTGTGGAGGTATCGAGTTGAAATTAAAACCATATAGGAACTCAAGTCTGCACCTGTGGTCCCTTGAAGTTGTGAAAAAAATCAAACTTCTAAGATGATACGGCCGTTTATGTCGCATTAAACGTATATTTCGTCATTCTCAAGGGGATCAAAATTTTTAGGGTACTTCCCATTGACCTAGAATCCTGAAATTTGGCATGAAGCAAGGTCTCATAGCACAAGTTTAAGAAAAAATCTGAAAACTGTAAATTTGTAGTTACGTCGGATAAATGTTCGAGACTTGATTCGGGAATTGAACTGTTTTCATAGGTAAGTCAGTACTCGCGCTCTGAGAGCACGAGTCCGACTCGCACTTGCCCAGTTTGTTTTTTGTTGATATGCTCGCGCTTGACCATTATCTCACCTGATGGAAAGCGACGATGGAGCACGCTTGCCTAGAAGTAACATATTCACCCTTGTCTTAAAGATCCCAAGGTTGCAGCTATCAGGAAACACAGACTCTGACAGGGAATTGCATTCCTTAGCTGTACGCACAATTAATTAATGTGTTCCCAAAACTGACTGTCTGTCTTCTTGTGGAAACGGATAGAAATATGTGAAGTTATGCACAACTCGTACAACTTAATGAAGATCATTGTATAAAGTGTCTATCGCTGTTTCTACCTACCATAGATAACAATCTTTCTACCCGCATGATGGATTCTTTGATAAATAAAGTACCTATTTACTATTCTGAAAAGGTACATATATGAGTTTTAATCAGATCTTTTAAATATAGGGGATCAATCGAAATCGTTACGTATATATAGCCTGAAAAAGACAACTCAATATCACTCAGTTTTCGGCTGTGTATTAAACTCCCGCCATTTTGTAAACTTTTTAAAATGAACTCTAAATTGGCAACGGTATTAATGGCATACTGCCTCATACACTTTTTCAGTGGGGCCGATGGATCTTTTATAAAACCTAACAATGTGCCTCGGGTTGGAAGGAGTAATGAAGAATTTCCATTTGATCAAGGAAGCTTTGGCTATGTTATTAAAACGAATAAGAATATACCACGCATGGGCAGAAGAAACTATGACTCGGTAAGTTAAAGAATATAATTAAAGTTCCTATTCCTCTACTGCCCCAAGGCTATGTGTAACTCTGGAAAGGTAAATGAGATCTCAGGTTCAAAATAAGGTTAGAAAGTTGGTGTTGCGACACGATACCTCCGTGTTTCGCGGAGAGCACATAAAGCCAACAACGTTATCCGTCTAAGCATACGTCTATGGAGGTTATTAGAATATCTTTTTCACACCATGATACTGGTTGGTTAATGTATTTACCTATTTGTAATAGGCTAGACTCTGAGACTCCTTTCAAAAGAGCAACCTTATGACCGAAGGGTCACGTTTTTTAGGAACATGGGAAAATTAAATAAATATTAATCTATTATACCTACTTGTAATTAATGTAATGTGTCCTAATCAATTTGTATTTTTTTTTTCACTTGGTTTTCTGTTATTTTAATGAGAAAATTTTGATTTTGTATTTCAACTTAATCGATATTATTAATTTTTGGTATATTTTAATTTCAATGTCTGACAATACAATCTATTTGAATTATAATCAATGTAATGTGTCCTAATTTATTTGTTATTTTAAGTCCTAATTTATATTTGTTTTTAAAATCCAGTTTAATTAATGTTCAAAATTTTTTATTGTTCCTAATTCAATAACTACCTAGTATTTTATTTTGTCATCTTTTTTTTTTAACTTCTTATATTGACTACCGTTAAGTGCTGTGCACGCCTATGTGACAAATTCACCGCACAATACAAGAATGTCATAACATCTACTGTAAACAATTAGTGAATAAGTCGTTGGTGTGTCATTATATAAATAAATAAATAAAATTAATAAGTTAATTTTCACTTACTTTACAGGAAAACCGCTATGATATCCCCAAGTTCTATCAGCTGCCTTCAGACAGTTTTGATATCTACGAAGGTAAAGAAGTTTTATTTTAAAAATCTGACATGTAAATATATGTTTTTAAATATAAGTGTTATTGACTGCTTTATTTCGTGTGCAGGTGAACCACAAGAATATAATCTGCCGATTGAAGCTTACTACCCGAAACAGTTACAAAACATGAAACGATAAAGTAACAACTATAGCAATTACCTCTTATCATGTCAAAAAACGATTTAAGAAGCTACAACTTATGATTTTTGTTGATTCTAGACTTAATTAAGTTAAATAAATGATTATTAAGCATGCATGCAATGTGTTTGTTTTATTTATTTATTATGCAAACTTTTACTGAATTCAGCTGTATGACATAGATTGGAACGTAATTCTCAAATTTGCTGTCAATGTCAAATGATATTACCCTACAAAAAATAAAACTTCATTTCTTTTTCCCTGTCTCTTTCGCGCATGTGAGAAATGTGAAAGTTTATCTCTTTTCTTCCCAATCAAATCGATTATCTCAAAATTTCGGGTTACTCTAAAATTTCTTCCACGGATTTTGTGGAAGAAATTACACTATTTATTCTGAAAAATAACATCTAAATTGCTTGTGTGTATTAAAATAAGGCAAAATGGTGGTGTCTATGGATGTTCATCTGCCGGAGGATTCCGAATTGACTGTGGATGAGGTCAATTTATCAACAGCAACTCTCATCGCTAGTTCTTTTCATCTAGGAAAATATTGTGAAAATGCAAATAATGTGAGTAAAACTACTACTTTATTTATTAAACGTTGCTTATTATGATATTGTAGTTTGAGATCTACATTTGTTGTTTTTTAGAGTTAAATTGATTGCATAATCAAACTTTTATTGAGGTTATGTTATGATAGATTTTTGGGGTAATACATTCTAATTCTTGAAGTGCCTACAGAATAAAAAACGCTAATTTAGAAATAGGTTGACAGTCTGACGGATTTGTATGTCGGTACCAATGAAATAATATTTCAAAACATTGGACAGTATTTTTGAAACTGTATTTTTATTTGGTGTTCTTCGATTTTACTAATTCAGATAATAGTCTCTGTATAAGACTATTTAAAACATTAATACAATCATTTATACTGTTATAATACAATAGTATTGATTTTTTGTTGTATTGTGAATTAATGAAATTCATGTATTACTACCATCTTCCAAAGAAAACAGGTTACAAGATACAACAAGACAGACAGGTACCAAGATTTATTTTACACATTCAAAGTCAGGCAAACAAGGCATTTCTTTATTTTTGAATTATATTAGTGAGACTAGAGTTTCAACAAACAAATGTAATATTTTATTTATATTTTCAAAATATTTATATATTTTTTTCTCCTATTAATATTTTGATCAGATGTGTTCATTTTCCTTGTGACTGCTAACTGGCTGTAACTAGGCTTTCCTGAGCTTCTGGCTTTTCTGACTACATTTTTCAGTTATTTTTGGATATATTTTTCTTTTTTTTCACAAAAAACCGTCTAGTCTCAAGCTAAGCAGAGCTTGTGTTATGAGTACTAGACAACTGATAAACATACTTATATATTTCTAAAAATACATATATCATCATCTTCCTGCCCTTGTCCCATCTTATTTGGGGTCGGCACAACATTTTTTTTTTCTTCCATTCTATCCTGTCAACGGTCATGCTATCACTAACTTCCTTTTCTTTCATATCACTGTTCACACAATCCATCCATCTTTTCTTTGGCCTCCCTCTCCCTCTCCACCCATCCACATGTATACTCATAACTCTTTTAGTAACATGCGTTTCATCTCTCCTCTTTACATGACCATGCCAGGACAAACGATTCCCTTTCAACTTTTCAGTCACTGGCGCCACTTTCAAACTTCCTCTAATATACTCATTTCTCACTTTATCCATTCTCGTCACACCACACATCCATCTCAACATTCTCATCTCCGCTACATGCAATCTTTTTTCATCCGTCTTTTTCACAGCCCAACATTCTGATCCATACAGTATGACAGGTCTTAACACGGACTTGTAGATTTTACCCTTCAACTTGGGGGGCATCCGTGGGTCACAAATTGTTCCAGTGACCTGTTGCCATTTCATCCATCCTGAATTGATCCGATTTGATACGTCTCGGTCTACCTCGCCATCTCCTTGGATAAGCGACCCGAGGTACCGAAAGTCGGAGCAGATTGGTATGGGCGTTCCAGCGAGAGCTAAGGGCATGGGACCGGAGAGACCACCGAAATCACAGAACAAGTACTCGGTTTTCGTTCTGCTCAATTTTAAGCCAACACTCTCCAGTCTGTGCCACCACACCTCCAATTTGCTCTGGACCTCTAGGCCACTCTCGGCAACCAGCACAATGTCATCAGCAAACAGCATAAAATAAAAAATACATATATATTATAGATAATTACACCCAGACATAGAACAAATGATAGTGCTCATCACACAAACATTTGTTCTGGGTGGGAATCAAACCCACAACCTCCGGCATAGCAGTCAGGGCCACTAACCATTATACTAACAGGCCAGTCTAAATCATTACTGACACAATTTTTCTGAAGCTGCATTAAAAAGTTGGGCAAATGAATTTTGGTGGATGCAAAACACACAGGATCAGTTGTTATGCTGAACTTGGAAGAGATCTATGTCCAACAGTGGACATCTTTCAGCTGAAATGATGATGATGAACATTAAAAATAGACTAATAGAGCAATATTTATTTCTTTTTTCCTAAAACCACATCTATTTTCCAGGAGTTCATGCTTTGCCGTTTGGAGGAGAAAGACCCTCGGAAATGCATCAATGAAGGCAAAGCGGTCACCGCATGCACGTTGGAATTCTTCCGCAAAGTGAAGAAGTCTTGCCTGGACGAGTTCAACCAGTACAGCAACTGCGTTGATAAGAGTTCTGGAGATTATAGCCTGAAGCAGTAAGTTGACTTTTCTGTATGTTAGAAGGACTTACTAGTCCACCAGTGTCGGAAGCAGGGCCCAAGCTACTGGCGGTTAGAGCTTCAGAGACAGGAACCTCCTTCCAATGCGAGCCGTATCTAGGGATACTGCCTTCAGTATTATCAGGCATCATCGCTTACCATCAGGTGAGATAGTGGTCAAGCGCAAGCCTATAAATAATTAAAAAAAAAAAACTTGGCAAGTGCGAGTCGGACTCGCACACTGAGGGTTCCATGCAAACTAAATTATGTAAATAGCTCAATTCCCGAATCGAGTCTCGAAGATTATTCCGAATAGAAAAAGTTTTTTTTTGTGACGTAACTATAAATTTTCAGATTTATTCCTATACTTGTGCTATATGACCTTGCTTCATGCCAAATTTCAGGGTTCTAGGTCAACGGGAAGTACCCTATGAATTTCGATTTCCCTATGAGTGTCAAATTTACGATTTTTGCAACATAAACGGTCTTATCTTTTTTTTTCGTTAATTTTGAAGTTTAATTTTTTCACAGCAATGGATTGCAGACCTGAGTACATGGTTTTAATTTCAACTCGATACCTCCACGCGTTCTCGAGATAGAGTTTTGACAGACAGACAGACAGACGGACGGACAACAAAGTGATCCTATAAGGGTTCCGTTTTTTCCTTTTGAGGTACGGAACCCTAAAAAAAAACTTTTTACAAAAAAATACAACCGACTTCAAAGTAAAAAAAGAACACTGAAAAGTGCAAAATAACTTTAATTTCGGAAGTCGGTGTTTCTATAATAGTTTTGTCTCTTCGTTATTTAACACCGACTTCCGAAATTAAAGTTAGTCGGTTGTATTTTTTTGTAAAAAGTTTTTTATTTTACACTTTTTAGTTATGATACCACCACTAAAAAGTACCCCTCAGCCAAACTTAAATACCTTATAGCCAGAGTGCATCTCATGACAAATCTAATAATCCCAAACACGGTTAGAATACATTAATTTATTACAGAGTTCCGGTGCCTAACTTTAGGCTTCATCATCAGATCAGTTCGATATATTCCCCCTCTACTTTCAGTCAGTCATCGACTACACGTATATACAAAGCAATTTTACTTGTTACGACGGTTCTGCTGTGATCCTATGAGGAGTTCTGTTCCATATCTTCGAAGTTCATGATCAGATCATAACAATATTTCTATGGGACCAACTCGGAAGCATAACCTTTCAATCAAAAAAAATTTTTTCAAAATCGGTCCACAATTGACCGAGAAATCGGTGAACATACATAAAAAAAAAAAAAAAAAACATACATTCAACCGAACATATAACCTCCTCCTTTTTGAAGTCGGTTAAAAATGTGGCCACGCTCGCTTTCACCTTAAGAAATTATAAGCTAGTGTTTTTAAACTAAAATGAACCTTAACTTTCTGCCAATAATGTTCACATTTTAATCTTGTCCAAAGTCTTCCGCATTTCTATGCCATTGCTTTATGTTTCCAGATGCCGCAAGACCCAAGGTGTGTTCGACAAGTGCGTGTTTCAGAATCTGAAAATCGAACGTCCAGGGTTCGGGTACTTCTGTGAGGCTCGCGTGCATAACTCTAAGAGGTAACACATCACACTATAATACACCTCAATTTCAAAGCACATATCACTCACCTCACTAGCCGGGTACGCAAACTAATTTATTTATTTAAAACACTTAGACACATCGCCAATGCCTCATTAATACGCACCGTTTAGGTGGAGCAGCGAAAACAATATTAAAACCTCTGGAAGTGGCACAAAGATCCATCCTTAAGGTTGCTACCTTCCGGCCAATGCTCTACCCAACTTTTGACCTCTACCAAAAGTGCAAAATCCTTACGATTCGTCAATTATTCATTCTCCACACCATACTACATCAACATACCAAAACTCCTTTCACACAAACACAATCTTCCTCTAGACGAACTTACGAAATTTGCAAAGTACCATTCACACGCTTTGCTTTTACTAAACGTTTCTTTTATTATCTAGGTCCTTTCTTATACAACAAATTAAGTATAAAAAACTTTTTACCAAAAAAATACAACCGACTTCAATGTAAAAAAACACTGAAAAGTGCAAAATAACTTTAATTTCGGAAGTCGGTGTTTCTATAATAGTTTTGTCTCTTCGTTATTTAACACCGACTTCAAAGTAAAAAAAAACACTGAAAAGTGCAAAATAACTTTAATTTCGGAATTAAAGTTATTTTGCACTTTTCAGTGTTTTTTTACATTGAAGTCGGTTGTATTTTTTTGGTAAAAAGTTTTTTATTTTTCACTTTTTAGTTATGGTACCACCACTAAAAAGTACCCCTCAGCCATACTTAAATACCTTATAGCCAGAGTGCATCTTATGACAATTCTAATAATACCAAACACGGTTAGATTAAATTAATTTATTACAGAGTTCCGGTGCCTAATTTCAGGCTTCATCATCAGATCAGTTCGATATATTACACCTCTTCTTTCAGTCAGTCATCGACTACACGTATAAACAAAGCAATTTTACTTGTTACGACAGTTCTGCTGTGATCCCATGAGGCGTTCTGTTCCATATCTACGAAGTTCATGATCAGATCATAACAATATTTCTATGGGACCAACTTGGAAGTATAACCTTTCAATAAAAAAAAAAAAATTCAAAATCGGTCCACAATTGACCGAGAAATCGGTGAACATACATAAAAAATAAAAATAAAAAACATACATTCAGCCGAACATATAACCTCCTCCTTTTTGAAGTCGGTTAAAAATTATCCCTATTCATCAATCTTCTTATGGCATTTGTAAAAAGCAGATAACACTCTTCCTAGCCAATAAAAACTACGACGACACTGAACTTCTGCTTACATCACAATCTTAGCGCTTTCCAAGTAACACTCCGTGTCTAAACCCAAACTATTTCTAATTTCCACCTTCTACTCACACACACTCACACTTCACACTAAGCACAGATCATACATTCTTACACTAAACATATAATACATACGTACAAACACACATACTTACACTATACATTTGATGGCAAACTTAAGTTTTTTTTTTTTTTAGTAATTAATTTCACCATTAGGCAGTCTCTCTGTATTTATAACTGTGATTATCTGATCTTGGGCTGGCGAACCTTAATACAGGTTACTATGTAACCTAGCTAGGACGCCAGGACAACCTTCTTCTACACTTATATTGGTCATTTAACTATTGTAAACTGTTTAGACTGTACCTCATTTTGTGAAAATAAATAAATTATTATTATTATTATTAATACATATATAGGGTGACTGGTAATTAGTGACCGATACTTAAACACGTGATTGTACTCATGATTACAAAACAGCTGTTTAAATACCCGCGCGCGCCTGCGAACGGCGACCGCTCAGCTGTTAGCCGCGTGACGCCGCAATACACGCACCTACAATAGTGATAAAACACCCGCGCGGCTTGCAAACCCATAGGTGTACGCGCGGTGGACCCTAAAAAGTGTGGACCCTAGTTTCTTCCCCTTAGGGGTTAAATTTTAGAAAATCTTTTCTTAGTATTCCTAATTTCCTACGTTATAATAACTGTCTGCACTCACCAAAAAACTCATAAAATTGGACAGAGGCGGCCTGCGCCTGGTGACGGTGCGCCTGCGCCTGGTGACCATCACCTGACACTGCACACTGAATAAGCACCTCCACACAATAGGCATCACAGACAGTCCCCTGTGCAGAGCATGTTTGGAGGGGGAGGAGACAATTACACATGTGCTCCTGGACTGCACAGGTGTCACTGAAATACGCATACGAACCTTAGGATCCCCGAACTCCCTTATTGATGTCCTGAAAAACCTAAAAGGTCTCTGTTTTGAGAGAGGTGGGCTGGTTGGAATAAGCCCACCTAAGGTTATGGCCGCCATGGCCCACGTACAATGGTCCACATAGGACTAAGTGCGGAAACCAAGCATAAATAGATAAATAGATAGATGAACTGTCTGCGTGGCAAATTTCAGCGCAATCCGTTCAGTGGTGTGTTGATATATCAGTCAGTTATGGCTGCCTTTTATATATATGAAAAAAAAAAAACATATAATATTTAAAGTATATCACAATCACTGTAATATTATAGAGGCTAAAGTTTATGAGTGTGTATATTTGCTTTGAACGATACGAACAGCTACAGAGAAACATGGCATATAGACCCTACCATTTGTGACTGGATGGACAATATGCTGAATGGGCAGAGTTATACAATCAACACTGCTAGGTGAAACCAAAAGGGCGCATGTCACAAGAGGATGCCCGCGAGGAGGCGTACTCTCGCCGAAGCTCTGGTGTTTGGTGATAGACGAGCTGCTAATAGAATTGAACAAAGGACCAACGTACACGGTTGGTTATGCAGATGATCTCGTGATACTTGTAAATGGAAAATTTCCCAACACTGTGTCGGGGATCATACAGGAGAGATTAAACATGGTTGAAAGGTGGTGTAAACTCAACCACCTATCCATCAACCCAAGCAAAACGGTGATCATCCCGTTTACCAGGAGGAGGGACCTAACAACAATGGGTACCATAAAGCTCTACGACACTGTACTGGAGTTGTTCACAGAAGTAAAATATTTAGGAGTAATCCTAGACAGCAAACTCACGTGGAAAAGCCATGCCGAAGCGACAGCAAACAAGGCTCTAAGAGTATTTGGCATGTGTCGCTCTGCCTATGGGAAGACATGGGGCCTTAGACCCCAGGTCATCAAATGGATCTACACCATGATGGTGAAACCGCTGATCACATACGGGAGCATCGTATGGTGGACCAGAACAAAGCTGGCAACCTGCAGACAGGCCCTAAGCAAAGTACAGCGGACTGCCTGCACGGCCATTACAGGAGCATTTAGGACCACGCCGACTGCGGCGATGGAAACGTTGCTCAATCTCACCCCCTTACACATTGAAGTGGAACTAGAGGCGAGGAGGGCCATTCATAGGCTTAAAAGTATGGGGCACTGGACAAACTCCGGATGCAAAACAAACCATATGAACACAAGACCAAACAGGGAACTTGACTGGATGATGGACATGGGATGTGACAAAATACATACCATTCACAATCTCAAAAAGGAGTTTAAGATCTACATTCCGAGTAGGGAGGAATGGAAAGGTGGGATAAAACCCCACAAAGGGAAGAACCAGGTATGGTACACGGATGATTCTAAAATGAACACCGGTAAAGGAGCGGGGGTACATAGCGACAACTGCAATCTCAGCCTAAGCATGGGCAAACTGGCAACGGTCTTCCAAGCAGAGACCTATGCTATAATCGCATGTGCGCAGGAGATACTAGACAGCGGCACCGAAGGGGACACTGTCTACATTTTAAGCGACAGCCAAGCAACACTCAAGGCACTCACGTCCAATAGAGTGGATTCTGGGCTCGTACTAAACTGTATTAAAATACTAAACCGGATAGGAAGGCGTAACAAGGTCAGATTGATCTGGGTGCCAGGTCATACAGGAGTAGAAGGCAACGAAAGAGCCGACACTCTAGCAAGGATAGGATCCGAGACACCCCTACACGGACCGGAACCCTTCGTAGGACTTTCACCAAGGGTCATAAACCAAACATTAAAAAGGGTTGGAAATACACAGCACACAGTGGCGCAACACAACAGGCCAGAAGCATGCAAAGCTATTTCTTAATGACATAGATAAGGCCTGGACCCAAAAATTATGGAGGTACAGCAGATCACAGCTCCGAACAATCGCAGGAGTCTTCACGGGGCACTATGCCACCAACAAACAGCTCCACAACATGGGACTAGCAAGCGAGCCGACTTGCAGGATCTGTGGAGAGGCAGAGGAGAATATGCTACACGTACTGTGCGACTGTGCAGCACTAGGCTCCAAAAGACTAGAGTATCTGGGCCAACCATTTCCAAGACCAGAGGACTACAGGCTCAGCCCCATCAAGGCCATACTGGGACTCATGAAGAAGGTGCACGGAAGGCTGGGGATTGAGTAGAAGGGAGGGGATTAGCACAAAAGATCCAGAAGGGTCGAAGTGCTCTGATTTTAGGGCCAGCCCCACTATAAGCTAAGATAAGTGTATATTTGCTACTACTTCACACTGAAACGGCTAAATGGTTCTCAATAAAACTTGGTACACAAGTAGATCGTGTCCAGGAGTAACACATAGGATACTTTGTATCCCGGGTATATGTTCTCTTGGGATATTTTTCCACTTTTACGTGGGCGAAGAATCGCCAAACTTAAGTGGCAATGGGCAGGGCACATTGCTCGCAGAACTGATGGCCGTTGGGGCCGAAAGGTTCTGGAATGGCGACCGCGTACCGGAAGACGCAGGAACGTGGTGGACCGATGACCTGGTAAAGGTTGCGGAAATCCGATGGATGCGAGACGCACAGGACCGTTCATTCTGGCGACACTTGGAGGAGGCCTATGTCCAACAGCGGACGAAATGATGATGATGATGATAAAGATGATTACGTGGGCGAAACCTTTGACAGAAGCTATTGTTTTTTTTAATTTTCAGATGAAATTAGTTTAAGAAAATCTAGGGATAAAGTTGTTCGCTGTTGAGACTGTAGCTGCCATCAATGATGACCTTGAAAATATTAACAAGTGGGCTAAGTCCTTTGGACTCTTACTGAATCCAACTAAATCTCAAGCGCTCATTATTGGTGGCAGATATATGCTTAGTTTATTGGATCACCAGTCCCTCGTAGTGCCCATATTATACTCTAAAACCGCTAACAACCTTGGCGTGCATATGGACACTCACCTCTCTTGGGAGGTTCATGTTGCTGATGTGAGTAGGAGGGTCTTTTACTCTTTTCAGTCTCCTAAACGTCTCCAAAAATTCCTACCATTTCACACTAAGGTTACTCTTGCTCAATCTCTTCTACCGCTCATAGATTAAGCGGATGTCTTTTATCTAGATGCTACGGAGGTTCTCCTAAACAAACTTGAGCGATTGCAGAACTTGTGCATCCGCTTCATTTTTGGCCTCCGAAAATACGACCATGTGTCGGAGTTTCGGACCAGATTGAAATGGTTGCCGATCCGGCGTCGGCGAGATACCCATAACCTAGCTCTTCTCTACACTATCCTACACAATCCTAATTCTCCACAATACCTTCGTGAGCGCTTTGAGTACTACGTCCCGAGGGGTTACCCCTGTCGCACTGCCAATTCTCTTCTTCTTTGTACCCCATTTCACACTTCGAGCCGCTATGATGGCTCCTTCTCTGTCACTGCAGTGCGCCTGTGGAACTCCCTCCCACACTCCCTACGTGACAGCCCTTCTTTGGATGTCTTCAAGAGGTAAATTAAAGAGCATTTCCTTTCACGATGACATAGTATATATATATTATAATATTTATAATATATAAGTATGATTGTATTTATGTTTGTAGGTATATTTATGTATTATTTTATTTGTATTATTTGTAATTTTAAAATTGTACACTGGATCCTACCCTCTATTGTGATCTCTCTCTATCACTCAATGGTTTGCTGGAAGAAAACTCAACTTTGAGTTAAGCTCGCCTATGTACATGAACTTTGTTATCTACTTATTTTATAAGTTGTTTTAGTGTACAATAAAGAATTAAAGAATTGTTCTATTTTACCAAGACGGATTGGTCTTTTATATGTGTGTAGGTTCATATATAAGCCAAATACGCGTGAATTCATTCAATAATTCCAAAAACAAATAAGGTAATTGATCAATATAGCCATAGCTAGATTAGTTTGCGTATTTCCACAGTATTTTGTCTCATGCCATTTTGCAAATTGCAGTAGAGATTCGCAGCTGACGTAGACTTAATTTTCATTATGCAAAAAAAAGTAAAAAAAACTAAAACCCACCTACGACAAAAAAAACGACGAAACTAAAAGTATGAAACAAGATTTCCAGGATGCTGAAATAAACAAGGTAAAAAGAAAAGCCGCAGTCACACGTTATAGGTAACAACCGAAACACTTTAATAACGTGTGACTACGGCTTTTCTCATACGTCGAGTTCCGATAAGTAGATTAGGAGCTATGTGGGAACAGATGAACAAACTCACATACATACATAGCCTGTCAAAATCATAACCCTCCGTAGTCGGGTAAAAAAAAGTAAAAAAACTAAAACCCGACTACGACAAAAAAAACGACGAAACTAAAAGTATGAAACAAGATTTCCAGGATGCTGAAATAAACATGGTAAAAAGAAAAGTCGCAGTCACACGTTATAGGTAACAACCGAAACACTTTAATAACGTGTGACTACGGCTTTTCTTTTTACCTTGTTTATTTCAGCATCCTGGAAATCTTGTTTCATACTTTTAGTTTCGTCGTTTTTTTTGTCGTAGTCGGGTTTTAGTTTTTTTACTTTTTTTTTATTTAAATTATTTTGGTGTTAAATCACTGTGCTTCTATACCATTTGCAAAAGCTAAATTAAAAATTTCTAATTAATAATGGTAAATTAATTTTTGTCCACCAGAGGGCGCCACATTGAATTTTGATGATATATTTTGATAAGTACCAGTGAAGCCCTTTCAAATGATATCAAACACGGTGTATTTATCTTAACATTTTTTTTAACACATGACTTCTTGTCCGCTAGAGGGCGTCACTTTAAATTTGAACAATATTTTGGAAATGTACAAGTAAAGCCCTTTCAAATGATACCAAACACGGCGTATTTATCTCCATTTTTATTTTTTACACATTACTTTTTGTCCGCTAGAGGGCGCCATATCAAATTTTGTGACACGTCACGTAACCTATGTTCAGCGGACAATTAAGACGGTTCTAACGATACCTCATACGTCGAGTTCCGATAAGTAGATTAGGAGCTATGTGGGAACAGATGAACAAACTCACATACATACATAGCCTGTCAAAATCATAACCCTCCGTAGTCGGGTAAAAAAGAGGGCAATCCGGGCAATTTATAAAAATTTTTCTTGCGAGTCTCTTAGAAATATAATTCATTCGTTATCAGTATACTGACTGTACTTTCACTTTATATCTTAGAAAGGATTTTGTATATTCGTCAAAACTTTGCTCTTTTTGTTCATTACATTGTTTTTGCAATAGTTTAATACTCTGCAGACTCTTAGGTTATTTTCTATTTCGATGTTTCTTCTATATAGCCGAAAGACAAAATTGAACCATGCATCTGCTTCTAATCTTATTAAGCATAGCATAATCAGCTTTTTAATGTTAGGACTCAGATCTCCTCTCTCTAGGAGAGTGAATGGGCCGTAATGCACCACGCGGGCCCAGTTTGGCGAATGTCACATGTCTTCGAATTTTTGGTTCTAGGACATGCCAGTTTCCTCACGATGTTTTCCTTCACCGTTTTGAGAGCAGTGGTTTAATGAATTAATGAATCTATATCTATATAAAAGAAAGTCGTGTTAGTTACACTATTTATAACTCAAGAACGGCTGAACCGATTTGGCTGAAAGTTGGTGGGGAGGTAGCTTAGAACCAGGAGACGGACATAGGATACTTTTTTTTTTTTTTTTAGTAGGGTAGAGTAGGGTAGGGTTGTTTCATCGCAATCGGTTGACTATCGAAAGATACCTATAGGTACTACATTAATTGACTGTTAGGCGGTACGAAGTTCGCCGGGTCAGCTAGTTAATATTATAAACGTGAAAGTTCGTATGTATGTTTGTTAGTCTTTCACGCAAAAACCACTGAATGGATTTTGATGAAACTTGGTACACGAGTAGACCATATCCTAGAATAGCATATAGGATACTTTTTATCCCAGGGGTGTGTTCCCTAGGGATAATTTTCTAGTTTCACGCGGACATAGCCATTAGCAGTAGTTAGTGTTTTATAAGTGCCCATGAAGGCTTATGTGAAAGAAAATATTTTGAATTGAATTGAATCCCCATGATTACTAGATATACAGTATTGTATGTGATCTATCGAGGGTCTCATAACAATCTTAATTTAATGTGAATCTAGATGAGTCAGATATACTTCTCTGAGATTCGAGCACTTGATAATATGTAGTTACAAATATAATAATAATATAAGGGGCTTCTGCGAGTTGGTTTCGACTCCTCGTACGACTTCCAAAGGTCCAGGACCCCAGCGTTTTGAGATATAATAACTTATAACGAAATAATAATATTCTACAACTATCAGACAACGCCGTCTAGTCCTAAGCTAAGCAGAGCTTGTGTTACGAGTTCTAGACAACTGATAACATACATGAATATTTCTAATTATATACATATTATTATAGATAAAATTACACCCAGACACAGAGCAAATGATCATGCTCATCACACAAACATTTGTCCTGAGTGGGAATCGAACCCACGACCTCCGGCATAGCAGTCAGGGCCACTTACCACTAGACAAATAGGCCAGTCATAAAAACTTTTTAGAAAAAAAAAATAACCGACTTCACTAAAAAAATACACTAAAAGGATCAAAATAACTTTAATTTTGGAAGTCGGTGTTTCTCGGTATTGTTTGTTTCTTATTTAACACCGACTTCCGAAATTAAAGTTATTTTGATCCTTTTAGTGTATTTTTTTAGTGAAGTCGGTTATTTTTTTTTTCTAAAAAGTTTTTATTTCACACTTTTTAGTTGCGATACACTTATAAACAGAGTGCCTATTTCTCATGACAATTCCAATTAACCCAAATACTGCTAGGTTACATTGTTTTATTATAAAGTTCCTGTGTCTACCTTCCTCCTTCCGGCTCCATCATCAGATCAGTTCGATAGTACCTTATAGCCAAAGAACATCTCACGACAATTCTAATAAGCCCAAACACGGCTAGGATACATTGATTAATTACGGAGTTCCTGTGCCTACCTTCCGGCTCCATCATCAGATCAGTTCGATAGTACCTTATAGCCAAAGTGCATCTCATGACAATTCTAATAAGTCCAAACACGGCTAGGTTACATTGATTAATTACGGAGTTCCAGTGCCTACCTTCCGGCTCCATCATCATCATCAGATCACTTCGAAGATACTTACCATTTTCAACGTAACTATTCAGAATCATTCATTTATTTGTATTGTCATAGTCGCTTAATGTATATCTTCATTGTTATATCTATTTGAGTATGAAGTTCCGTTGACCATTTCTGGTCTTCTTCATCAGTTCCACTTCATCAAATGTTACTTTTTGACTGTAAATGCTTAAGTTCTTGATGAAAATACTAAAATTACCATAGGGTTGCCTATAATTTTTGAGGAGTTCCCTCGATTCCTCATGGATTCCATCATCAGAACTGGATTTTGAAAAAAATGGGACCAATCTGGAAGCATATCCTATAAAGGGAAAAAAAAATTTTGCAAATCGGTCCATAAACGACGGAGTTCTGAGGTAACAAACATAAAAAAAAAAAAAAAAATACAACCGAATTGATAACCTCCTCCTTTTTTTTGAAGTCGGTTAAAAATGAGTTCTCCCTTCTTCTATTGGTCCTTCAGAAACCATTTTTGCCCTAAATGTCTTTATTTTTTATTATACTTATTTTGTACTATGTTGACTTGTCTACACTGTCCACTTATACATATCAATAGTTTATTATGAAAATATTGTAAAAATTCACAAATTGTATAAAGATGTCTTGAAACGTCTTGTTGACTCTCCGTATGACCCAAGGGTTGACTTTTACCTTGAACAGAGGATAAGCATTGCCATGTAGAGGAGTTTTTTGATGCCATATTTTAATCAGTTTTAATTACTTTAGGGTTCTTATTATTATTTTTTAGTTTTACTGTAATTATAGTTATATTGTCTTTGCACTTAAATATGTTAAAAAATTCCCAGGCCAAAACCTCTGGAAGAACCGAAGGCTGTCTACCCAGATGCAACTCCAGCATTACCAGAGAACGCCGAGAAGAAACCAGCAAGATTCGGTTCCCGCTTCTACTGGATGACCGAGTAAACGGCTGGGCCGTGCGAGCGAGTCGCATAGACAGCAGTTATGTGTGTGGGAAAGAGACGGAACGATGTCTGATAATAAATTGGTGGGAATTATTTTTCTGTAATGTTGCGTTCTGCGTTGTGATTTTATGTAAATTAGAAATGAAAACTAGCTGAGGCTAGGCTGAAATATTTTCCATACAAATGTATGGAAAATATTTTAATATGTAAAAGCTGTTTACGTTCCTAAAAATACGTAAAATTTACGTTCCATTCCACTTCTTTGTCACACACTACTGCAGTCTTCAAAAGTAATTCATTGGATGAGTTGGATGAGCTTTTTTTATCATGTTTTAACAATTTTAAGTGTAATTATTTAATTTATAAGCTAACAGTGTTACTAATCAAATGATGTTTTATAGGAACTTGTCTAATGTTTTACTTTATTAATCAAATAGTTATTATCGATTTGTAGAGTAATAAATGTTGGAATTTACGATTTGTGTTATTTTTTCTCATAAACTGTATGTGTTGAGAGATGAAGCGCATGTTACTAAAAGAGTTATGAGTATACATGTGGATGGGTGGAAAGAGAGAGGGAGGCCAAAGAAAAGATGGATGGATTGTGTGAACAGTGATATGAAAGAAAAGGAAGTTAGTGATAGCGTGACGGTTGACAGGATAGAATGGAAGAAAAAAACGTGTTGCGCCCACCCCAAATAAGATGGGACAAGGACAGGAAGATGATAATGAAACTATGTGTTGATAATAATAATAATAATATTCCACAACTATCACACAACGCCGTCTAGTCCCAAGCTAAGCAGAGCTTGTGTTCTGGGTACTAGACAGCTGATAGACATACTTAAATATTTCTAAATACATACATATTATAGATAAATTACACCCAGACACAGAACAAATGATTGTGCTCATCACACGAACATTTGTCCTGGGTGGGAATCGAACCCACGACCTCCGGCATAGCAGTCAGGGCCACTAACCACTAGACCAACAGGCCAGTCAAATAATCTTGAAAGGCGGTCACCAAATACAAGGGCGGATCCAGGGGGGGGGGGGGGTCATGGGGGTCATGAGCCCCCCCTGGGCTGGGTCCAGGACCTAGGTGGACCACTGACTAAAATTGTTAAATATAATGTTTTTATGTAATTATATATATAAATTATAAATATATATAATATAGATTTTATGTATGCACTTTCAATATTTAATTAATTTAAGAGCGCCCAACCCGAGGTACTATTTTATTTCTCCAGATATTTTGGATACAGAGATATCTTGTAGATATTATCTAGGCTTCTATAAAAATCAAAACATAAACTTTTGTAAAACTAATATACACGCTGAAATTTTAATGGTTGTTTTCCCGCGGCAGGACGACTACCCATCAGTAGTACTATCGAAACACAAAGTTAAACTTAAAAAAAGAATGTTTTTTTTTTCAAATCATTAAAAAAGTATTCATAAACTCGATAGAGCGAGAATCAATAGTAGTTCACTAGACATAAAGTAGGTACAGCTACACGAAACGCACGCGCCGCCGGCGCCGCGCGCTGCCGGCAAACTACAAAGGAAGAGTGAATAATAAATGTTCAGCAAAATAAGCTCTCGAGCATGGTGATACGGCATTAACTAGCCTGCACGCACGCGGCAAGCGAGGCACCCCGCGCCATCGCCGCAACATGCCGCCAAAAGTTGCGCTCTGCGCTTGGTCCTTCCGCGAACGTCATACGTGCAATACTTTATCGACATCTTTTCAAAAATGAATCGGCATTACAATTTTTCTAATTTAAAGTTTGTCGGACTTATTAGACGACGTTCCGCTAGCGGTGCCGGTAGACGATTTGTATTACCAGCATGATGGGTGCCCGGCTCATTACCAGCGCGCCGTGCGACAACACCTGGACTCTGTGTTTCCTCAGCGCTGGATCGGACGTGGCGGGCCATACCCTTGGCCACCGAGAAGCCCGGACTTGACTCCGTTGGACTTTTATTTGTGGTCTGAGCTCAAGCGCCTGGTGTATCGTGAGGAACACCAAACACGCGACGCGTTGATAAGTGCGATAGTGGACGCTTTCAATATCGTGAGACGTGACAGAGACACTCTAATCAAATTTAAAGACAATCAGTTAAAACGTGCTCGTTTGTGCATTGAACGTAGTGGTTTGCATTTGGAACAATTACTCCGCTACCGGGAAGTGTAAGTAGGTACTTACTCGTACCTTGTAAATAAACATTTAAAAGTAGGTTAGGTAATCAAAATCATTGTAAATAAGTTGATTCCATTTTTTAAATACGCCTTAAATACTTAATCATCTAATTCAGACTTTTTTAAAGATAACTATCTTAATATTTATTAGTTTCTCAGTGATCTGTAAGTTGTAGGCAAAAAAGTATTTACGACGGTCCTAAGCCCGTAAAAGTATGAAGGGAAAATTGGAATAACTTATTGGGTTTTGTGTTTTATTAAGTCAGGAGTAGTGATCAGCTGATTTATACGCGAGTGCAACGACCGCGCGGCCATTCGGGGCAACCGCGCGCCCAGCCCGCGTTCCGCGTAGATATCGCGCGATGTATTACCATTGGTTCAAGTCGCTTTCGAGTTTTGTTTATCACAATTGTTAATCTGCCATTTATTGAGTCTAATTTTTTTTATATATATTATTCGATTGTTTTACCGACACAAACTCATTTCGCTTCGGGAAAACAACCACTAAGATTTCACGGTGTATACTAAAGACCTCTGAAAATCTGCTATTTTACGTGAATTTTGGATCTTCATAATGTACGCTTTTTAATATATAAAAATATAATAAAAACTTTTTAGAAAAAAAAAATAACCGACTTCACTAAAAAAAACACTAAAAGGATCAAAATAACTTTAATTTCGGATGTCGGTGTTTCTCGGTATTGTTTGTTTCTTATTTAACACCGACTTCCGAAATTAAAGTTATTTTGATCCTTTTAGTGTTTTTTTTAGTGAAGTCGGTTATTTTTTTTTTCTAAAAAGATTTTATTTCACACTTTTTAGTTGCGATACACTTATAAACAGAGTGCCTATTTCTAATGACAATTCCAATTAACCCAAATACTGCTAGGTTACATTGTTTTATTATAAAGTTGCTGTGCCTACCTTCCTCCTTCCGGCTCCATCATCAGATCAGTTCGATAGTACCTTATAGCCAAAGAGCATCTCACGACAATTCTAATAAGCCCAAACACGGCTAGGATACATTGATTAATTACGGAGTTCCTGTGCCTACCTTCCGGCTCCATCATCAGATCAGTTCGATAGTACCTTATAGCCAAAGTGCTAACCATGACAATTCTAATAAGTCCAAACACGGCTAGGTTACATTGATTAATTACGGAGTTCCAGTGCCTACCTTCCGGCTCCATCATCATCATCAGATCACTACGATGATACCATTTTCAACGTAACTATTCAGAATCATTCATTTATTTGTATTGTCATAGTCGCTTAACTATATCTTCATTGTGATATCTATTTGAGTATGAAGTTCCGTTGACCATTTCTGGTCTTCTTCATCAGTTCCACTTCATCAAATGTTACTTTTTGACTGTAAATGCTTAAGTTCTAGATGAAAATACTAAAATTACCATAGGGTTGCCTATAATTTTTGAGGAGTTCCCTCGATTCCTCATGGATTCCATCATCAGAACTGGATTTTGAAAAAAATGGGACCAATCTGGAAGCATATCCTATAAAGGGAAAAAAAAATTTTGCAAATCGGTCCATAAACGACGGAGTTCTGAGGTAACAAACATAAAAAAAAAAAAAAAAAAAATGATGATAAAAAAAAAAAAATACAACCGAATTGATAACCTCCTCCTTTTTTTTGAAGTCGGTTAAAAAGTACATCTATGGAGGCCATTTTCGTGCGTTGATTTTCTATAATTTTAATTGTGGCTTAAAACCTGATGAGTCATTTGATCGACTTCAAATTGCTTTTATGGATGACAGACCTTCAAAAGCAACCATCTACCGTTGGTATAGCGAGTTCAAGCGCGGTCGCCTTACTTTGGGGGATGAACAAAGAAGTGGTCGTCCTACGACAGCTGTCACGGAAGAAAGTGTGCTGGCAGTAAAAAAAATAATTCAAGAAAACCATTGACCTTAGAGACGGATTATATACGAAGAGATTCAGCATACACTGCAGATTGGTTCGGGAAGCGTTCACAAGATTCTACACGAGCACCTTCGTGTGAGGAGGATAGTTTGCCGCTGGGTGTCGCACAACCTCACCGAAGCTCAGAAGCAAGCCCGTGTGGAGTGGTGCCGTGATACGATTCAAAAATTTGAAACGGCTCGTCTCGGCGCGTTTACGACATTGTGACAGGTGACGAATTCTGTATTTATCAATACAGTACTGTTTCAAAACGAAACAGAGACAGCGCAAGGAAAATTTTGATCAATAGTTTCTTCACTTTGACGGGGTATCTGATTTCAATTCCATTACGAGACCAAAGCAGCATCAACGCCGAATGGTATACCACAAAATGCCTGCCAGAAGTTTTGTCTGCAATGAGCAACAAGCGACCGAATACCGGGCTCCGCAGGGTACTGCTTCACCATGACAACGCGCCCGCGCACTTAGCGCTCAAAACGAGGGACTTCCTGGACACCGCACCGGTCAGAGTCTTGAGGCACCCTCCTTACAGTCCTGATCTGGTACCGTGTGGCTTCTTTTTATTCCCTAAAATAAAAAATCTGCCGAAATGGATACAGTTTTCATCGCCGGAAGACGCGCTAGCAGCGTTCAAGAAGGCCGTGTAAGAGGTGTCTGCAGCGGACTGGAAAAAATGTTTCGAAAATTGTTTCAGACGCATGAAAATTTGTTTATAGGCTAGTGGAGAGTTCTTTGAAAAGATTCAATAAAAATATTTTATCAATAGTTTTCTGACCTTATTTTAAATTGTGATTTTGAGACGTATCCTAATATAAGATTGTTTTTTATGTATTATGGCTACACTACATGTTAGTGTAGCGACAGCGGGAAGATCTCTCTCGTTACGAAAAATCAAATTATGACTTGAAGCTTCAATGGTCGAATGTCTAACCGGACTGGCACTTCTTCATGTCCATAAAAACGTAGTGTCGTACGTTCTTAGCGTGTCGATGGTAAAACTAATAAAATTCCTTGCCTGGCCCAGTATTCGGCCACGGCAATGTCGTCCACTGATACTGTCATAAGATCCCTACATGAACAGGTAACAGGGCACGTCATGCAGGATGGAAG
The DNA here is from genome assembly GCA_905147345.3 of Mythimna impura. Classification (NCBI taxonomy): domain Eukaryota; kingdom Metazoa; phylum Arthropoda; class Insecta; order Lepidoptera; family Noctuidae; genus Mythimna; species Mythimna impura. Next base: position 180,698 of record CAJHVM030000015.1, read on the forward strand.
GTTGGACTGTTGGACAAAGTCTGTGGAGAGACAATGCACAAATACTGAAGGTCGGAACCGTTCAGGAACCCCCATCTGTGGAGATTGTCTTTGCTGCGCTCAACCTGCATGCGGAGTCTGTTTAGAGTTTTCCAGATTGGTCATGGCAACTCGTGTCCAGGGGGGCTATTGGCTAACTTTTTCAATAACAGTTGACAACTAGCATTCGTTGCACAATAAAGTTAGTTGTCAACTGACAATTTCATAAAATTGGTTCTACGTATCACACAAGTGACTAACAAACTACGGTGGAAATGTGGTGAATTATAAATATTTACGGTGCCTATTGTGACCACTCTAAAATTTTATCGACTATTATACAGCTTCAAAAGCTTACACAATCGCAATTTTAAAAGTATCGATACAATAACATCTGTCAAAACGTGTTACGGTGGCTATCAATGGCACCAGTGGCTAATGACGTCACTGCAGTTGGTCACTGAAGATAGGCAATACGAAACTAGCTGTTTGACAGTTCAATGATGCACATTGTTAACAAGTGATCATCACTTGAACTGTCAACAGAGTTACGCAATAGCCCCGCAGGAGAGAGCATCACTCCCATCTCAAAGTAAAGCCTTTACGGTTTTACTTTGAGATGGGCTCACGCTTACAACAAAACTTTTACGACTTTTAAGTCTCAGGGGCTGCTGCAGCTGTAATAGTACATAGAATGGCGAGGGTCGTTTTATTGTTTCGTTCTTTCTATGCGGCTAGCCACGGTCCTGCGAATTTCTAGGGGTGCAATGCCGATTAGTGGATACAGCATTCGTACCGGAGTCGGCATAAGGCAATTTGGCATGTCTCATTAAGTGCTGTATCCACAAGCATATTCACCAGCGGAGAAGCGGAGTGCCATTCCAGTTGTTCGCAGAACTTGGGGAGACGCCCCCCATCTAGTGGGTGTTAGGCGACGTAGCAGGTTGTTTCTCGTATGCACCTTCCGCTTAACGTTCTCGCAATTCTTTCTGTAGTTGAGAGACCTATCCAGAGTGATGAAGAGATATCTTGGATGGGGTTATGAATGATTGGTACCTCCTGCCATGAGATATTGAGCATTACAACCCGCTTGTCTGTTACAAAGGTGAAAGACGCACATTTTTGAGGGATTTGCTGTAAATGCATTAGCAGTATAATACTGGCTAAGATCTGAGAGACTCTGTGGTAAGGTTGGCCTCAATCTCCTCAAAATCAGTGGCTTGGCAAGTTAATGCTAGTTCGTCTGCATACAGAAAGCGGGTTGTGTTAGGGCTCACCGGTGGCAGTCCATTTTTTTGAGTTTGCCACTTGCTTTTCTCGTTACCATTGAAGTAGATGGAGTGATAACGCGTTTCGGGAGACGTAAAAGAAAAATTGATTTTGTTATTTAAATATAGGTATTTTTAAGCACAGCACATACATCGATAAAATAGTAGGTATTTTATTGATGTATGTATTTTTACCCGTATCTATTATTATCAAAATTAAATCATAACTTCTTATGACTTGACCATGACGTGACGTGACCCCCCCCTGGCGCCAAAGCTGGATCCGCCCTTGACCAAATATAGCCGACTCGCTGTTCGTTGAATTAAGTCGATGTGTTGGGCTATCATCCAAAATACAGCACTAGTTTAACTTGTGTGAGACAAGTTAAACTAGTGCTGTATCACATATAATTCCTCATGGCATTTGCCATGAGGAATTATATGTGATTCACTCCTTATTCGATATTTTCATTTCTAATTTGGTGAAGAATATTTGCCTACTAAAATATTTCGTACAACTGTGGAATCACTTCAGGTAAAGTTTTCGGATTGAACGTAGTGCGTACCTTGGAACGTTATTACAAGATGTCAAAATTGACATACTTGACATTTACGAAGGAGGCAGGTCCCGCGTTTCAGGTTGTAGCTAATTGAATGTTAAGTTTAATATTTGCGTTCCTACCTTTTCTTACATAACGTTTAGTCATATAGTTGTCTCCGGCTAACATATGATTCTCAAGTATGTTTGTTGATTTCGAAATGAATGAACTTACAAACCTTGAAATCTTGAAACGCATGAGTGTCATTGAATAGTACATGATCGATTGAATCAATAAATATTATTCTAAATAAATAGTAAAAACAACTAAATAACATAACAAACATTACATCCGTTGGCTCTGGTAGCATTCCTTAACATAATATTTGAGTAAACAGTGAAAACCAACTTGAAATAATGTGAAAACACGCGTTTCGCGTTCACTTACAAAGTATAAACAAATGTTATGATATTGTGTTTTTTCTTATTGAATAATGAGTGATTTGTGCGATGAGCAGGTTATTCATGATAATATTTACGCAAATACGTATAGTTTGTGGGGGAATTCGAAGTATTATGATATAAAAAACCTGTCCCCGCAAAATTTTGCGAATCGAAATGGTACGATTGGCAGTGAGATTAGTCAGGAGTTTAAGGCTTCGCGATGGATGCCAGGCCCAGTGGAGGTGCCGCAAGTCGTGGAGCCCCCAGACAGGCTGAACCGGAGGACCGTGGATCGAGACTCGTTGTACGAAGACCCTGAAATCTTTAACAAAGATCCACCGTGAGTTTGTTGTTTGTTTACGTTTGTATTTATGTCGCTTTCACGCGCAATTTATATGCTACGGCTTGCCAAGCATGAGCGACGGGAAATATGAAATTTCAACATTCAATTTGGTAAATTTTTTGTTTTTTTTTTTTGCCTTTACCTACTTAAGAGAGTTAGGTAATCATATTTTTTTTATTGCAATGCAACTGTGATAAACATTTTCATAGTCCATAAGTCTAGGTACTTTTGCCTTATATTTCCTGCTAAAGCTGAACTAAAACTGATTATCTTAATTATTTTCTTGATTCAATAAGTAATTGTGACAGAATATTTTTTAATGTTCATTAATGTGTAGGTCATAATTATCTTCATAGTTAGTGACTTTAGCTTATGCTAGTAGACTTGCACATGTGAAAGTAGAAAATGTTCCAGAGAACATACTCTAGGGTAAAAAGTATCTTATGTGCTATTCCAGGATGTGGACTATCCGTGTGCCAAATTTCACCCAAATCTATTCAACCATTCATGCATGAAGAAGTTACAAACATACACACATACAAATACTAACTTTGACCTTTATAATATTACCATGTTAATTGTAACCAAAGGAAATTATAGTGTTAAGCGATAATATAGATTTTTTATCAGTTTTACTTAGGTACTATTGTGTGAGGGAGTTGCATTGGTAGGTGCTTCATTTCAGCTAGGTTTGTCAGATAAATGACACAATGTGTTTCACAAATTTTCTTCCATTTAAAAAAAAAATATTCCTGAGTTATCACACAACGCTATCTAGTCCCAAACTTATCTTATCTTGTTGTGAGGCTGGCCCAAGGCCAGAGCACTTCGACCCTTCTGGACCTTTTGTGCTATGCCCTTCCTGTCTACTCAACCGCTAGCCCTCCGTGCACCTTCTTCATGATCCTAGTATGGCCTTGATGGGGCTGAACCTGTAGTCCTCTGGTCTTGGAAATGGTCGGCCCAGATACCCTAGTCTTTTGGAGCCTAGTGCTGCACAGTCACACAACAAGTGTAGCATAATCTCCTCTGCATCTCCACAGATCCTGCAAGTCGGGTCGCTTGCTAATCCCATGTTGTGGAGTTGTTTGATGGTGGCATAGTGCAGCGTGAAGACTATATAATTAGTTAATTAAACTAAGCAGAGCTTGTGCTATGAGTATCAGACAACTAATAAACATACAAACAACATTTCTAAATCCATGTAACATATTATAGATAAATTACATCCAGACTCAGAACATATCATTGTGTTCATTGCATAAACATTTGTCTTGGGTGGGAATCGAACCCACAACTTCCAGCATAGCAGTCAGGGCCACTAATCATGCAACCAACTGGCCAGTCAATCTTGATTCTCATGTAAAGAATTTAGTAAAATTTTCCTAGTGTCTTATTGACCAGCCTCAAGTTTTACTCCCATATTCTACCCCACAGAAACCAAGCAATTTTCAAAATAAATTATATTTTTTTTTGATGTGAGATATCATGAACCGAACTGGGTTTAGTGGATTGGCATGTCAGGCTTTTACTGGCTAAAACCCATCTGTGTTTCTTCAGTTGCCCTTTACATTCAAGGGTCATGGTAACTCTTACAAAAATTTGTTTATTTATTTATTTATTAAAACTTCATGCTTTAGGCATTCTCTACCAGTCAACCAAGGGTGGTCAAGAGAAAATATGGCAGGTGCATAAAAATATAAAAGATTATTAAGAAAATAAGGGTTCAAAAGTATGTATATATACAAAATAAACATACATATATAATTTAATATAATATATATATTCATATAAAGTAAAACAGAGAGACGACTTCACTATTTTGGCCGTTTTGCGCGGATGTGGCGCATATTTCTTCAACATAATGTACTTATAATTTGTTAGTTTTAAATTTGCGCCTTGTTCCGCCAAGTAAAATGTTTTTCTTTCTTTCTTTCTTTTCTTTTCTTTCTATTTTTGCAGAAAATAATGCCTATATTCCTGCAGCCCTTGAAATTACAAAAATATTCACAAACATAAACAAACATACAATTTTATGTTCATGTTAGGCATTGGTAAGGCCTTTTGTCTACGGACGCGTAGCTTCATAGACGCGTATTCGTCTCTGTCGACGAAGCGGCAACGACACGACGCCACGACGTTCCATAGTTGTTGTTGACTGGCCTGTTGGTCTAGTGGTTAGTGGCCCTGACTGCTATGCCGGAGATCGTGGGTTCGATTCCCACCCAGGACAAATGTTTGTGTGATGAGCACAATCATTTGTTCTGTGTCTGGAAGTAATTTATCTATAATATGTATGTATTTAGAAATATTTAAGTATGTTTATCAGTTGTCTAGTACTCATAACACAAGCTCTGCTTAGCTTGGGACTAGACGGCGTTGTGTGATAGTTGTGTGAATATTATAGTTTTATACGTAAGCTGTGAGCAGACGTACTCCAAGCGTATATTGACGAATACGCGTCTTTGAAGCTACGCGTCCGTGGTCATCTGGCCTTAGTTGTAACTTGTTGATTTCGCAAGCGTGACTGCTATGCATTTGATAATTCGTCTTCACAGTGTGTTATTTCCCAATTTTTTGTAACTAAGTATTTAATTTTAAGATTGAGCCTCGTTTGTTATATTTATTAACCACTAGCTTCTGCCAGCGGTTTCACCCGCGTAAAAGTAGGTTTCTCCATACAAACTGCCGGAGTCAGTGTTTCCTGATAGCTTCAACTTAGGGGTCTTTTAGTCAAGAGTGAATAGGCTACTTCTAGGCAAGCGTGCTTCGTCGTCGACCACATCATCGCTTACCATCAGGTGAGATGGTGGTCAAACGCGAGCCTATCATTAATAAAAAAAAAAACTTCCTACCCTCGTTATACCACCTTAGGGGTGGAGTTTCGTAAAATCCGTTCTTATCGGATGTCTACACCCTATAAGGAACCTACCTGCCAAATTTTAAGTTTGTAAGTAGGTGTTATAGTTTCTGAGGTTTCGTGATTAATCAGTTAGTGGTATTTTCGCTTTTATATATTTAGATTAAGTAACTGGTTCAGGCCATAGTCCGGAGCGATAGGGGATTGGACGGCGGGCGCTTCCTGTGAAGCAATAATGCTAGCGAAGGAGACGGGCGCACGCGTGAGAGAACGGACATCCTCACTCCCCAGCCGCCGAGGCCCCGACCCCGACTACCAGCAAATTCTAACTCAAACTCAAAATTATTTATTTCACATAGACCTACATGGACACTTATAAAACGTCAGAAGATAGCGCACGGTTCCAAATGGTCGTTTACTATGGAGAAGAACTGGCAAGAAACTCCATAAACCTCAGCCACCGCCAGGCGCGGGCTTGCGAACAAGAAGCTATGGGTAGCTCACCGTTCGTCCGTCCGGTACCCGTCCGGTCTCACACCAGTATCACAGTATAGATAAGATATGGAACAGTACGGAAATTGCCTACAAATATTCGAAACGGCACACTCACACAAACATACGCATCGACGAGACTCCTAAGCGTTTCTCGCGGTCCTGTCAGTAGCGAATGCCGCTTAGGAGTCTCGTCGATGCGTATGTTTGTGTGAGTGAGCCGTTTCGAACATTTTTAGGTAGTTTCCTTACTGTTCCATATCTTATCTATACTGTGCCAGTATCGCCCGCGCGGGTGAAACGGTAAAAATGCGGGCAGAAGCAAGTAAAATATTTGAAGAAATGTTATTTATTTGGTTTATGGTTCGAGAACCTTCGCGTGCGAGTGCAATTCGTCGCATTTTTATGTCAGCCATTCATCTCTATTCCTGAAAAAGTTTTTTATCATCCCTATAGACCAACTGACATCCCTCAAGATACTCCAAATTCACTACTCTCTGAAGACAGTCCAATCAGCAAGAGCCCGACCTTCGACTGGACTCAGTTCTACTGGCATAAGGCTTCAGAGGTCTGCGCTGATGGGGGCCAGGGTCCCAGTAGGGGCCGGAAGAGGATGGTGTTGGGCCCCAATAATATCCAGAAGAAGATCGATAAGATGCTCGCTAAGCCAGTGAAAATGTCTAAGGCTGAGAGGTGAGTTTTCTAAAAACATAACCTTGTCTTTGCTGTTGCGCAGTCGGGTAATAGAGAGTAGTGTCACAAAATAGATAGGTACAGAAGTCAATCTCATGTATGTACTTCACTTTTCATACACTACGCTCGGCGATCGCGCTAGGGTCAACGCGTGACGCCGAACTTTCCGAGTGCGACCGGGCGCGGTGATAAATGCCTACCTAATCTGAATTGTAAAAATATTACATGGCCACAAAATCAACTTCCCCTTCTCGGCGCGGGGCCTGTTCTGTGTTACGTTAAAACAAACTATCAAAATAAAAGCAAATATCTACAAGACTTACCTCTCTAAAACAACTGAAAGCCTAAAAAACGTCAATTCACTGTTTAATGTTTAATTTAAACAACCGTCCACTGAACAGTTACAATAAAGTTTTTTTTGTTGGTCAATTTTTCCACAAAAAAGTTCACAGACGCGTGTCTCAAACGGATAGCACTCGAGCTCGCATTGAGCTGAATTGAGCCGAGATATCGTGTCCTTGAGCGGTGTCTATGTGTGCTTTGCTCGAGCGCGCTTTGTATGTAGATAGACTTCTGTACCTATATATTTTGTGGTAGTGTATGTGTATTAGGAATGTAATCGAAGTGGTTATAATTCGTAACCTAATTCGGAAGCGGAGTTTATTAATTTGGTTTTTTTTTTGGAAACGGAACTGGAGGCAGAACCGTCAAATAAAACACTACTAAAACTAATTAAAAACTCGGATAAATATAAATGAAGCGCAATCTCACAACATGAAAAATACAAAAAAAAGAACAAGTGAAAGAGTAAAGCTAGAACTACATTAAACCGACGCACGCGTGCAACACGCCTGATTTGTATGTAGACCGACGTCGCGTGGCGTGTATCAAGTGTAGCTCTACAAGTCTAGTTTCCATACTTTCCATATAAAATTTATGGAGACCGACGTGCCCAGATCGGCGTGTGTGGCAGACGTGTGAGCAGTGTATTTCTACCTTAATCCACATGAGGCGCAGAGGGAGGGAGATACCCCACGAAACAAGTATCACAAGTATAACTTGTTTAATATAAGTATAAGTTCCTCCGATATATAACTTCTGATTAAAATATATCGGAACTGAAATCGGTTAGTAAAATCTCACTAAAGTAAAAAAAATAATCAATAACAACAATTTATTATCACGGGCCGACGCAACAGAATTTCCCTAACTATATCGAAATGTACAAAGTTAGTAATAGCTGTATTGAAATATTATTTTTTTGTCAATTTTTTTACCGAACCTGAAACTGGAAGAGGAGTCTAACATTGGTTTAAGGTTTCGGTTTGGGTTTGCATATCGTGGTTTTGTTCGGTCACTATTACTTACAATATTTTGTGTGTTTTACAGCATGATGCAGAAAATGGGCTGGCAGGGCGGAGCGCTCGGCAGGAGTGGGGATGGCATCGTAGAGCCAATCGCGCCTAACGCTGTTTATGTCGGCAATAATGTAAGTACCGTTGCCATGCGTCCGGATAAAGCCACAGTCACAGCGTAGAAGTATTGAAGCTTTTTGGTTCAGTGTGCTGCCAAATTACCCCGCGTTCCGAGTCACGATAATATCGATGTTAGCGCATCAACAAATCGTCGTCGTCACTCGGAACGACGTTTGGTGCGCTAACATGGATATTATTACCAAAAATGCTAAGATTAGGTACATAAATTTACAAAATGGGAGCCCCCACCCATTATGAAAGAACGATGACGAAAGAGAGAAAGATAAAGTATGAAGTATTAATAAAAGTACGAGAGGAATAATTGCGAGAACTGGTATGAAAAGGTAGTCTCAACAAAGTCTCCAATGACGTTGGAGGTAGCTAGAATTAAAAAAAAAAAAAACATGGATATTATCGTGGCGATTTAAAAAAATATAAAATCTTGATTATTGTATTTACTTTATTTTTTCACTATTACAGGCGAAAACAAAAATCGGATTTGGCCAGAACCACATCCAAACACAGCCCCAACGCCCCATACGTTCTCCAAAGCACAGCAAGAAGGCCGACTGCAAAAATTTCTACGAAATGAACGTCCTTCTAAACATCTTCGAATTCGTCAAGAATAACGCTGAGGTGAGAAACAATTTTTTTTACCAAAAAGTAGACTAATGGTCCGGTTTCGGCCAAAAATCTGGTTTCGGCTGAAGTTTTGGTTCCTAATATACGGCTCGATCGAAACTAGCATCGTTGAGCTGACAGTTATGATAGAGATACATTAAAACTGATTGCGAGTGACGAGCCCGAGTTATCGAAGGCGCGTAGTGTTCTGTGCGCGCATCAAAGAGATGTTAGCAAAACCGTAAGGGTTCAGTATGGCTGATACCTGCTAAAGCCGCGGAATTTTTTTGAAGAGTTACCGTGGTTCTGGAACGCAAATGGCAACTGAAGGACACAAGTGGGTGTAGCGACAACTATGGCGCCACATTAGATGCGCAATTAGACAGCCCGAAATCATCTCTCGGGCAGTTGCCCACACCAGACAAAACACCCGTCTGGTTGGAGGATCCTCCCTTTTCAACTTAGGTTTGCGGGACTTTACGTTCCGCATACCTCTAAATGGGTTTCTAGTAAAAGTCTGACACGCTCTCTCGTTCCACCATAGAGCGACAATCCACCAATCCTAACTTGGCCCGCGTGGTGGATTACGGACCATTCTCTGTTCTAGAGAGAAGGTCTGAGTCCCAGCAGTCTGCACATTATAAGGCTGATTATGCTATTTTTATTATGTTATGAATTCCCCCTCTAAAAAAACCGGGCAAGTGTGAGTCGGACTCGCGCATTGTGTATTACGTACTAATTTCCGTTTACCAAAGAAAACAGTTCAATTCCCGAATTGGGTTTTTTCCGAATCGTCAAAAAGTTTTTTTTTTATGACGTAACTACAAATTTACAGTTTTCAGAATTTTTCCTATACGTATATATGTGCTATGAGACCTTGCTTCATACTACATTTCAGGATTCTAGGTTAACGAGAAGTACCCTATGAATTTTGATTCCCTTGAGAGCGTCGAAATATACAGGAAAAGTTTTTAACCACTGCGTAAATTCTTTTTGGTGGCCCAGTGTAAGGAATAGAACACATTTCCATTTTTAGTTCATAACTTTTTTTTTCTCTTTTTTTTACCTTGTCCGAGTTTGAAATAAGCAAAACATGTACACAATTCAATCGTAGTATTATTAATGAATGAATACCGCCGAGCGCGCGGTGGCGTGGCGGCGTGGCGGGTTGAGTGGAGGTTGCAGGCGGGGGGGGGGCGGCAGGGGAGGAGGCGGCGGCGCTGGCGTTTGATCGAGCGCCGGCGCCCGGCGACCCAGTACGTCACACACGGAAGTCGTATGCGGATGTCCGCTTCGTTTCACCTTCGCGCGCGTATGACACGTACTCGTGTTCTATCGGTCTCGTTTATGTAGCCGCGTGTGGCCCGTGTGTGTTACCGTGGCCGGCTAGGTCCCACTTCACCTACAATCCGCGCGGGTCGAGCGCCCCGATCATCTGACCGTCCCCCGCGCGCACCGCCGCACTTCACCTACAATCCGCGCGGGTCGAGCGCCCCGATCAGCGGACAGTCCCCCGCGCGCACCGCCGCGCTTCACCTACAATCCGCGCGGGTCAAGCGCCCCGATCAGCTGACCGTCCCCCGTGCGCACCGCCGCACTTTACCTACAATCCGCGCGGGTCGAGCGCCCCGATCAGCTGACCGTCCCCCGCGCGCACCGCCGCTCTTTACCTACAATCCGCGCGGGTCGAGTGCCCCGATCAGCTGACCGTCCCCCGCGCGCACCGCCGCACTTTACCTACAATCCGCGCGGGTCGAGCGCCCCGATCAGCTGACCGTCCCCCGCGCGCACCGCCGCTCTTTACCTACAATCCGCGCGGGTTGAGTGCCCCGATCAGCTGACCGTCCCCCGCGCGCACCGCCGCACTTTACCTACAATCCGCACGGGTCGAGCGTCCATAAAATAAGTTTCTAATAGTCTCGTAAGCGATAACTTTATTTTTTACTGTTAACACATATCAAAATAAAAAATATGTGTTTATTAAAATATATTCAAGTTTATCATGTCAAAATTTGCGCACTGGTTAAAAACTTTTCCTGTATGTTTTTTGCGACATAACCGGCCGTATCTTTTTTTTTCGTTGACCCAGAAGTTTGATTTTTTTCACAGCTTCAAGGGATCGCAGACCTGGGTATATGGTTTTAATTTCAACTTGATACCTCCACGCGTTCCCGAGATAAAGGGTCTTGACAGACAGACAGTCAGACAACAAAGTGATCCTATAAGGGTTCCGTTTTTCCTTTTGAGGTGCGGAACCCTAAAAAGGGTATTATAGGGGTGTTTAACAAAATGACGGTTATAGCGATATAGGTTTTATAATTATGTGTAATCACCGTACAGTGTGCTGTACGGTAGGTTTAACAGTTAAAACAAACACGATCGAAACAGAACATGAATAGTACGCCGTCGACGCCGCGGAATACGCGTGCAGGCGCGCTATCGAAGTGTTGACTCACGGCAAACTGACTTTAGCGGCTCTGCGCGTTACTAGAGCGTGTGCGCTGCAGCCCCGGCCGACGACGTGGCGTTACATGAGGGTGTGCGGGGTGTGACGGGTGGCACGAGCTGGCAACGTGTCCTTTTTAATATGGCGCGCTATAGTATTAAAAAAAAATCTTTCTCGTAGGTGGAGCTCCTCTTTGACAGGAACCTAAAGAAGGATGAACGCAAGAGGATCCATCACTTAGTTCAGTTCAAACTGAGCGCTGAAGATTTGGCGGCAGTCGATTTTGACAGTCCGGCGCTAATGGATCTTGTTCTGCAGATCAGTGATAAGAACTGTTATATATTGCATACTCAGAGCTATGGGACTTACCCTATACGGTGAGTGATTCTGTATTTTTACAACTTAAAGTCGATGCACCAGGGCACGCTACGTTTGCGGCGGTAAGTCCCCTCTTTGAGGAGCGTAGTGACATAACAAATTTACCTACTGTTTTCAGATTTATTCCTATATCTGTGCTATAAGACCTTGCTTTGTGCCAAATTTCAGGATTGTGGGTCAACGGGAAGTATCCGGCTAATCTTTTTTATTAACGGCTGTATCTTTTTTATTCGTTAACTTAGCAGTTTGGTTTTTTCACAGCTTCAAGAGACCGCAGACTTGAATATATGGTTTTAATTTCAACTCAATACTTTCACACGTTCCCGAGATAAAGGGTCTTGACAGACAGACAGACGGACAACAAAGTGTAGGATCACTTCCGTTCCGTTCCGTTTTTTCCTTTTGAGGTATGGAACCTAACCTAACCCTAAAAACGAACAAAAAATGTACAAAAAAAAGGTGAAACACTCTCTGTTTGAGCAATAATTGCTTTGAGTTATTATATCATTTATCACCTACAGGTCACTGAATAAAAAAAAACTATTTTTAACTAAGTATACAAATGCATTTAGAAATAGTCGGAAACAGAAACTTTTTTTTTTGAGTGTGTGATGGGTGAAAAATGTCTCTTAACAACCTTCCTCCTTTAATTTAAAAAAAATAACTGGTTTTGCTCACCTAACTGATTCGATTCGACAGCTATCACGTCACAATATGGCGCTAAGTCGGTCCTATTCTCATTTGAATCGCATAGTAAGTTAAAGAAATGTTATTTACTAAAATGAGACATTCCACTTGATTCCTTTCTCTCTTCTTCATTCCAGTCAACTAAGTCTCTTCAAGGTAGCTCCACCCCACGTCTACCTCATCACACCAGACAAACTAAAAAACCACAGAGACTCACTCTTCTCCGATGAATTCAGGCAACAATTCCTATCAGAGAAGAACGGAGAAGAATTCCTAGAAGTCGAAGTCGAAGAAGAACCTCCAATCCCAGAAGAAACGAAAAACCCAGAAGAAATAGAACCAGAAGAGGAAACTAACCCCTTTCTGAGAAGCATAACGCGGAACTTAAAGAAGAAGTCTGAATCTGAATGCCAAGAGGGGGAAATCGTTCCAGCAATGAAAGAACCGACAGAAGTTTTGCCAGAAATGTCTGAAGTAACGGCAAAAATTATCAAGTATTTCACTGAATTTGTTGAGAGTAAGAAGCATTCTCAGTTCAAGTTCTTGGGGCCGTTTACAGAAGAGGAGATTGTGGCAATCAATGAGTTTATTGCTGAAGCCGTGAAGTATGTCAGTGATGAACATTCTCCTTTTTCGTGCGTCTTCAAAAAGGTCGCGTTTGAAATCAATGAAGACTGTACTGGGAATACAGTGTAAGTATTTTATATATACTTTACTGATTTATATTTTCATCATTTATCATTCATCTTTCATAATTTATCATTCATCGTTCATCATTCTTCATTCGTCATTCATTATTCTAGATTATTCTTAGGTCTCTCTCGATTGGACCGCCCGGAAGACACGGTGGAGCATACGGTAGAGGTGTGCCCCGCCTGGGCAGAGCACCGCCGTGTCCTCGTGGGGGCGATCGGCGGCAGTGATCTCTCGCGCTTAGCCTTGGTACAGGCCATGGTCCTGAGCGAGGAGGAGTGGCAGGCCTCCTTCTGCAAAGCAGTAATGCTGCAAAGCAATAATGGTGGCCGCACGCGCGAGGCAACGGCCCTCACGCTCCTACCGCCGCCGGGATTCTGATCCCGATTTCCGGCCACCGTAGGCGCGGGTTTGCGGACGGCGAGCAGTGGGTAGCTTGCCGTCCGACCGTCCGGTAACCGTCCGGACAAAGCCCAAGGCGTCGACGGCGCGTACTGTTCCACGCGCACCTCAAGGAGATGTCAGCAACTGTAGGGGCCCAGCAGGGTCGAAGCCTACTGGGGCCAAGGGTCTGATTCTAAAAGGAAGACCCGGCCCTGGTACGAAAGGCAACGAAGGAACTTTTTTTTTTTTAGGTGGGAAATCATCTAATGACATCTCCTGCCCTTGGGCGCATCGAAAGGGCGTGTCAGACTTTTACTGAATAAAACCCACTCCTGTTCCTTCTTTGCCTTCGTTCCAGGGCCCCGGGGTTCTCTTTCGCTTAACCCATGGCCTCAGTGGGCTTCAACCCTGCTGGGCCCCTACGGTTTTGCTGACATATCCTAGGTCGTTGAGGAACGCGTGGTGTTCCACGCGTGCCTCAACGACCTACGCGCTGTCGACGAGTTGGGCTCGGTGCGGACGGTTACCGGATGGTCGGACGGCGAGCCACCCATTGCTCGCCATCCGCAAACCCGCGCCTACGGTGGCTGCAAATTGGGATCGGGATCCCGGCGGCTGGGGCGTGCAGACCGTTCCCTCGCGCGTGCGGCCACCATTATTGCTTTGCAGCAAGATTGCTTTGCAGAAGGAGGCGACCGCCTGCCACTCCTCGTCGCTCAGGACCATGGCTTGTACCAAGGCCAGGCGCGAGAGATCGCTGCCGCCGATCGCCCCTATGAGGATACGGCGGTGCTCTGCCCAAGCGGGGCACACCTCTACCGTATGCTCCATCGTGTCGTCCGGGTGGTCCCTATACCAATTAAGTTATACCATTTATTAGTTAAGATGTATACACCACTAATTTTTAATTAGTACAAATACTTAAAGGGCTTATTAGTAAAGCTCTTGATATTATTTAAGTAAAGTCTCAATAAATAATATTCATAAACAGCAAATTTATTAGCGTTTGTTTATATCCCAAAATGTCACTCAATTTATGGACATATTGTGCAGACTATTAATTATGAATGAATCAATGATATGATCAAAATGGAAAAACACTGCGCGTAGTATCTTCTAGTAGCAATTGTTATGTATGATTGATTCAATTACTAATTTACCAATTATGACAAATTTTCGTGGACAATTTTTGGGATTTCGTTTTTTTACTTTTGACTACACAAATATGATCAGTAACGGGTACGGATAGAGCCCCATTTTTTGTACTAATTAAAAATTAGGGGTGCATAATTATCTAGTTAACTAAATATAACCAATATTTATCGGTTCACTAGTTCACATAATAATTATTAGTTACTGTTAGAGAGTTCACATGAGTTATGAGCATACATGTGGATGGATGGAGAGGGAGAGGAAGGCCAAAGAAAAGATGGATGGATTGTGTGAAGAGTGATATGAAAGAAAAGGAAGTTAGTGATAGCATGACGAGTGACAAGACAGAATGGAAGAAGAAAACGTATTGCGCCGACCCTAAATAACACGGGACAAGGGCAGGAAGATGATGATATAGTTCACATAATAATTATTATGTTTCTATTTTACAGAATATACAAGAGGCCGATCGAAAAGAAGCATCCTCGTAAGAATTAGTTCTAACGATATTTTTTATATTAAGTTAAAATATTTTGTTTATAACGGAAAGTTGAAACTAGCTTAAACTCGCGTCGACATTAAGCGAAGTGTATGTTACATTAAAACATACATATATTATTTATTTATTATATACTTTACTAGTGACTCGCCGTAGCTTCGCTCGGGTGCAAATTATACAACGTGAGTTTTATATAGTATATGCGAAACCTGAAAGTTGAAACACGTGTATAACGTGAATCACGATAGTTATAAGCTTGTTATGTTACCTGGTTGTCCGCACAAATTCATGGTCACCGGGCCATCCGGGCGACTGAAGGATTGTTTGGTGCGCTGGCGCCTAATGCCCGCTATGACCTGCCGTGACCTGTGTTGTACTTAGTGTCGGTGGTGTCCAACTTGTGACCTTTTTTAAATATTTTTGAGGAAAAAATATAACATGGTGTAAAAAATATTGGAATCGATTCTGAACAAACTATATTCAGGTTTTGCATATACTAAAAATAATGTTGTATTCACAAACCTTCCTCGTTCATTGCTCTTTATATTAGTGAAAAACTGCATCTAAATCCGTTTCGTGGTTTTGGAGTTGTTAGCGAGTAAACAAACACGCAGAAGAAGGAAAAAGCCGACGAAAAATTCCACCAACGGGGGGTCCAGAATCATGTACTGGATCCGTGGTATTCGTTTTTGCGTCAATGTCAAAGACACCCTTTATTCCTAAGTATGTAATTAATACTCGTCAAGACCATTCCAAAAAGTTCTAAGTTTCCGATTGTCTATGACCTAAATAAAAGTTTGTAATAAAGTGGCTGAACGAATATAAATGGAACTGTACAGTAATATAGCTTATACATGAGAATAACTTAGGTTATAATTTATTATGGGAGGAATAGTAACATTGTAAAAGTGAAAGTTGGTGTGCGTATGTTGGTTATTACTTTACGCTCCAACGGGTAATGGGTTGGGCGAAAGAGTACCCCGGGACCCTGGAACGAAGGCAAAGAAGGAATAGGAGTAGGTTTTAGTCAGCAAAAGTCTGACACGCCCTCACGCTCCGCCCAAGAGCGAGAGAAGCTAAACGGATTTGGATGTGCTAATTACACACGAGTGAAGCCGCTAACAGTAGGTAGTTAGGTATAAAACACGCTTTGCCTAAAGTCGACACGAATGTTATTAGTATGTTTTTATTTGTGATTGTATACCCACCGTTAATACTAATTATTATCGTTAGAAATAGGGCATGGAAATATCGATAAGTACAGAATAGAATAATAATATTCTACAACTGTCACACAACGCCATCTAGTCCCAAACTAAGCAGAGCTTGTGCTAGACAAAATACCCCGTGTTCCAAATTGCGATAAAAGCGATTATATCGCGAATCCGACAAAATTTAATGGTCACAAAACATAAGGGCTATTGAGTAATAATTGTGACGTTGCGCGTTGGTTAGATTCGCGATATTATAGATTTTGACGCAATTCGGAACGTACTTATTTATTTCTAAATACATACTACTATAGATAAATTACAACCAGACATAAAACAAAATGTGATCGTGAAAATTCTGAGGTGATGATGATTCTCTATAATATTTTTTTTTTGAGAAAGGAATCATCATCATCATTTCAGCCGAAAGACGTCCACTGTTGGACATAGGCCTCCCCCAAGTGTCGCCATAACGATCGGGTCTCGTATCCATCGGATTCGCAAATCTTATTAGTTTTTTGCTAATTGGCAAAAATACGATAATTGGAGTACACAGTTGTATCGATATTGAGTTTTAGTAAAAGTTCGCCTTTATTTACTTATTTTTATTATAACGATAAATATACACATATATACATACACTTTTATGTATCACTAATATTCGTGCATAGCCATATTATGGCTCGCCTTATCGATATTTTCACTTCTCTAGTTCTAGCGGTACAGTGGTGGGTTTACGGGTAATTCTCATTGCCCTGCTATGGGTCATAGTGATAAGTAACAACACGGGTAAATACCCCGTGTTTTTAACCCTTTTTTTACCGCCACGGGCGTCTATAGGCGTCAACGCTCAAATGTCAATTGAAAATTACGGCTGCAACCCAAGCGAACGAATGCTAAAAAATTAGAATTGCTATTGAAAAGTCGTTCGTCTTCTACGGGGTACAGGCTACTTGTTCAGACCGAGATGCGTCGCGGCGCAACGCTGCGTCATGCAACGTATTCTGAATTCTCACAATAAAATGTGTATCTTTTTGTGTAGTAAATAAAGTTATATTTTGAGTAGCTCTTTTAAAATGTGCGCGCTGCGTCTCGTCGCGTCTCGGTGTGAACTGACCCTAACGGCCTGTTCACAACTTTGGTCTTAGCGGCTCGGGCATCGGCTATGAGCGGCGTCTGGTGGCGTGCTTCAAACATTTTCATACTTTTCTTCTTACCGCTCGTCGCCCCGCGCTTAGCTCCCGCTCACAGTGGCAAGGTCGTGTACGGGCCGTAAGATGGCTGTCGTTTTGACGTAACGTGGCGGCAAAAAGGTTTTAATTACATTTTAAAATAAATTAAATTGTGTAAAAAATAATAAATTATGTGACAACAATGGCTGTAGTACACAATCGGCTGTGATGTGTTGTATTTCGTTTCAATGCTCCGTTTTTATTCAAGAAATTCTTCTTGAATAAATGAGTGAATATAAAACGCCCATTTTTGGTGTAAGCTTAATAACTTAGTGCACTTCAGCATCAACGATTGCATTACTGCTTACCATCAGGCATCGGGATCGCTCGATCCCGGTAAAGAGCTGAGATTATATTGTGGAATATTAATTTTATTGTAGTGTTGACTGCCTCAACAAAGTTTGCCGAAAAGGTGGACTTGATACATTTGCTGCCAAATACTAAAAAAAACATTGGAACATCCATATTCTAATGGTAAACAAATGAAAAGAAGACATGGCTTAAAGGACTTAGTATATTACTGGAAAAAAAAAATGCTTGACCAGATTCTTAACAGCTACTCGGCTTGAACGTTTACTAAAAGGCGAGGTATGTTACAGTCAGCCATTCACAACTGTAAAGGGGTGACTAGATGGTTGCAAACCAACGTCCCAACCAAGGTCACCTTGCTAGTTTCAATCCGTGTAGACAGCAGTTGTAAACCATGACCTTTAACGCCCTTGGTTTGGAGGCGCGTTTTCCCAACCACCGAACGTGTTGGCGCGTGGTTTACATCCATGTAGCCGCAACAAAAACAAAACACATAAACCAAGATCACCTTAGTTCCAACGCTAGTTTGCAACCGTCTGGTCACCCCTTTAATATAATATAGTAAGTATTGTTTTTCAGCCAAAAATAAAAGGCGAAATATCAACTATCATAGCCTATTGTGTACTAAAAATCATCGCGCGTGTCGACAACACGACGCGCGTTTTTATTTGTATAGAAAAAGAAGGAACATACAGGGCGTATCTTCCTCAAAATAACGTGAACACTCTTTCCTTACGGTGTTTTAGATTAAGGCGAGAATAGAGGCCCTGCCACGATAACGTTATCCATTTGACGAATTAAACTGCCCCCCTAGCCAAGTTACAACCGTTTCGTTTTGATTCTCTTTTCGTTGATCCCCTCGAGTAGGCCACGCCTTCGATTCCTTTGTTCTGACGTCATCTCAACGCTCAGTCACGTGGTCAGAACAAATGGAATAGGAGGCGTGGCCGACTCGAGGCGATCGACGAAAAGAGAATTGAAACGAAACGGTTGTAACTTGGCTATGGGGGTAGAACTGTTAAAGGGATGGAGCTATATAGGGTGTATAGCTCCATCCTTCTTTCTCGCTCGTACGCTTGACATTTAATCACGTAAGGGCTCTGATTTGTTACAGACGACGCGATGTCGAAGTGAGACATGAGATTTTTTTTAAAATACTGTTAGGAATTAATCCTGTATCATGAGTGCGAGACCCGGAACAACTATCTGTAGCCCATAAAAACATTTGTTCCATGCGGGAATCGAACCCACGACACGCAACGCATCAGCATGGCTGAGTGATTAACCATTGCGACAAATCTTAACTCTCTCAAGACCACATATTTTTATAAGAAACACTCAACAAACGCCACGAATCAAAAATGTCCGATAGGTTCCGAAAAACCAACAATATCGTTGACTGCGTATGTTGAAATTAAAATTGAAGTTTTAACCCATTTATTTGTCTAATGTGGCAGAGTGAGCACGAAATTTATTTGTCACATATATCAGACTGTGGCGTTGAAAGGGTCAAAAACATTGGACTAGTCACTAGGGACTAACATAACGTGGGTGCGTTTACAAACGTTTAAATTCACACACACAAACACCCAGATAGAACAACTATTTGAAGGCAATACAATTACTTGTTCCGTGCGTGAATCGAACCGCATTGTATAATAAACTTTATAATTAAAATCGTATAGTGTAACACGGCGTTCTACGTGGACAATTCAATGCGATTATATTTGCGAAGCGCTCTGATGCGGTTCACGAATTCAACGCGACGCGGATATGTCCTACGTGCGTTCGATTTCGCCGCTTCGGCCGCCATTTACATAAAACCAATCACCGCAACGCAAGAGTTCGCGCGAAAATATCAAACCAACTGATGGCATCCGCTTCGCTTCGCTCGTCGCCGCATCGCACCCATGTTCGTTTGGTCACGTAGGCCACCGCAATAGAGTATCAATTGTTTGTTCTATACGCGCCGCATCGCTTCTTGTTCGCATTGAAACGCCTACGTAGACACCGCGTAAAAGAGACCTCACTTGATATTTGCGTCGCTATTGGACAATTTTACACTCTATTTCACTGAAAATAAAGTATATTATAGCAAAGGATGAGGAGCAGAAATATCCGGCTCGAAGGGCCATGTAAAGGTTGTATGCTGGGATATTAAATGATAGATGGAAATGTGCATTGAAAACTGTGTATTGTCCATTCAATGCGTCTTGCCTCCTTTGTGTATTATATCTACAATAAATGTTCAACAATCGTAAGGAAAGAGTCTATTTTATTTATTTATTAAATAAAACTAATTATTTATACATAGATTTACTTAATTGAAATTGTTCATAGGTGTAGCCGGGACAAAAATATATTGTTTAACTGTGTATTTGACGTTGATTCATAAAATGTGGAGTTGGATCCATTTTTATCCAAATAATATTTTATTGTAAAAGATGCCGTTTGGCACAGTATCTTTCTGGCGCAGCCGTGAGGCACACACAAAGTTATTGATTTTTTTTTTAATGATTGTCACTTTATGTTGTCTTTCTGTTGTGTGTACCTGGTGACTGTCACCATATAAATATTTTTCAATGCACTTACTTGAAAACCCGCTCTTATCCCACCGCTTTTAGGCACGAAATAGACTGTTTTCCGCACTAGTGCAGAAAAGTGCGCGTGCTCTCCCCGCCACAATGTTATTACATGTATCGCATCAGGCTGGGCGCGCGTCGACCCTCACGGGTCGCCGGTCAACCCCCGTTTATTCATTTCTTCGTAAGTGTATTGAAAAACGTCGTTTGACACACGTGCAAATTTGTCACTGCAACCCTCGGCTCAATAACACACTCGCCTACGGCTCGTGCGAATTCCGCCTCGATCGCAATGATTACTTAACTTTCTGCACTTGAATCAAAATGTACTATTTCTTTCTTTTTCATTATACCGTATTATTGTAAACATCGTCAGTTTATAATAAAACTCGCGAGATTATAAACACGTATCCCCTCGATAGGAAATGGACAGTTTGTAAACTATCTAGTTGGGATCGTATTTATTGTTTTTGAAATAATCTGTTCACAATATTGTTGTACTTAAAATATTTTAAAAAGAATCTGGCAGGCTAACAAACCTTCTACTTTTGTAAACTCGGTTAAAAATGAAAAATCGTTCCATTTCATAATGTGATCCTTGTAAGTTAATTTTATGGTTGATGTTAGCTTGACACAAATTGCAAATCTACGAATGCTTTTCAAAGGTGGGAAGTTTATGCCAATCCTGTATTCTAGAAATCTATGTTTTACATCTGGTTTATCTCTAAAGAGGCTAAAAGACGCGTGTATGTGTTAGAGATATTATATTTTGGAATGTTAATAACAAGTGAGAAACATACATCCTATACATCTAATGGTGTATAGGTATCTATGTCGAAGCCGTTTGATATAACACGCCGTATTATAAGTTGGCGCGCCGGATTATCATCGTCGCTGTAATGTAACCTGTAAATGGGTCATTATGAACAAATTCTAAAGAACGAATCCTGAAATTTTGATTACCTGAAGTAAAAATATTCGCTTCAATACAGTTTCTCGTGTTCTCAATTCCAGGGTTACCATTGTAAGGTTTTTCACAAAGATAAATTATAATAAATACATTACCCCTTTTTAAGGTTTTTTTTTGTTAAATTCCATTTACTAGTTACTTATCGGAATGTTAATAAGAAGTGCTTAATGTATGTAACGATTTATCTATCCATAGATAAATGTAAAAATAAAGATAAATAATTCAAAAATGAGGTAGTTGAAGATCGAATCGTAAGTCTTGTGTGTTAAGATTCAATTTTCAAATAACTATATTTTGAGTTAGTTCTCTTTATGATAGAGTGGGTGATGTGGGCATCGGCTTTGTTCAGCCGGATTATTTTTGTAAAAATATCACCACATAATATAAGTGAAGTATCTTGAAGTTAGCTTCCAATTCCTAACTTCAAGTGAAGTGACAGTTCACTTAAAGCTCACTTCAGATAAGTTGCCACGGAGGCTTGCTTACAAAGGGCTTGTAGTGCTACCACGAGCTTTGAACGCGATCCAATTTAAGACCTAAGGCCCTACTACGAGCTCAAATTGAACTCTTAAAGGGATGGAGCTATATAGGGTGAATAGCTCCATCCCTTCTTCTCACTCGCTCGCATCACATTTTAACACGTCATAGTAAGGATGTTTTTAATATCGTGCGGTTTTTTTCACGCATGCGGAACTGCTCCGCATGCAGGGCTGCTGCCCCGCATCCCGCGTACGTATTCCACGCATTACAATAAATACTTGTATGAAAAGGACATTTGCGGGGGCTACGCGTGTGGAGCAATCCCGCATTTTTAATGAAATCCGCACGATTATAAAAATACCCTAAGGCTCCTAAACTGAACTGTGAAAGGGATGGAGCTAAATCGTCGCATGGCTGACAGTTTACTAGGTCATGGGAAGTCTCCACGTGTGAGTTTCTAAACTTATTCGAACGCATTAAGGGCCGACGCTGCGGTTCCATACAAAAGTGTTCCGTCGCGGTGACCCGCGCGCACCCGTCGCGTGGAGCCGCGCCCCGCGCCCGTTTTGCTACGTAATAATACATTAAAGTTCTCCATCGACACGACTACATGCACACCGTTAAAGTTGGAATAGCGATACTGCGCAGGTAATACTTCGATTTCCGCTACGGGGACGGTCGCACACGACACGCGCGACATCACGCGACGTAGCGTTGGCCCTAACAGCTCAGTATAGGTCGTCAAATGTATCGTGTTAAGAGCTCGCGGTAGGCCCGTGGTCTTTGTCTTTTAGTCTAACCCAGATAGAAGTACTAACATGGAAAAGTTGTTTGTTACCCGGTTACGCCTATTTTTTTATTTTTAAGTTGAGGCCAGTCCACAGATAATGTAAGATCTTATTAAGATTTAACCACTAATTTGTACAGACAGCAGCATCAATTGGGTACCCCTGTCGCGTTAAAATACCTTAGAAAAGAGGGGAGGGGGGAACCAGTTACTGACGCTGATCGTACCATTGATAATTTTGGTTTTGGTATGTTTTTGAGACGAATTCAATGTTAATTATTTTGGATTTTGAGGTCTGTATTTTGAAACGATGCTTTGTCATACGTATGCTAAATAAAAAAGAGACCTAACTCAGAAAAGAGGGTATTTTAAAATTTAACCTTATCATTAATAAATTAAGATTCAAATATCTTCTATTTTTATTTAGGTCTCTTTATGATTAAACATGCGATTATGTTTGTTTTTGAATCAGTCTCGATTTTGCTATAGTTAAGGTATTAGTCAAAACGGTAGGGTAGTCCGAGAAGCCCAAATTTTCTTATTTTTTTTTTGTATTTTGCAGATCTGTGTCAAGTTTATATTGATTAAATTTTGATTGGCGGGCGTAATATGTATTTATTTACTTAATAATAATCATTAAAGTCATTAAAATAACTCTCATTCGTCTTACCCTAATTAAATGACTTTTTATAAAATTGCCAGAAAAAAACAGTTAAGAAAATTTGAATTTCACGGGCTACTCTGGCTTTTTCACTTTAAATAGAGATTTCTGATTCAGCTTCGTTTTAAAATAGGCGGGCCTTAAGGTCTTTTTTACATAGGGTAGGATGACAGAAGGACGAAAATAAGCATCAAGATGAGAGAAACCGATAAGTAGCTACATTGTATGAATCTGACAGCTATCACCCGCATCATCATCATCATCATTTCAGCCGAAAGACGTCCACTGCTGGACATAGGCCTCCCCCAAGTGTCGCCACAATGAACGGTCCTGTGCGTCTCGCATCCATCGGACTCCCGCAACCGTTACCAAGTCATCGGTCCACCTTGTAGGAGGCCTTCCAACGCTACGTCTTCCGGTACGTGGTCGCCATTCCAGAACCTTTCGGCCCCAACGGCCATCTGTTCTGCGAGCAATGTGCCCTGCCCATTGCCACTTTAGTTTGGCGATTCTTCGTGCTATGTCGGTAATCTTGGTTCTCCTGCGGATATCCTCATTCCTGATTCGATCACGCAAGGAAACTCCGAGCATAGCCCTTTCCATTGCCCTTTGGGTGACTTTAAGTCTTCTGATGAGGCCCATTGTAAGCGACCACGTTTCGGAGCCATATGTCATCACTGGCAACACGCACTGGTCAGACTTTCGTCTTGAGACACTGTGGTATATTGGACGAGAAGATACCGCGCAGCTTCCCGAACGCTGCCGAGCACCCGAGTCACCCGCATCATACTATAGCAATTGTAATGTAGTCCTCTTAAATGTTTTTTTATCGTGCTCTGAAATTTGGGAAGATGTGGTACGGACGGTACGGAAACCTTCATGCGCAAGTCCCAATCGCACTTTCCCAGTTTTTTTAACATACCATGGGTAGGATGACAGCAGGACGAAAATATGCATCTTTAGGATGAGAGAAAAGGATAGGTAGCTACATTGTATGAATTTCATCCGACAGCTGTCATCCGCACCGTCCTATAGTCCTAATTAGCTTACGTAACCTCGGCTGTCTTGTTAGCCTAGCAGTTGGATGACTGCTAGTCTCTGGTTACACCTCCACGTCAGGTGGTCCTGATTAGCTTACTTAACCTCGGCTCTCTTGTTAGCCTAGCAGTTGGATGACAGCTAGAGTCTCTGGTTACACCTCCACGTCAGGTGGTCCTGATTAGCTTACTTAACCTCGGCTGTCTTGTTAGCCTAGCAGTTGGATGACAGCTAGAGTCTCTGGTTACACCTCCACGTCAGGTGGTCCTGATTAGCTTACTTAACCTCGGCTGTCTTGTTAGCCTAGCAGTTGGATGACAGCTAGAGTCTCTGGTTACACCTCCACGTCAGGTGGTCCTGATTAGCTTACTTAACCTCGGCTGTCTTGTTAGCCTAGCAGTTGGATGACTGCTAGTCTCTGGTTACACCTCCACGTCAGGTGGTCCTGATTAGCTTACTTAACCTCGGCTCTCTTGTTAGCCTAGCAGTTGGATGACTGCTAGTCTCTGGTTACACCTCCACGTCAGGTGGTCCTGATTAGCTTACTTAACCTCGGCTGTCTTGTTAGCCTAGCAGTTGGATGACTGCTAGTCTCTGGTTACACCTCCACGTCAGGTGGTCCTGATTAGCTTACTTAACCTCGGCTGTCTTGTTAGCCTAGCAGTTGGATGACAGCTAGAGTCTCTGGTTACACCTCCACGTCAGGTGGTCCTGATTAGCTTACTTAACCTCGGCTGTCTTGTTAGCCTAGCAGTTGGATGACTGCTAGTCTCTGGTTACACCTCCACGTCAGGTGGTCCTGATTAGCTTACTTAACCTCGGCTGTCTTGTTAGCCTAGCAGTTGGATGACAGCTAGAGTCTCTGGTTACACCTCCACGTCAGGTGGTCCTGATTAGCTTACTTAACCTCGGCTGTCTTGTTAGCCTAGCAGTTGGATGACTGCTAGTCTCTGGTTACACCTCCACGTCAGGTGGTCCTGATTAGCTTACTTAACCTCGGCTGTCTTGTTAGCCTAGCAGTTGGATGACTGCTAGTCTCTGGTTACACCTCCACGTCAGGTGGTCCTGATTAGCTTACTTAACCTCGGCTGTCTTGTTAGCCTAGCAGTTGGATGACTGCTAGTCTCTGGTTACACCTCCACGTCAGGTGGTCCTGATTAGCTTACTTAACCTCGGCTGTCTTGTTAGCCTAGCAGTTGGATGACTGCTAGTCTCTGGTTATTGTGTGTTGTTCCGTATGGTGTTCGGACGTTAAGAATAACACCATCCCATCTCTTCCCGAGGGTGTCGTAAGAGGCGACTAAGGGACATACCAGAGAATGGGCAGCAGCATCCTCTGTGCATTACAACAACCAAACTGCGATCGCCAACCCGTCTGCCAAGCGTGGCGATTATGGCAACCCCCCCCAACATGAAAAACAGAAACAAAAAATGGCCCCTAGTGCCCGGCAGCCCGTCTACCCTTGACTCCGGTAGCGGTCAAGGCCACGACGAAGCAAGGGGTGCGAAGAATCTCCGGATGAGATTTGGCTACCCATCTATTAAACGACTCGACCTGGCAACTTTTAACACGCGTACACTGAGGACTGACGAGAAGATCACCGAACTGGAGGAGGAATTGAGCAGGTTGCGATGGAGTATTGTGGGATTGTCTGAAGTCCGAAGACAGGGGGAGGATACGATAATTCTCAAATCCGGTAACTTGCTCTATTTCCGGGAGGGTGACCAGCAGTCCCAGGGTGGTGTCGGGTTTATCGTCCACAAGTCCCTTGTGAACAATGTCGTGAGGATCGAGAGTGTGTCGACCAGGGTGGCGTACCTTATACTCAGAATATCATCAAGATATTCGCTGAAGGTCATACAGGTCTACGCCCCGACCTCGACACATCCCGACGACGAAGTAGAATCCATGTATGAGGATATATCAAGAGCCATGCATGGTTCTAAGACTCACTTCACCGTGGTCATGGGGGACTTTAACGCGAAACTGGGCAAACGAGACGGTGACGAGCTGCGAGTGGGGCAATTTGGATTTGGACGTCGGAATCACCGGGGACACCTACTGGCTAGCTTTGTGGAGAAGGAGGGCCTCTATATGATGAATTCCTTCTTCAAAAAGCGTGAGCATAGAAGGTGGACCTGGCAAAGTCCTGACGGTGCAACTAGAAATGAGATTGACTTCATCCTGTCGACGAAAAAGCAAATATTCAATGATGTCTCTGTGATCAACGCGGTGAAAACTGGAAGTGATCACCGCGTCGTAAGAGGCACATTGAATATTAACATTAAGCTTGAAAGGTCTCGACTGATGAAGTCTACGCTCCGTCCAGCACAGATCCAGATCCAAAACCCCGAGAGCTTTCAGCTCGAACTCCACAATCGTTTCGAGTGCCTAGGAAGCTCCGTGGATGAATATAACGATAGGTTCGTGGAAACTGTCCATACGGTCGGGTCTAAGTTTTTTTCAAGACTCACCGTACAAACAAGAACAAGAAGCTCTCCGATCCGACCCTCGAGCTAATGAAGAAGAGGCGTGAGATGATTCTGCAGTCTGCAGCTCAATAGACAAATCTCGAAGTCCCTGAAACGTGACCTTCGCCGCTTTAATACCGCAAGGATTAAGGATGCGATTGAGCGGAATAAGGGCTCTAAAGTATTTGCACGAGATCTGTCTATTGGGCAAAGCCAGCTCACGAAACTGAAGACCGACGATGGCAGAGTCATATCCGCCAAATCGGAGCTTCTGGGAGAGATCGAGGCTTTTTATGGACAGTTATACACGTCTATCGCTAAACCCGCTGTAAATCTAGTAAACGACCCAAGAGCTAGATTGACTCGACACTATACCGAAGATATCCCGGACGTCAGCCTGTACGAGATTAGGATGGCTCTGAAGCAGCTGAAAAACAACAAGGCGTCGGGTGAGGACGGAATTACGGCCGAACTCCTGAAGGCGGGTGGAAAACCGGTCCTTAAGGCCCTTCAGAAGCTATTTGATTCCGTCATACTCGAGGGAAAAACGCCACAGGCGTGGAGCAGAGGCGTGGTGGTACTCTTCTTTAAGAAGGGCGATAATGCCCTGCTTAAGAATTATAGGCCCATCTCGCTTCTGAGCTATGTCTACAAGCTGTTTTCCAGAGTCATCACGAATCGTCTCGCGCGCAGGTTCGACGACTTCCAGCCTCCCGAACAAGCCGGATTTCGAAAATGCTTCAGCACCGTGGACCACATACATACGCTGCGGCAGGTTATACAGAAGACTGAGGAGTATAACCAGCCTCTCTGCTTAGCGTTTGTGGACTACGAGAAAGCCTTTGATTCGATTGAAACTTGGGCTGTACTGCAGTCTCTCCAACGGTGCCAAATTGACTATCGGTATATCGAAGTGCTGAAGTGTTTGTACAAAAACGCCACTATGTCAGTCCGACTACAAGACCAGACCTCGAAACCTATCCTCTTGCAGCGGGGTGTGAGGCAGGGAGACGTTATTTCTCCGAAACTGTTCACGGCAGCAATGGAGGATGTCTTCAAGGTTTTGGAATGGAGAGGGCTAGGCATTAATGTCAATGGCGAGTACATCACTCACCTTCGGTTTGCCGACGACATAGTAGTCATGGCTGAGACTACGGAGGAGCTCAGTACAATGCTTGGTGACCTCAGTAGAGCTTCCGAAAGAGTGGGACTTAAAATGAACATGGACAAAACCAAAGTCATGGTAAACAGCCATGTAGCACCCACTCCTATCAAGGTTGGGGACTCTACACTCGAAGTTGTAGACGACTACGTTTACCTGGGACAGACGGTCCAGTTGGGAAGGTCTAACTTCGAGAAAGAGATCAATCGTCGAATCCGACTCGGCTGGGCAGCGTTCGGGAAGCTGCGCGGTGTCTTCTCGTCCAATATACCACAGTGTCTCAAGACGAAAGTCACTATGACCAGTGCGTGTTGCCAGTGATGACATATGGCTCCGAAACGTGGTCGCTTACAATGGGCCTCATTAGAAGGCTTAAAGTCACCCAAAGGGCAATGGAGAGGGCTATGCTCGGAGTTTCCTTGCGTGATCGAATCAGGAATGAGGATATCCGCAGGAGAACCAAGGTTGCCGACATAGCACGAAGAATCGCCAAACTAAAGTGGCAATGGGCAGGGCACATTGCTCGCAGAACAGATGGCCGTTGGGGCCGAAAGGTTCTGGAATGGCGACCACGTACCGGAAGACGTAGCGTTGGAAGGCCTCCTACAAGGTGGACCGATGACTTGGTAACGGTTGCGGGAGTCCGATGGATGCGAGACGCACAGGACCGTTCGCTGTGGCGACGCTTGGGGGAGGCCTATGTCCAGCAGTGGACGTCTTTCGGCTGAAAAGATGATGATGATAGTCTCTGGTTACACCTCCACGTCAGGTGGTCCTGATTAGCTTACTTAACCTCGGCTGTCTTGTTAGCCTAGCAGTTGGATGACTGCTAGTCTCTGGTTACACCTCCACGTCAGGTGGTCCTGATTAGCTTACTTAACCTCGGCTGTCTTGTTAGCCTAGCAGTTGGATGACTGCTAGTCTCTGGTTACACCTCCACGTCAGGTGGTCCTGATTAGCTTACTTAACCTCGGCTGTCTTGTTAGCCTAGCAGTTGGATGACTGCTAGTCTCTGGTTACACCTCCACGTCAGGTGGTCCTGATTAGCTTACTTAACCTCGGCTGTCTTGTTAGCTTAGCAGTTGGATGACTGCTGGAGTCTCTGGTTACACCTCCACGTCAGGTGGTCCTGATTAGCTTACTTAACCTCGGCTGTCTTGTTAGCCTAGCAGTTGGATGACTGCTAGTCTCTGGTTACACCTCCACGTCAGGTGGTCCTGATTAGCTTACTTAACCTCGGCTGTCTTGTTAGCTTAGCAGTTGGATGACTGCTGGAGTCTCTGGTTACACCTCCACGTCAGGTGGTCCTGATTAGCTTACTTAACCTCGGCTGTCTTGTTAGCCTAGCAGTTGGATGACTGCTAGTCTCTGGTTACACCTCCACGTCAGGTGGTCCTGATTAGCTTACTTAACCTCGGCTGTCTTGTTAGCCTAGCAGTTGGATGACTGCTAGTCTCTGGTTACACCTCCACGTCAGGTGGTCCTGATTAGCTTACTTAACCTCGGCTGTCTTGTTAGCTTAGCAGTTGGATGACTGCTGGAGTCTCTGGTTACACCTCCACGTCAGGTGGTACAAATGAATTGTATCCGGAAAATAATTCAAAGTTTGCTTTGGAAATCTGTGCAATTATAGTTCTTAAGTTAACAATACAACCAAACTTTAGGGGAAATTGGTTGGAGTTGATCCGGGAATGTACCAAGTTTACTTGTGTTCCTTTGCGGGTCAACTTGTCAACGCCTAAAAGTTCAACATAGATTATTTAGAGAACCAAACTCACACTCGCATCACTTTACTATTCTCACGTTCTTTTTACCAGTACTTGTCATTGATAAAAATCTATAACTCGATGTAAACAGAGGGTCTATACTCCATTTGTTTAGGTACTTAATTAAATGTAAACAATTTTGACATGTCTTTTATCTAAAAAAAGTATCTAAAAATGTTTACAATTAGTTATTTACCTAAACCGATGTTAGGTTATTATTATTATAGATCTCCTTTATTTATTTTTATACATTTTTAAATATTTCTTAAAACACACATATAAAAAAAAATCATTTAAAAATATAAAAAATAGTAGTCCGCCGGTGTCGGGAGCAGGGTCCAAGCTACCGGTGGTTAGGGCTCCAGAGACAGGAACTTCCTCACTATGCGAGTCGTATCAAGGAGTACTGCCTTCTGTATCAGGCCCTTGACCCAACCGCGCAACGTCAGCTTTGACAGATGGTCGTCGAAGCTTTTGGCTTTAAGGCCATTGACAGTCACGGCATTTTTTATTATTATTATTATGATATCTAGCCTATTCTGTCCCACTGCTGGGAAAAGACCTCCCTCCATTCCTCCCATTGTTCCCGGGTTTAAGCCACTTCTTGCCAGTTCCTAAGGAAAGCATCTAAGTCGTCCCGCCATCTCCTTCTTGGTCTGCCGCGACCCCGTCGTGCGATTTCAGGGCACCAACTTTGTGTTTTACTGGCCCATCGCTCAATCGGCATGCGGCAGACATGTCCAAGCCCAGTCCCACTTAAGCTGTTAGGTATTTAACTAAATTTAAATAATCTTTGTATGTCTTTTATACGATTTTTTTAAAATAAAAAGACATACCAAGATTGTTTGCTTTCCATTGTGTGTCACTAGATGGCAGTTTTAAAGATTCTGTACAAGTTGACGTTTAACTCGATGGTATAGGTTATAAACTCGCACGAAGTCCACAGTAGATATCCCGGATCGGCAAACGATTGACCACCAAGTTTGATTGTGTTATTGCAGATTTTTTTCTGACACAGGCCTCGCGAGACGCAGCAGAGTTGTCACTGCCAAACAAATCAATATTTTTTTTTTAAATATTTATTTAGGGACTTTTATGAATGTAATGCGTATAGACATTCCCATCACACCCTAAATATCTACTTACTGCCAAAACACAATTACATTTGGATCATTAACTTATGTACTCCATTCGCGTTAGGATTAGACATTTAGACAAACATTTTTTTACTGTCTGTTCGACTGATATTGACTTTTATTGCGTCGGTGGCATGACAAATGGCGGCTGCAGTAAATAGTATTGTAATCACTTTTTGCTTTTAACCTTTTGAGTGCGTAATTAGAGACACAATAGAAAGACAATGGCGCGTTAACGCCGGCGTTAATGCGGTTATCAACAGCTATGTTATTCTTATGCCTACGGATTAGAAGTCGAAATTGGTTGAACAGACAGTAATAAAGGTTTGTTAAAATGTCTAATCCTAATGCGAATGGAGTATAGTCGAAAATAAATAACCTGAGATAACGCCTCTTGCTTTTCCGAATCGAAGTTTATTTATTTTCAACTTTGTTTTAATTTAAGTAACGTCTATATTTGTTTGGTAGACAACTGCGCTTTGCTAGATCTTTATTAGTAAAGTATAGATTAGTCCACGTCCACCTATCCTGAGGACTGGCCTCGTATGTAAATAATTGTAATTAATTTATTATTTAAGAAATATACACTATATTGTCAATATAATTTGAGTTTTATTTCTAATATCATCATAATCATTTCAGCCGAAAGACGTCCACTGTTGGACATAGGCCTCCCCCAAGTGTCAAGTGTCGCAATAACGACCGGTCCCGGATTCCCGCGACCTTCACCAGGTCATCGGTCCACCTTGTAGGAGGCCGGATTTCTAATATACTTGCTTTTTTGTGGTGGGTGGGAAATCTTAAAGTTACTTCTTCCTCTCTGGTTAGCAGTGTCAAAATTTTACTGATTAAAACCCACCGACGGTCCTTTTTTCTTTATGCCGTGATGGCCCAGCCAGTGGTTAAAGGCCAACGCTGCGTTAAGCGAGCGCCCGTGCAGGTACCCGTCGCGTGATGTAGCGCGTGTGTTGTGTGCAGCGTCGCGTTCCCCGTAGCGGACACCGGAGCAGTGTTACTGGTTCAACTTTAACTGTGTGCATGTAGTCGTGTCGATGCAGAACTTTAATATAAGTATTATTATGGGCGCGGCGAGCCGCGACGGAGCACTTTTATATGGGACCGCGCGGGCGCCCGCTTAACGCAGCGTAGGCCCTAAGGAACTATCTTCTCATACACGAGTTTCACAACTGGGCATGTTCCTACCAATATGAATTTTTCACTTCATATGTACTTTTTTAAGTTTATCTAGGAAGATTACTGACAACCCCGTACCTCGGAAAATACCTAAAGCCGTTGGTCCTGATTGTCATTCGTAGATCTTCGACAGTCGTTACGGGTAGTCAAACGCCAGAAAATCTGACCATCAGTCTGTCCAAGGAGTATCGTGTTGTCCAGCGGGGCTATTGCGTAACTCTGTTGACAGTTCAAGTGATGATCACTTGTTAACAATATGCATCATTGAACTGTCAAACAGCTAGTTTCTGCCTATCTTCAGTGACCAACTGCAGTGACGTCATTAGCCACTGGTGCCTTTGATAGCCACCGTAACACGTTTTGACAGATGTTATTGTATCGATACTTTTAAAATTGCGATTGTGTAAGCTTTTGAAGCTGTATAATAGTCGATAACATTTTAGAGTGGTCACAATAGGCACCGTAAATTTTTATAATTCACTACCACATTTCCACCGTAGTTTGTTAGTCACTTGTGTGATACGTAATACCAATTTTATGAAATTGTCAGTTGACAACTAAGTTTAGTGTGCAACGAATGCTAGTTGTCAACTGTTATTGAAAAAGTTAGCCAATGCCCCAGAACTGGGTTGTGGAGGTCTAATAGGCAGTCGCTCCATGTAAAACACGTGTGTTCAGCCGCATCAGGTTAGACTGGAAGACGAACCTAAGCTAGTTGGGAAATAGCTAGGGAGATGAGGTTCCTTTATTCTTTTAGTTGCCCTTTGGGTGCCAGGGACGTGGTAACTCTTTTTTTTTATTCTTGATAGATTCGCGCTTGACCGCTATCTCACCTGATGGAAAGCGACGATGCGGTCGACGATGGAGCGCGCTTACCTGGAAGTAACCTATTCACTCTTGACTTAAACCTTATCTGTGTGCCTGATATTTAGCGACGGATAATAATAATATTCCACACAACGCCATCTAGTCTCAAACTAAGCAGAGCTTGTGCTATCAGTACTAAGCAACTGATAAACATATTATATATTTCTAAAAATACATACATACAGATAAATTACACCCAGACAGAACAAATGATCGTGCTCATCACACAAACATTTGTTTTGGGTGGGAATCGAACCCACGACCTCCGGCATAGCAGTCAAGGCTACTAACCACTAGACCAACAGGCCAGTCAGTTAGCCAGAATGATGCCCTTCCACTTCCAGTCTTTCTGGTATTGCCGACGTCCTTGAACTGTGTTGATACTTACCGTCATCTGCTTCTTCCTTATTTCCAACCAGTCAGTCAGCGGCTTCGCCTACTTGATATTAGAAAACATATAACCTATGTCCAGTGCAGTAATTAGCCTTTTCTACGCCCGAAGCCAGTTTCTATAACTGCTGCCCTAAAAAATGTTCGAGCTGGGTAAGTTTCATTCGCCTGACGCAGGTCCTCATCGGACATGAGTGTTTCGGATCTGGCGGGAAAAAACGCTCGGATGTCACCATAGCACACGGTGGAAGTTTGCCCTGCCGTGTCCTCGTGGTGGCGACACAAGCGTCCGGCCCTGGTACGGAGCGAGAGGGAATGAGAAATAGTAACCTCATTCAGATGAAATTAATGAGGTTACGGAGCTGCCCATGTCACTCAGTAACAAAGTAAGAATTTTTAAAATAGCTTCAGTAGTTTCTGAGTTTATTCATTACAAACAAAAGTACAAATATAGTAAAATAAAGAGCTTCTATTTAAGTCCAGGCGCTGGTGGCTCGAAAATCGGAAACTGGTATATGGCGGTGAAAAAGTTACGTCATAGTGAACTGTGCTAATTGGACTCGTTGACCTTACAATCAGTGAAATAGTGTCTGATCAATTTGTTTCCAACTTTCCAGTACACCGCAGACATACATCGAGAGGAAACCGACATGGCCTAGAACTAAAAATTCGAAGACATGTGACATTCACTAATCCGCACTGGGCCGGCGTGGTGGAATGGACCATTCCCTCTCCTAGAGAGGAGGCCTGAATCCCAGCAATGGGAACATTAAAAGGCTGATTAAGCATATGCTTATATATATACACCACAGACTACTCCCTGTATTATTTCAAGTTCTTACGATCCATCCTAAGGTTGTCTGGTAGATATCGCTGTCAGCGATAAGACCGCAATTGTACCCATAGATTTAAGTTTATGTACAAGTTGTGTTACATTTTTGGTGTACAATAAAGTTTATTCTATTCTTTTTTTTTGTTTTACCATCATCAAGTTATTGAGTTCATTTTGGGAGGTTATAAAAATGAAACAAAATAATCGTAAATATGAACATATTTGATCTTTATTTACACACATCAGATGACAAATACAATTTCAGTCTATATCGTCTACTAGCCACACGTAACATAAAGATGCCTTTACACAATGGCCCATGGGCAAAATGCCGTCGACAGTTACGATCACTTTTATAACTTTCAGGACACCTATAAAAAATTGCCCTCAAACATTCATATAAATATTCGATTAATTCATAGATAGAACATGCATTAATATTGACCATTGTGTAAATGGACCGTAACAATACTTGCCAAACATGACCGCAAGATGGCGGTATTATCAATAAACTTAACTAAGATATGCAAGATTGAGTATAAATGTGAACTTGTTGACATCTGTCAAATGTCATATTTTCTTGCATGGTCTTGCAAAAGATTAGCCTCAGTATGGCGCAAAGTATTGTTTCTAATTACTTTGAAACGATATAAATGATGTCAATTTGAGCTTTTAATAGAACAAAAATAAAATAAGCATAGCATTGCAGTTTTGCAAATGCAAGAAACAATATTCAATAAATGCAAGAACCCACAGTAATATAAGCCGTTCATTAATAATAAAATTCTATGCGAAAATTTATAATAATATGCAAAATCAATAATAATATGGCAGACGGACGGTACAACTCAAATTATCATCATTTGTATCGAATCAAACCATGTACAGTACAAGATATATTCTACCTAATAATAAATTTAAACTAAAATCGTTCATTGCGAACTAAATATTGCGTGTTTTTAATTCACTAATTAATTATATTATACTTAAATTATTACAAATTTGACATGTGTGTGTGTATAAAAATATAATCGGGCATGTGTAGATATTTATTTATATTTTGTAGCTCGAGCATGGATCTGCTTACTGAAGAAAAGAGTTGGAAATATAAGGAAGAACCTTTATGTCTTACGTCAACTGATTTGTGGATGTCGGGTAGTCAGTTCTATGTAAAATATTGGTATTTAGTAGCAACAAGCCGACCACAACATAGTTGATAAAACTTAACAATACAGATATTTTTAATTAAAATTTTCAGCAAACAGCATCATGGCGCAATCAAGACACAATTTGACAAAACTTTTTTTTGATGATTCTAGCATCTTGCATTAATATGCAAGATGCTAGAATAAAAAAGTGCCATATTTGGTTCAGTAGATACTTGAGCGAAAGCATTGGGTGTTGGCTGAAACATGTATGGACCTATGCTAAGACGCAGATAGGCTTAAATGAAAACAGGGAATAGGTTCATATGATATTTCTGTTGTTTTGTAGAGACCTTTGTATAAGTCAATGTCTTGAAAAATGTTAACACTTTTTGAAGTAAGTACTTATCCCTGTTTGTACACTAGATAAGTGATGTATCATAATATATGTTGACAATGATTACAATTGTTAGATACTCGTAAGCAAAGAATGCCGTTTTTACGTGGAAAATTGTTGTTTGCGAGGGCCACGGTTGCTCTTTCGAACAAACCGCAGCCCAGTAGACATCGGCCCTAACTGGCCCCGTCAATCTTGCTGACATATCTCTGAGGCTTTGATCCGAGCTTGGTTCTAATTCGGTGACCTACGCATTGCTCGGCGTCTACAAGCCCGCGCTTGCACTGGCTGGCATCGCAAAGAGTTCTTAAGTTCATAAACAGTGTTCACACTTTTAAGACGTTAACTATACAAAAGATATTAATTATATATAATTAAAGAAAACAACTGACTAGGGACAAATGGCTTAACATAAGTGATCAGTCGCAAAGTAAAGGGAATGAATAAAAAATTAAATAACTCGAGCGTAAATATGACATGTCGAGCTTTAGTAAGAAATACAGGGTCCTTACCATGATATGTTCAAATGTAATTCGGTAATTCCGTGATTTACTCGAATATTTCACAAAACTTGTTCCAGGTAATACGTGATTTTTTTTTTAAACATACAAAAGTTTTTGAGAAAAATTGTCGTCATTAAGAATTTCGATTAAATGTGCAAGGCTTCTATGGATGTACCTTTTTATATTTTTAATATATGAGTAGATTATGGAGGGCCAAAGTTCACGTAAAATAGCAGATTTTCAGAGGTCTTTACTGGATTAGTTTTACACAAATTTATGTTTTGATTTCTATAGAAGCCTAAATAATATCCACAAGATAGCTGTGTATCCAAAATATCTGGAGAAAGATGTGAAATAACATCATAATCACGTAAGAGCGGTTGTATGAAAATGTACCTCGAATTGACTGCCCTTAAGAGCTCGTGAGAAAAAGTAAGGCTTTAGACAGACCACCATACTATTTCGTTAAATTAGAATTGTCACATTTACGACCGGGTACCAAATGTATAAACAATAGTGATTACTAATTAAAATATGCTACTGCAATAAGCATTTGGGCAAGTGACTTCTATAGCAAACGTATAATTACTCCAGTTTGTAATTCATTGATTTTAACCCATTAACCGCTTGCGTCGGATTATTCCGACGAATGTGTTCTATTCGCCAGGGTCGATTGTTTGCGACTGGGTACACCATCTCGTTTAGCTCTTCAATCCCCATAGGTGACAGAAGAGCTGACGAGATGAGAGTATTTGGTCGTGATAGTGCGACGCTGGCAGAATAAACGCGAGTGTTTGTCGGATATTTCCGACGAAGGCCGTTAAAAGGTAAATTAGATTAGGTAGGTATATTGCTTACAAAAGGGATTTTTCGTTAAAAACATTTCATTCCAAAGAAATTTCATAATCCAAAACGTTTCTTTTACAATTTTGTCCTTATAATAATATTTTTATTTTATTACTTAATGCCACAACATACAATTATCCATAAATCTACCGAACGACGATTAGATATCTCCCAAAAACACATTTACTATTGCCAATGTGCATATTTAAAATTCTACCATCACATCAACAACAACAAAAAAAAATGAAAAACTTACATTTTTGTAAAAATTAAACTCAGTCACTCTTTAAAGCAATCATGATCGATATTAAATTACTTTTAATTATAAACTAATTAGTGTGGGTATATGAAAAAATGTCTTTTTTATAAATTTAATCTAGGAAATAAGCAGTCTATGATAATATCACTTAAATCAAGATATGGCATCACTAACTTTAAATTAATGGCAAGGTGATAGTATAGTCGCTCATAAAATAACTCACTTATAAAAAAAAAATCTAAGATCTACTGTCACCGGCCGCGTAGCTTCATAGACGCGTATTCGTCATTATACGCTTGGTGTACGCCT
This sequence comes from Mythimna impura, assembly GCA_905147345.3. Taxonomy (NCBI): domain Eukaryota; kingdom Metazoa; phylum Arthropoda; class Insecta; order Lepidoptera; family Noctuidae; genus Mythimna; species Mythimna impura. The sequence goes on from CAJHVM030000015.1 coordinate 218,237, forward strand.
GCGTGAAGCTAAGCTTACATACTAAACTATGAAATTCTGTCAACGAAGCGGCTAAGTCGTGCTTCCGACATTTCGTTTCGAATCTCTTTCTACAATCGGTAACGCCTCCTATTTGTTCGTTCTGACCACGTGACTTAACGTTGAGAAGACGTCATTCCCATACATTTGAAGTTTTCTACTAGCGTTAACGATTGCAGATTATCAAGTTGGCTAAGCCTAAGTGTACACCAAGCGTGCAATGACGAATACGCGTCTTTGAAGCTAGGCGTCCGTTGACAGTAGGTTAATTGGTCACAAAAAAATTACCCTTATATTCCAAGTCATGTCCACCACCTCGACTCATTTAATGGATAGTTATAACTTGTTTATTGACATTATTTGAGAGTTTTTTCTGTAAATGGCGACTGACTCAGGCCAATCAAGAGTTTCTTCTTTTGGACTTTGGAAATATGGGCCAAAGATTCGTTAAAACCCATACAAAACTTATTGAATAGCATCATACAAAAATCCATCCACCACAAAATCAATTCACCACCCAACTTTATAAAATAACTGATTTTCATGACACGTCATGATAATATTATTGTGCTGTTAATGAAAATAAATTCAAAGCATGATGCGTTTCAATCCTAAGCAACCATTAATTCATTATCATTATGAATATGGGGCAAAACTGAGTTCATTTCCCCAAAAGACTTATAGAACTAGAATGAGCATTATCGTTACAAAACTGACTAATCGGCAGAAAGAGACAAAGCGAATGTACAATCAATACTTTACTCTTTCATATAGGGTGACTGGTAATTAGTGTACGATACTAAAACACGTGATTGTACTCATGATAACCAACAACTTTTACTATGGGAACAAACCTGAAATCGCGAAAAAAAAACAGCTGTTCAGTACATTTATGTATGCTTAATGTACTGAACAGCTGATATTTTTTTTCGCGATTTCGGCTTTGTTCCCATAATAAGAATTGTTTGATATCATGAGCACAATCACGTGTTTAAGTATCGTACACTAATTACCAGTCACCCTATATAGGACGTAGTGACGAAGGCGACACTGACAGTCTGTGACGCGGACCAATCAGAATTCGAGAAAGAGAGTAAATTGGCCGCACGATCGCGTTGTGCCAGTCAATGCTTAGTCCAGTTCTATAAGTCTATAAATTTCCCTGCCATACAATATCCGAACTATAGAAAGAGACAACGCTAAACCAAGCCAAACTTCATAAAACAAAAAAAAAAGTACTACCAACAAAAAATATTTTGTGGGCAGCAGTTTCATTGTCGACTATTCTGTCACCTTATATTTAGTAAACAGTTGATATAATGTGTAATTGAACAAAATAAAATCCTCGATTTTGGATGGCTACACAAAAAATCCGCTAAGTTAATAAAAAAAAAAACTGCCTTCTGAGGTAAAATGATGCTTAGACAAAAAAAAAATGTTTATTCTTGTCGATTTGCTATAAAACTATATTTTTTAACCCTGGTGAACCTGCTCTTCATTTCGATGTTAAGTCTGAATGCTCTGTTTCTGTGTAGCCATCAAATTATTCCTTTAAGGGTTAAAATAAAAATAAAGATACAACCATTTTTTTTGTCTATCGTCATCATCGATATGTTCAGCCTTGTATGTACACTACATACGTTTTATATTATAACAATAATAATTGAAAAACACTAAATTTAAAGCTACCAATAGTTTTACATTAGGGGGATTTTTTCTACCATTTCATTTTCGAATATTTTTATATGGCAACACTTGTTGTATAGTCATTAGAATTTATTACTGAATAACAATTAAAAATGCATTGGACATAGTATTTTAAAACTAATGTAAATAATATGAGAAAATGCTTGATTTTAAAATATTTCTAATGACTATACAAAACAAGTGTACTGCACATGCGACTTCTAATAGTATTAATAAACGACTTTTTGTTATTTCTATTAAAAAACTGGCGATATAGCAGTTAAGTTTCTTCTTGTATTAAAAAAAAAAAACAGACATATGAAGATGTCGACTTACCAAGAGGTAAGAGGATTCCCAGTTACCGAGTTGTGGAGTTCTGATAGGCAGTAGCTGCATGTAAGAACTGGTACTTGGCGTTCGGTTAGACTGGAAGCCGACCCCAACATAGTAGACAGATGGCTTTAAATGACAACAGTCAAATGGGGTGAATAGAAACTCAGGGGCGAATAGAAACAAAACTTCAAAGGGTATTTTCACGATATTTGAATATTTTTTGCAGCATTTAACTCTAGCAATTTATTAATGAATTGTTATTCTAAAAAGTCGATGCTTTATTAGAAGCCGATGATATGGTATCAAAATGAAAAATCAAACCAAAGTTTTGTCTCTATTCACCCCGTAATACTTCAAAAGTAGAAGATTTAAATTCTTATATTTTTTAAGAATCGCCAAACTTAAGTGGCAGTGGACAGGGCACATTGCTCGCAGAACAGATGGTCGATCGGGACGAAAGGTTCTGTTGTGGCGAAGACGTACCGGAAGACGCAGCGTTGGGAGGCCTCCCACAAGGCGGACCGATGACCAAGTGAGTGTAGCAGGAATTCGATGGATGTGAGACGCTCAAGACCGGGCAGAGCAGTGGTGGCCGAGTGGTAAAGGCCCCGACTTACCGAGTTGTAGGTTCCGGGTTCAAACCCAGTCAAGCGCATTACTTTGTGTAATTTATTTCATCACCACTGCTCTTAAAAAGGTGAAGGGAAACCTCGTGAAGAAACCGGCATGTCCTAGAACCAAAAATTCTAAGACATGACGTGACATTCACCAACCTGCACTGGGCCGGCGTGGTGGATTACGGCCCATTCCCTCTCCTAGAGAGGAGGCCTGAGTCCCAACAGTAGGAACATTCGACTATGCAGAACCAGGCATTATGGCGACACTTGGGGGAGGCCTATATCCAACCGTGGACGTCTTTCGGTTGAAATGATGATGATGATTTTTGAATGGGTAGAAAACCTACCATTTTTTCGAAGATTAGTCAGCTTATTATAAAGAAAACATTATTAGTTGCCATAACCAAAAAGTCGTTCAAAACACCTTTAATACAGGTATATTTTCTACAAGCAGTGACTAAGAATAACTATAGTAGTAAGTATATGTATAAAAATCTATTTTATATAGTGGTATATTGGTAGTTTTTACATAGGTATCATGTTTTTTTTTGTTATCTCTTATAAAATGTGGGTTGCATTGACATACTTCTAAAAGGCAGTGGAATTTGTCATTTGCCTTTTTGGCCTTGCACAGATTTTAGTTTTTTTTTTTCATATTCAAGTAATTCTACTGTATGTGTGAGGTAGGAGTAAACGTTTTTTCTTTCTTTTCTTTCATTTCTGACTGATTTTGTTACGGGTCTAGAAAAAGTGTCTTTAAGTGAAAGCTTCGGGCCCGACGTTTTCGCTAGATGGCGCTAAACTCAACATTTTGTTTTCAGTGTACGAAAGCCAAGTCAAGGAAATGGTATTTGCTAAATTCGGATATTCCTCTTTATTGAACCAATGCCTCAGAATCCACATAATTCTTACTTTTCATGTCTCATGATGGCATTGAAAGCTAAAAAGTGGTTACAATATCAACTATTTACTGCAGCCGCCATGTATCACGCTACGAACGCAATAAGAGTCAAAATTGGTTGAACAGACAGTAAAAAAAAGGCTTCTTTTAAATATCTAATCATAATATTGCGAATGGAGTATTGAGTTAAAAAGTCGGGCGCAACGCGACGCTGTTATTCGATACAAAGAAATATGCGTCAACACTGCCACTACAGTAGTATAGCTTAAGCACTATAAAGACAAAATGATAAAAACGCGAATTCTTAGGTTATTTCCTATTACGACTCAATTTTTTTTTAATATGATTACTTTTATTGTGCATTTTAGACCAGTCAATATTGTACCTAAAAGTACAATATTGACTGGTCTACACTGTTCTTACATATTAATATCTATTAATACTGTAATATGAAAATATTGTAAACAACCACTTTTTTAAAAGAAAGAGTAACCATGGAGTTTCTTGCCGGTTTTTCACCATAGGAAACGACCAATTTGGAACCGTGCACCAGCTTCTGACGTCTTATAAGTGCCCATGTAGGCCTATGTGAAATAAAAACTTTTGACTTTGACTTTATACAAAATAAACGAAAAATGTTTAGTTCCGCGCTATCTAGCGACATCGTGGCCACGTTCGGGCTTGCAGCATTCACACTAAGCCGGCTTTTTAGCTTTTTTTGATTGCTACGGTAGATTCAGTAGTGCTATTCTGCTAAATCTTATGGAGTTTCTTGCCGGTTCTTCTCCATAGGAAACGACCAATTTGGAACCGTGCATTAGCTTCTGACGTTTAATAAGTGCCCATGTAGGCCTATGTTAAATAAAAACTTTTGAATTTTTTGAATTTTGAAATCTGTTGTTACATATCAGTGCAATCCATTTAAAATGTAGTTTTTATAAAATAGTCACATGTGCAGTATCGTGGGTATGGCATGAGAGCTACGCGGATGTCAAATCGTATAATATTTATATTTTAGTCCAGGACATTGAAAATAGAGGTTGAATAAAATTGTATTGTAAAACTAGCGACCCATTTCAGCTTACACGGGAGTTACAATTCTTTGAAATTCTCGGTTTTCTCTCCACTATAATATGCATGTATTATACATGTAAACCTTTCTCATGAATCACACTGTCAATTGATAAAAACCGCATGAAAATCCGTTTAATAATTTTTGAGTTGATCGAGCACGTACATACAGAGACGCGGTGGGGTGGGGACTTTGTTTTATAATAATTATGTAAGAATGTCATCAAATTAAACTGTAAAGAAAATGCTCGAATCTCGAAAGCGGCGGTTTGAAACACACACACACACACACACGCCGTCACACACGCATGCATTCATACAAACTTTTGCCTAATATTAATTAGTGTGATGTTTCTAAATTCAAACCAAAAATAGGAAGCGATCCTATTGCTATTATCAAATCAATCACAACTCAATTTTAGGTCGCTATTGACCACAATCTCACCTGATGGTAAGCAAAGATATGGTAGACGACAAATTAAAAAAAAAATGCATCTAAGACGTCTGAAACTTTCAAAAATCCTGGAATAAAACTAAACCATGGCATAACATCGAATCTCAACCCGCGCACTCAGCAATATTTACACTAAGGGTCAGTTCACATCGAGACGCGATGCTGCGCGAAGAGAGACTCAAAATATAACTTTATTTACTACTCGAAAAGATACACATTTCGTGGTGTAACGTATTCTGAATTCTCACAATGAAATGTGTATCTTTTTGTGTAATAAATAAGAGCGTCGCGTCGCGTCGCGTCTCGGTGTGAACTGACCCTATTTTTCACGTTACGAATTATACTAAACTCAATCGAGAGTTTATATATATTTTAATTTCAATACAAACTAAATTGTCTTTTCATTGCTATTAATGTTTGTTATTGCTCATGTCAACATGTCAATGTTCATTTACAGTGGAACCTGGGTCAATGAGTACCAGTACATGTGAGAAACCTGTCTTACAAGAGATACACATACCGATTTTACCGACACTTTAGCATTCAAATATCTCCTTTATCGAGAAATGTAAACCTTTGTGAAAGCTATCCTCCCGTCCATGTTCTTGCTAGACAGAGAGAGTAATATAATAATAATATTCTACAACTATCACACAACGTCGTCTAGTCCCAAGCTAAGCAGAGCTTGTGTTATGAGTACTAGACAACTGATAAACATACTTATCGACCCTTAGCTAACAACACTGCATAAGTCATTTTTATCAACTTTACAGAAAACGAAAAAAACTGTGCGGTGTTGAGAGGCCAGCCGACTTGCACGCTCGCTACTTTTCGAATTATGGCTTCTGATTGACTGAAATCTATATCATGTGACCAATGGTTAGACGCACAATGAGCAGCTCCATCTAAAGGCATTCAAATGTGAAAACCGCAAATTTTCAACTTGAGCGGTGTTGTAAGCTAAGGGTCCTTATATATTTCTAAATACATACATATAGATAAATTACACCCAGACACAGAACAAATGATCATGTTCATCAACATTTGTTCTGGGTAGCATAGCAGTCAGGGCCACTAACCACTAGACCAACAGGCCAGTCGCTAGCATTATACTTAAGTCTATAGCGCTGTACTTCTCTAAACAATACAGTCACAGCGTGTAAAACTGTCATGGAATGGATGGAAGTATTGAGAATATGGCCGATTATGCTTATAATATCTCTGAGATGTTTGCTGAAGAGCGCACTGATGGTTTTCAGGCCATCATGCCCAAAGAACCAGCTTTCCTGCTGGCCCGAGTACGGAGTAGTAACAACAGCATACTGAACGCAATAGCTGTACGTTTTGACTGTCCCTTTCAAAGTCAGTTGGTAACGTCTTATGTAGGTGTGGTCAGTCATGGTAAATAAAATGTAAAAAAAATATGCACTAGGTTAATATTTCTATGGATCTATGTTACTCGAAATAAAGTTATTATTATTATTATATTTTATAGCGCTTACCGTAAAACGGGGTGAATAAAAACGCAGGGGTGAATAGAAACAAAACTTTGGTTTGGTTTTTTACTTTGATACTATATTATCGGCTTCAAACTAAGCATCAACTTTTTAGAATAACAATTCGTTAATAAATTGATATAGTTAAATGCTGCAAAAAATATTCAAATATCGTGAAAATACCCATTGAAGTTTTGTTTCTATTCACCCCTGAGTTTCTATTTACCCCATTTGACTTTACTTATGCACTATAGTGTTATAGACATGAACAGTTAGAATTAGTTAGATTTTGAGGCAATTTTTTGACTAAGTTCGATAAAGTGGAATGTCCGATTTTAGCAAATACCATTTCTTTGACTTAATAATTAAATAAACTAATATTGACTTGGCTCGCCAGGTTATCGACATGTGGGATAAGGGCTCAGCGATCATTGTACCGATAGTCGTGTCAATGGCTTGATAGCCACGAGCCTCGACCAACACCTTAGGAGACTCGCGTTAGGCGGCTGGATTAAGGGCTTGATTCATAAAGCTGTAGGTACTTCTGGACACGGCTCGCATAATTAGGAGGTTCCTTTCTCCGGAGCCCTGACCGCCGGTAGCTTGGAACCTGTTTCCTATACCGGTGGGATACTATTTTTTATATTTTTTAAATGTTTTAGTTTTTATTTAAAATATAATTTATAGTATGTAAATATTAATGAATAAACTAAAAATATTGAATTCAGCGCCATCTAGCGAGGACATGGCATGTAGCTTTCACCTAAATAACTTATATATCTGCCTTTTAACAGATGGTTTGTGTCAGACTTCTACCGACTAAACCCCACCCGTGTTCCTTCAGTTGCCCATTGCGTTCCAGGGCCACGGTAATTCTTTGACTTTCTAACTCGTAGAATATCTCGCCAGGACAAAAGGGACACAGATATTGTATTTTTTTCATCTCTCCCTCCATACTCCATTCGCAAGAAGATTAGTCATTTACATACATATTTTTTTTACTGTCCGTTCAACCGATTTTGACTTTTATTGCGTTGGTAGCAAGATACATGGCGGCTGCAGTAAATAGTTGGTATTGTAACCAGTTTTTTTGCTTTTAATGCGATCCTTATGCCTACGGATTAGAAGTCAAATTCGGTTGAACGGACAGAAAAAAAATGTTTAATTGTCTAATCATATTGCGAATGAAGTATAGTTGATAATTTTAAAACATTGTTAATGAAGTCAGTCGTATATACTTTGGTAGGTCGTTCGTAATGGCAAGTTTCGCTATTCGTTTTAAAAAGTTGGGTTATACATTGTTAACTTTTTTAAATATAATATGAGACAAGACTTTCACAGATAGGACAAGACGTGACAACGCGGCAATGAAGAGATAATACACTATAAATGTATTATCTCTTGATTGCCGCCACTGTGGTCACCAATGTGGTATCCGGTAGGATATTTGGGTTTATTATTAATAAAACCACCAAATTGTCAGTAAGCACGCACTATTTAAGAGATAACGCCGGAGCAGTCCCATAAATAATTCTAAAATCACTGTACAGATATGTGTCATTTTTCTTTTCTGCCGACAAAAGCTTGTCCCCTCGAAAAATAATGTAAATATCGCTTGATTTTTTTAAGTTTCTCAATTCGCTTTTAAATTAAGGTTATTAGTAAAATACATTATTTTTCTAAGGTTTTAAATTGGACAATATTTTACTGACTTTTTTTTTGCCTTACAAAGTGGATGAAATACAGTAATACAGTGATCAATTGTTGATGGAAAAGTAAATACGACCCATAGCCTTTTTTGAAAAATTGTTGTCGCAATATCGACGAAAGCCTATCTCAAGATACAAGTCTGTTATTGAGAATTTTCACCCAACATTAATAATAATTAAATCAAAAATGCCTAAAGGCCAACGCTGCGTAAAGCGGAAAGTCCGCGCGTGCACCCGTCGCGTGACGTCGCGCCTGTATCGTGTGCGATGGTTACCATCGCGCAGTGCCGCTAGTTCAACTTTAGCGGTGTGCATGTAGTCGTGTCGATGGAGAAATTTAATGTGTTATTACGTAGCAAAACGGCAGCGGAGTGCGGCTGCCCGCGACGGAGCAATTTTGTATGGGACCGCGCGGGTGCCCGCGTAACGCAGCGTTCGGCATAAGAATCATCAAGACTATTGAATTCATCTTTTCGAATCGATGGTTTTCTTTTTTCCAGAAAGTATTTGGGCCTAGGTGGCCACGTTTATAGCGGCGTCAGAAGCGTTTTTAAGGTCCTCCAAGTACAGATGCAGGGACACTTAGGGCATTCCAATAAATGGACCATCGTTTTGTCAGGACCACAACACTCGCATTGGGTGTCGGGGGGGTCTATAATCCCCCAATTCTATATATAAAAAACCCAACTTTGTTCACGTTTAAGTTTTTTTACAAACAATTTTCACTACAACCTAATTGGATGCAAAATGTCAAAAATTAAAATATGTCGTCGTGTTTTTTTAGTGAAATTCGTGATTCCACAGAATACTCATTTTAAAGTCCATAGGACTTGTAATACCTGAAATGAGAAAAAAAAACAAAATTAAACTTTAAATACACTACAATTACCTACTATAGTATGGTGCGGGTGACAGCTGTCAGATTCATACAAGCTACCTATCCTTTTCTCTCATCTTAAAGATGCATATTTTCGTCCTGCTGTCATCCTACCCAGGCAATGTAAAAAAAAACGGCCAAGTGCGAGTGGGACTTGCGCATGAAGGGTTCCGTACCGTCCGTACCACCTCTTCCCAAATTTCAGAGCACGATAAAAAATACATTTAAGAGGACTACACTACAATTACTATAGGATGATGCGGGTGACAGCTGTCAGATTCATACAATGTAGCTACCTATCCTTTTCTCTCATCTTAAAGATGCATATTTTCGTTCTGCTGTCATCCTACCCATGCTATGTAAAAAAAAAACGGCCAAGGGTTCCGTACCGTCCGCGACAAAAAACGAGCAAAAAGATCACGGAGCCCCATTAATATTTATTTTATTCTGTTTTTTAGAATTTGTTGTTATAGCGGCAACAGAAATACATCACATGTGAAAATTTCAACTGTCTACCTATCACGGTTCATGAGATACAGCTTGGTGACAGACGGACAGACAGACAGATGGACGGACGGACAGCGGAGTCTTAGTAATAGGGTCCCGTTTTACCCTTTGAATACGGAACCCTTAAAAGACCTTAAAATGTAGTTTTGCACGTCCACCGACGTCCATGGACGTTAAAGTGAATGCGCTAGAGTGGCAAAATTAAATTTTTGTTAAGTTTTTTTTTGCATTTTGTGTAAAGTTGTATATTGATTATAAAAAACTTTTTACAAAAAAAAATACAACCAACTTCAAAGTAAAAAAAAACACTGAAAAGTGCAAAATAACCTTAATTTCGGAAGTCGGTGTTTCTATAATAGTTTTGTCTCTTCGTTATTTAACACCGACTTCCGAAATTAAGGTTATTTTGCACTTTTCAGTGTTTTTTTTTACTTTGAAGTTGGTTGTATTTTTTTTTGTAAAAAGTTTTTTATTTTACACTTTTTAGTTATAGTACCACCACTAAAAAGTACCCCTCAGCCAAACTTAAATACCTTAAAGCCAGAGTGCATCTCATGACAAATCTAATAATCCCAAACACGGTTAGATTACTTTAATTTATTACAGAGTTCCGGCGCCTAACTTCAGGCTTCATCATCAGATCAGTTCGATATATTCCCCCTCTACTTTCAGTCAGTCATCGACTGCACGTATAAACAAAGCAATTTTACTTGTTACGACGGTTCTGCTGTGATCCTATGAGGAGTTCTGTTCCATATCTTCGAAGTTCATGATCAGATCATAACAATATTTCTATGGGACCAACTCGGAAGCATAACCTATCATTAAAAAAAAATAAAATAAAATCGGTCCACAATTGACCGACAAATCGGTGAACATACATAAAAAATAAAAATAAAAAACATACATTCAACCGAACATATAACCTCCTCCTTTTTGAAGTCGGTTAAAAATATGATTGGCGGCCGTCTCAGTTCGTTTTACCGTACTGAATAGTTATTCAAATGGGTAAGACGAATCTGAATACTGTACCTTGTATCTAATGTATGTTGCTTGCGAAGGCGGCGCCGGTGGCGGCGGCTCCCAGCGCGGCGCACACGACAGCGCTGACTATGGCGCCGCCGTCGCCCGCGCCGCGCACTATGGCGCCTCCCATGTACGTTACTGATAGGATGAGCCCGTGGGCTGTGCACCTAAGGAACAGTTGTTTGATGATAAATAACAGTAGCTCGGAAAAGTCGGGTTCAGTTGGTCAGCCGAACGACGCGCGATAATTCACGAACGCTGAGTTTCGATGCAGCCGAAAGTTCGGCAGATTTTCTGTCGAAACCGAAACTGTTGCCGAAACTAGGTTTTTGAAAAATCATCCTTTAAGGGGGGTGAAAAGGGAGAATTTCGTTTGTATGCAAAAGGATACTCCATGTGCCAGTACACTTAAAAGTTAGCACAAATACCTAAGTAAATAATAAAGGTTGTCATAATTTATTTTCAGAACTACTCCCAATAGAAGATATTAGACGTCTAATAACAGGCGACGTATGTCTGTCATGTTACCTTACAGCCGTGAGGTCGTTGGCTATAGGCTTTACAATATCACCCTACGACCCACGCGAGCGGAGCAGTAACCAAAGTCACGGGGAACAGCTAGTAATATTTTTTTAATAACTTGTCATGCTCACTCAAATGTCTCGCTGATGGTGGCACGTGTTATTGGGTCATTCGGTTCCCTTCAAAATGGTTGAACTGAGTGGGGCTGATGCACGCGTCATGCTCGTGAACGGGTGCCGTCAGTTGAGACTGGTCATCTCTTAGCTGCCAGTGACTTAATTCAATTTCTATTTTTTTTTCATTAGTTTTTTTTTTAATTCTTTTAATTATTATTACTTATCTACATTGTGCTCACATATTAGAAGCGACAAGAAATATGTAACCAAGATTTATGTAACTCATAATATGATTTAAAAGAGTGTCCATGGAGTTTCTTGCACGTTCTTCTCCATAGAGATCTACGCTTTGGAACGTGCAATTTAGCTTCACTTGTATTTTTTTTTGACTGACCGACATTTTGACAATTCAAAAGTGCCTGTAATTGGTCTATTTGAAATAAACGTTTCTGATTTCTGATTTCTGAATAAATATTTACCTCAAATTATGCGGATAAGTATCCACAACATTCAGCCCCACGGAGTAGAAAACAAGCGTGATGAACACCCGGTACACCGCCTCCACGACGTATAGCGCCGTCTCGCTCTGTGCGATGTAGACTAAGGGAGACAGCAGTACGCAGGCGCCGCACATTGCCACTGTGAAAAGAATAACAAAGTGTAGAACCTAAAAATAGAGGGATTGGAACACGTGGTGGCGACGGCGGGCAAGAAGTTATTATTATGGTTTTTTAGGCAATTTTTCTTAGGCTAGTACCTGGTGTTCTTTTAGAATCTCACGGGTGTGAACCAAGGTGAGATCCTAATTATTGGTTTAAGATGGTAAAAGACTTTGTACTGAATTTATATTATTATCTAAGTCCAGTTGTAAATTTTTTCTAACTATACGACAAGTGTTCAAAATAGCCGCTTTTTGTAGTGTTAGGTATGTGTATTTTGATAGATTGAGAACATTAAAACTATTGAATATTTGTTTTGGAATAACACCTGTTGCTGATATTACTATTGGGACTATTGTGACTCTATTCATTTTCCAAACTCTGGTGATTTCTTCTTGTAATTCTGTGTACTTCCTAATTTTTTCCGTGATAGTTTTTTGTATGTTATTAGTGTTTGGGACTGCTATATCAATTATGTATGCATGTTTGTTTTCTTTATCAACAAGTGTTATGTCGGGTCTGTTGTTATATATAGCATAGCATAGCATAGTCGGCCTTTTAATGTTCCCACTGTTGGGACTCAGGCCTCCTCTCTAGGAGAGGGAATGGGGCGTAATCCACCTCGCGGGCCCAGTGCGGATTGGTGGATGTCACATGTCTTCGAATTTTTGGTTCTAGGACATGCCGGTTTCCTCACGATGTTTTCCGATGTTTTTGTTATATGTAGTGTGATCTGTAATTATAGTGCGGTCGTAATATATATTGTAAAATTGATTTTCTTATTATTATCAGAGAATAAGAAATAGTACAAGTACAGAAATTGCACTGCGTGATAGCAAACATACGAATTTAAACCTAATAACAACAGCGCTAATGTTCATAATACATTGCACGGCACGGACACGACCTTGATTTTATTAGCCTACCAGATCCAGTGGCGCTCGTAACGAATCAAAATGCACCGTAAGTCCGCGCAACGAGAATTTCTTTTATTATGCCCGTTATGAACCTTTGAACAAGCCGCTTCTGTTGTAGGGTTGTGAGTTGTTGTGAGACACAAAGTCATTAGTCCATTAAGACCAACAGGGGCTAAGCCCTTGGTCTTAGAACGCAAAGGACAACTAGAAGAACATAGGTGTGGTTTTAGTTAGTAAAAGTTTGACACGCCTCTCGCTTCGCCATAGAGCGCGAGAAGAAATGATTTTCCACCAAAAAAGGTCGTAAGTCCATTTGTTTAGGTAGGTACTTTACTAAATGTAAACATTCTAGATAAGAAATGCCTTTTAAAGTAGGTATGTACCTATATTATCTACAAAATATATTTTCGTAAAATGCGAAATAAGTAATAGGTACACTACGTTTTATAGCATAAAATAAATTCAGAGTTTTTTTTTTAAAATTGCATGGTAGATAAAATTGATTTACATGTACCTAAGTAGTAATTTCCATACTTTAAAATGTATTTATAGAGAGACATGTTATGATTGTTTACATTTAGTTAGTTAGGTATCTAATTGTCTAACTAAACAAATGGAACAAAAGTAAAGTCAAGTGGTAGCTAGGTAGGTACTTGGATATTGTAATACTTATAACTTTGTTGATTTTGGCCACAAAATTACCTAAGTATCTATTTTATGTTTCGGCTATGCGTTCGTAGGTAGTTTTTAAAAGATGGTAGGTAATTCACGATTAGTAATATTGTGAACACGATTATTTAAAAAACATTACCGCCGGCCGCCGCGCCAGCAAAAAATTACGAATCTACTTAATAGCGAAAAATGATGATACGAAAAGGAACACGAATCGTCCTCGTGTCTATAAACTGCAAAAATAACCTACCTGAGTAAAGAATAAAAACACACATTTTCATCCACATTTTTGTAAACCTCTGTAGAAATGCGACATATTTTTTGTTAGCGCGCGTCAAGCGGCATGCGGCAGTTCGAACACGCGTGTGACACTCAACTGAACTAGCCCTATAAAAGAGGCCCCGAGACGTAGGTATAAATTCAAGCGCGCACCGAGAGTGCGCCGGGCCTGTTATTATGAACTCGTTGTTTCCCACTGCAGGGCAAAGGCCTCCCTTACGTTATTCCATTCCTTTCTGCCCTTAGCTACTTCTGGCCAATCCTTAAGGTAGGAGTTCAAATCGTCACGCCATCTCCTTCTGGGCCTACCGCGTCGCCGGCTCCTGCTGTTCGGAATCCAGCCAGTGGTTACCTTCGCCCAATTTTGTTTTGGGCAAGAAGTATTAAACATAAATAAGAAACCGCCGGAGCTTTTGGCGGGATTTCTTCGAGCGAAGTTCAATGGCTGTTTTTCAATTATTCACAAATTGATTCCTAGTGGATATTGTGATGTAAAATTGGTGTAGTTATCATTAAAACAGTCACTGATCTTCACTTAGAAAAATCCAGCCAAAAACTGACATATGTATGTATATATTTATAGTTATGTATTGTGTTTTATAGATCAATTTGTTAGCAGAACACCGCAGACTACCCCCTGTATTATTTTAAGTTCTTACGATCCATCCTAAGGTTGTCTGGTAGATATCGCTGTCAGCGATAAGACCGTCATTGTACCCATAGATTTAAGTTTATGTATAAGTTGTGTTACTTTTTTGGTGTACAATAAAGTTTATTCTATTCTGTTTCCGTTCAAACTGAGTTTATTTTTTTAATGCGTGGCCTCTCGCAAGACAACCTATAAGGTTGTCAGCTAAGCAGCTGACAACCTTCGACGGGTCTTGCCTGTAGTGATCATAATAAAGCTTGTCAGGGCCTCAAGTGTGCTATTACAATAGTGTCAGAATCGTCTATCATTGATTTCATAATTGTTGATTTTGACAAGTTTGGTAATCTACTAATATAATGGCGTCATTGTGACTTTCTAATGGTCAACCACTGACACTCCATTGAAAGAAGTGGCATAGAATGGCAATCTCGTAAATATTGACAAATGACTGTTTGACGTATCCGGTAATCTGCAAAATTTTTTTACAGTTCCTTTGATCAGTAACCTACCATTAAAACGTCATTGTGCAGTCATTGCTTTTAATAAGCTCGATATTGTCATTCTACCACAACTCTATTACGAGACCATTGACCGATCAATGGGTCAAATAAGGCGTGTATACGGGGTCCCAATCAACACCTATCGGGACCCAAGCCAACCTCACCTGCACGTGGTGCACCCTGCTGATAAACGAACGAGGCTATGGCGACCGGCCAACACGCACTGGACCAGCGTGGCGGGTTATGGTCCAAACCCCCTCAAATGCATAATGCAACAAGAAACAGGCCCCACGTGCCCGGTGACTCCAGCGGTTGTGCTAGCGTGGACGGGCGTGGGCGCAGCCCTGGGGTCTGGGGTGCTAAGAATCTCCGGGCGGGATCGATCAACCGTCGACGACTGGACCTGGCGACGTACAACACGCGTACACTCCGGTCCGATGAGAAGATTGCCGAGCTTGAGGAGGAGTTGAGCAGGTTACGATGGAGTATTGTGGGATTATCCGAAGTCCGAAGACAGGGGGAGGACACGATAATCCTAAAATCTGGTAACCTGCTCTATTTTCGGGAGGGGGACCAGCAGTCCCAAGGTGGTGTCGGGTTTATCGTCCACAGGTCCCTTGTGAACAATGTGGTGAAGATCGAGAGCGTGTCGACCAGGGTGGCGTACCTTATACTCAGAATATCATCAAGATATTCGCTGAAGGTCATACAGGTTTACGCTCCGACCTCGACACACCCCGATGACGAAGTAGAGACCATGTATAAGGATGTATCCAGAGCCATACATGGTTATAAGACTCACTTCACCGTGGTCATGGGGGACTTTAATGCGAAACTGGGCAAACGAGACGGTGAGGAGCTGCGAGTGGGGCAATTTGGATTTGGACGTAGGAACCACCGGGGACACCTACTGGCCAGCTTTATGGAGAGGGAGGGCCTCTACATGATGAACTCCTTCTTCAGAAAGCGTGAGCATAGGAAGTGGACCTGGCAAAGCCCTGATGGTGTAACAAAAAATGAGATTGACTTCATCATGTCGACGAAGAAGCAAATATTCAATGATGTCTCAGTGATCAATGCGGTGAAAACCGGAAGTGATCACCGCATGGTAAGAGGCACATTGAATATCAATGTCAAGCTTGAAAGATCTCGACTGATGAAGTCTACGCTCCGTCCTGCACAGATCCAGATCCAAAACTCCGAGAGCTTTCAGCTCGAACTTCAAAATCGTTTCGAATGCCTAGGAAGCTCTGTGGACGAATACAACGATGGGTTCGTGGAAACTGTCCATACGGTCGGGTCTAAATTCTATAAGACTCGTACAAATAAGAGCAAGAGGCTCACAGATCGAACTCTCCAGCTTATGAAGGAAAGGCGTGAGATGATTCTGCAGTCTTCAGACGATGCGTGCACATATCGGCTGCTCAATAAACGGATCTCTAAGTCCTTGAAACGCGATATCCGTCACTTTAATACTGGAAAACTTAAAGACGCGATTGAGCGAAATAAGGGCTCCAAGGTGTTTGCAAGAGATCTGTCTATTGGGCAGAGCCAGCTCACGAAACTGAAGACCGAAGATGGCAGAGTCATATCCGCCAAATCGGAGCTTCTGGGAGAGATCGAGGCTTTTTATGGACAGTTATACACGTCAATCACAAAACCCACTACGAATCTAGCAAACGACCCAAGAGCTAGGTTGACCCGACACTATACCGAAGATATCCCGGACGTCAGCCTGTACGAGATTAGGATGGCTCTGAAGCAGCTTAATAACAACAAGGCACCGGGTGATGACGGAATTACAGCCCAACTCCTGAAGGCGGGTGGTAAACCGATCCTTAAGGCCCTTCAGAAGCTGTTTGATTCCGTCATATTCGAGGGAAAAACACCACAGGCATGGAGCGGAAGTGTGGTGGTAATCTTCTTTAAGAAGGGCGACAAGGCCCTGCTCAAGAATTATAGGCCCATCTCACTTCTGAGCTATGTCTACAAGCTGTTTTCCAGAGTCATCACGAACCGTCTCGCGCGCAGGTTCGATGACTTCCAGCCTCCCGAACAAGCCGGATTCCGAAAAGGCTTTAGCACCATAGACCACATACACATGCTACGGCAGGTTATACAGAAGACCGAGGAGTATAATCTGCCTCTCTGCCTAGCGTTTGTGGATTACGAGAAAGCCTTTGATTCGATCGAGACTTGGGCTGTGCTGCAGTCTCTCCAACGGTGCCAGATTGACTATCGGTACATCGAGGTGCTGAAGTGTTTGTACGAAAACGCCACTATGTCAGTCAGACTGCAGGACCAGACCTCGAAACCTATCCTCCTGCAGCGGGGTGTGAGGCAGGGAGACGTCATTTCTCCGAAACTGTTCACGGCCGCAATGGAGGATGTCTTCAAGGTTCTGGACTGGAGTGGATTGGGCATTAATGTCAATGGCGAGTACATCACTCATCTTCGGTTTGCCGACGACATAGTAGTCATGGCTGAAACTACGGAAGAGCTCAGCACAATGCTCAATGACCTCAGTAGAGCTTCCGAAAGAGTGGGTCTTAAAATGAACATGGACAAAACCAAAGTCATGGTAAATAACCATGTAGCACCCACTCGGATCAAGATCGGAGACTCTGCACTCGAAGTTGTAGACGATTACGTCTACCTTGGACAGACAGTCCAGTTGGGTAGATCTAATTTCGAGAAAGAGGTCAACCGTCGAATCCAACTCGGCTGGGCAGCGTTCGGGAATCTGCGCGGTATCTTCTCATCCAATATACCACAGTGTCTCAAGACGAAAGTCCCAGTGCGTGTTGCCAGTGATGACATATGGTTCCGAAACGTGGACGCTCACAATGGGCCTCATCAGAAGGCTCAAAGTCACCCAAAGGGCAATGGAAAGGGCTATGCTCGGAGTTTCCTTGCGTGATCGAATCAGAAATGAAGATATCCGCAGGAGAATCAAGGTTCCGACATAGCGCGAAGAATCGCCAAACTAAAGTGGCAATGGCAGGGCACATTGCTCGCAGAACGGATGGCCGTTGGGGCCGAAAGGTTCTGGAGTGGCGACCGCGTACCGGAAGACGCAGTGTCGGAAGGCCCCCTACAAGGTGGACCGATGACCTGGTGAAGGTTGCGGGAATCCGATGGATGCGAGACGCACAGGATCGTTCGCTGTGGCGACGTTTGGGGGAGGCCTATGTCCAGCAGTGGACGTCTATCGGCTGAAATGATGACCGATCAATGATCGATTATTAGCAGATTACGAACTTTTAGCAAAATTACAATGGGATCGTGTTAGAATGACGAATTTATAAAAATAGCAGACTTGGGCACCTGGACTAAAAAAAAATAAAACCTTAAACTAAGAGACTCCACGCTAAGACCAACCCTGGACCTCGGCTTACAAGGCCTACTATATGGGCGACATTTTAACGTGAACGCGATTGCGAAGCTATCTGATGCATGCGGTTCACGTGGCTCCGTCCTGTTTTTTTTTTTATTGATATAAACTAGTGCTTGACTGTGATCCCACCTGATAGTAAACAGCGATTCAATCGTTTAATGGAAAAGAGCACTATTTTATTAAGAGCATAAATTCACTGTAGCCTTGAAGACACCTAAATTATAATCGGACGGGAAGACTGCAGCAGGCAAATTGTTCCAGTCCTTCGATGGACGCAGTATAAACGACGAGGCGAAACGCGAAGTCGCGTTGAAATTTATTTAAAACAAGATACCGCGCCGCAAAAGTTCGCACAAAAATGTCAAAACAACTGATCGCGTCCGTTTTGCTTCGCTCGTCGCCGTATCGCACCCACGTACGGACGCCACGTAGGACATCGCAATAGAATATCAATTGTTTGTTCCATTCACACCGCTTCGCTTCGTGATAGCATTCACTTGGACAGTCTACGCAGGCCACCACGTTTAAGCGTCGCTGGGGGAGAAAAGACAGGCTCGGCACGGGGATCAAACACATCAAGATACATACTATTTTTGTGGGTGTCATTTTAATGGTTTTCAGGGTTGCTAAATCCTTCAAATTAAAATGAAAGCTAACAAAAAAAAAACGAATATGCACCATTCGTCTAACTATCGCCGCACTTCCTACCTGTGGGCCTCATAGAGTGCGGCATGAGCGCTAAGAGGGTGACCAGGAACATGGCGTGCGACACGTAGCTCTGCTCGGCCGTCATGCCGCCCAGCTTCGACATGAGGTCGGAATATGCACCATCCGTCTAGCTCTCGCCCCACTTCCTACCTGTGGGCCTCATAGAGTGCGGCATGAGCGCTAAGAGGGTGACCAGGAACATGGCGTGCGACACGTAGCTCTGCTCGGCCGTCATGCCGCCCAGCTTCGACATGAGGTCGGAATATGCACCATCCGTCTAGCTCTCGCCCCACTTCCTACCTGTGGGCCTCATAGAGTGCGGCATGAGCGCTAAGAGGGTGACCAGGAACATGGCGTGCGACACGTAGCTCTGCTCGGCCGTCATGCCGCCCAGCTTCGACGTGAGGTCGGAATATGCACCATCCGTCTAGCTCTCGCCCCACTTCCTACCTGTGGGCCTCATAGAGTGCGGCATGAGCGCTAAGAGGGTGACCAGGAACATGGCGTGCGACACGTAGCTCTGCTCGGCCGTCATGCCGCCCAGCTTCGACATGAGGTCGGAATATGCACCATCCGTCTAGCTCTCGCCCCACTTCCTACCTGTGGGCCTCATAGAGTGCGGCATGAGCGCTAAGAGGGTGACCAGGAACATGGCGTGCGACACGTAGCTCTGCTCGGCCGTCATGCCGCCCAGCTTCGACGTGAGGTCGGAATATGCACCATCCGTCTAGCTCTCGCCCCACTTCCTACCTGTGGGCCTCATAGAGTGCGGCATGAGCGCTAAGAGGGTGACCAGGAACATGGCGTGCGACACGTAGCTCTGCTCGGCCGTCATGCCGCCCAGCTTCGACGTGAGGTCGGCGTGGCGCGCGCAGCCGCCGCGCATGCCTCGTATTATTGTGCTGTTGAATATGCACCATTCATCTAGTTCTCGCCCCACTTCCATGTCTGTATCGATGATTCTGTGGGCAAAAGAAATTTTATAAGGAACATCTGTCATTAGAGCTCGGCGGCATGTTGCCTACGGCAGACGCAACTGAAACCGTCGACCACTTGCAGTACACTTGCAGTTGTTGTGTGCCGCGTCCGCCATTTTGTGAGTCGGTAAATTGTTCAAGAGTGCCCATGTGTCGGAAATTTGTAAAATGAGTTCTAGTGACGAAATTGATGTTGAATTGCTAATTGTGGCAGTAAAGAAATATGCTTGTATTTGGAAATATAAATTAAAAGAATACAGTAGTCAATATATATGTCGGAGAAGTCAATAGTACGGAAGCTTGAGAACGAATGAACGAGCTAAGTGAAAAGTGACACATGTCACTTTGACAGAATCCGCGCTGGCGTTTGCACGAACCGAGCAGATAAAAGTGCGAACCGCAGAGTTGCGGTGCTCTTTCCTCTGTCGGCAGCCGTGCAAACAACCGAGTCTCGAGTCTCGGAGACTGTTTCACGGCTCGTTGTGTGAAATGAATACCTAGCTTGCATCATAATCACAAAGTACTTTGTAAATCATAATAAATCAGTTGTGTGATCTGGAATAGTTTGTTTATTGCTCGATACCCAGCCATCGCCCACAAAACAGAGTCCCTGGACAGAGTTTCCATGATGATCGGCAACCTTGCGCCGACATATATAAAAGTGAAATACCACTCACTGATTAATCACGAAATCTCAGAAACTGTAACACCTACAAACTTAAAATTTGGCAGATAGGTTCTTTATAGGGTGTAGAAATCTGCTAAGAACGGATTTTATGAAACTCCACCCCTAAAGGGGTTAAACGAGGGTTGGAAGTTTGTATGGAGAAACTTACTTTTAAGCGGGCGAAGCCGCTGGCAGAAGCTAGTAAAACAATGTAAAACAGAGCATGGATGGCGGTATGTAAAGCAGTTGTCAGCGATTTTAATTTTAAACGTGTTTTTATTTTTCGTTTTTGTAGGCGTCGACGAAGTAAAAGTAATAACAATGTTTTTTCTTCAAAATCCATTCTGCTACTGACTCCTATACTATGTGAGCTGATGACGACTGCCGTTGACCTTCAAAGTAGGAATGTCGATGGCCGCCGCCGTCGACATGTCAACGGATGCCGCGGACGCGTCGACGGCTGCAAGGAAGGATGAAGGAGGGAGGCAGGGGCGAGAGATTTTCTAAAATTTACAGATGCAGTTGTAAAATTGTAGTACTGCCCCCCTAGCCAAGTTACAACCGTTTCGTTTCGATTCTCTTTTCGTTGATCGCCTCAAGTCGGCCACGCCTCCTATTCCTTTGTTCTGACCACGTGACTGAGCGTTGAGATGACGTCATAATAAAGGAATCGGAGGCGTGACCAACGCGAGGCGATCGACGAAAAAAGAATCGAATCGACACAGTTGTAACTTGAATAGGGGGGCTGGATGTTTTGCTGCAGCATATTTGTCATATTGTTGCCGTGTTATTGTCAAATTGTCATAGTATCACTTTTTAAAGTGAGCAGTAGATCAAAATTATACTTACGTGCTATTAAAAAACATACATCCTTCAAAGCTCGTGAACGACGTCTTAATATTCGACAGCGCCACGTTCGTGAACGAACGATTATTGAAAACCACGTATGACATCAACATATCCCGAATGATGCAATTATAAAATTGTAGTATTGGATATTTTGCAGTGGCATCTTTGTCATATTGTTGGCGCCAAATTTGTGAACGTAAAATTGTTGAAAGCCACGTGCGACATCAACATATTCCGCAATTGTAAAAGTGTAGTATTGGATATTTTGAAGTAGCATCTTTGTCATATTGTTGACGTGGAATTGTCGCATTGTTGTATTATCATTTTTATTGTGTGTAGTAGTTTAAAATAATACTTACGAGCTATTAACAAAAAAAAAACAACCTTCAAAGCTCGTGAACGTCTTAATATTCGACAGCGCCATATTTGTGTGATGCAGTTGTAAAATTTTATTATTGGATATGTTGCTATAGCATCTTTGTCATAATGTTGTAGTATCATTTTTATACTGTGTAGTAGCTTAAAACATCGACTTATATTCTAGAGATAGACAAGCACGTTCTTGGAAAATATTTGTAAAAAACTAAAAAGTTAAAACAAAAGTTCGCTGCAGCGCTATACTGGCTTTATGCCGTTTAATAGAACTATTAAAACATACAGCGCTAAGATAGCTTTTAGAGGATACTTTTTTCGCGACCAAAATGTCTTAAGTGCCATGAATTTCGTGGCACTTACGCGTTTCGTTCAACATAATGTAATTTTCAAGGTGTATGGATTACACTACACCTGAGTCGATTGAAGTGAGTGTTCGGCACGCGTAATCTAGTGCGTAGTACATATATATCGATGGCTTAAAATTATACTTACGTGCTATTAACAAAAATACATCCTTCAAAGGTCGTAAACGACGTCTTAATGTTCGACAGCGCTACATTTGTGAACGAACAATTCTTGAACGCCACGTGCGACATCAGCATATCTCGAATGGTGCACTTGTTGAACGTAACATTGTAGTATTCGACATTCTCCATTGTCGTATTGTATTGCACGTCCGTGTAGGTTTCGTTGCCGAAGCTGCGTTTAGACGCCTCGTAGAGATCGCTCTCCATTTTTACGACAGTTGCTGGTATGTAGGAAGCGAGGTAATACTGTGAAAAAGGAATAATTATTTGATATTATCTATAATATGTATGTATTTAGAAATATATAAGTATGTTTATCAGTTGTCTAGTACTCATAACACAAGCTCTGCTTAGCTTGGGACTAGACGGCGTTGTGTGATACTTGTGGAATATTATAATTTTTGACGTGACAACGTCTTATAAATTGGTTTGCCGGGTGACACTTCAAGAAACTGCGTTACGCTCCGCTCACGTTATGCGCTCACAATGAGAGCGAGTGAGAGGCACGCGTCCCTTCCACTCGGGCATGGTTAGCCCGCCTAAGAGCGAGAGAGACAGACATAAAAAGTGAAAGGCACGCGCTTTGTATAAATAAATGTTTTAAATTGTTACTATTATTTCATCCTTCTTCCTACTATACGAATGAATATTCACATTAAAATTATTTTACCACTCAAAGTCGTTGTCACGTAAAACTTTCGCCCGTATACCGACTTTACAGGCAACCAATTTTTTTTATTATTGAATTTATCGTCGAGCCTATTGAATGAACAATACATTCACGATATTATTAAATATTAAATCGCTCTTTTCGCGATAAATTAAAAAAAATAGGTTTTTACTATTAAACAGAGTGATTCATGAAGAATGTTTAGGTGACACATAGACTAAAAAAAACCCGGAAATTTCAAATATTTATAACACCCATACGAAGCTGGAACGGGTCCCTAGTAAATGATATTTATTTTGAAAATCTGTGTATATAAAAATCGCTGAATAGCTGTTCGTTAGTCTCTAAAACTCAAATCAAGTCTCTAAAACTCAAGAGCGGCTGGACCGATTTGGCTAATGTTGGTCTTGACATATTCGTGAAAGTCCAGGGAAAGTTTAAACGGTGAGAAAATAAGGAAAATATCAAGAAAAAAAATCCGAATACAATGCCATCTCCAATTAAAATTTCATTATAAAATGAATTTTGCTGTTCTGGTAATGCCAGTAGATGGCGTTATCTTTAACTATTAGGCGGTACGAAGTTCGCCGGGTCAGCTAGTCTATGTAAATAAAAATGAATAGCTGTTCGTTAGTCTCGCTAAAACTCGAGAGCGGACTGATTTGGCTATTTTTCGTCTTGACATATTCGTGAAAGTCCAGGGAAGGTTTAAACGGTGAGAAAATAAGGAAAATATCACCAAAAAAAATTGCGATAACAGTGGCATCTCTAATTAAAATGTCATTTTAATTTTTATCCTTTACATTTTACGAGAAATAATGGCTTATTTACGAAGCGATTTTAAGCAATACAGCATTGATCCTTATCCAATTAAGTACCTTAAATACATTTTGCATTTAATATAGATCAATATGGCCCTTTACAGCATGTAATTTAAATGAAAATTTTCGAAGATATTATAGATTAAAATGCAGGGACCGGCCTATAAATAGCGGGTCAAACCTTCAATGTTGCAGGCTTATATTTGGGCGTTGAGTATTTTTCGCATGGCCAATTATATGTCGCTCTTTCAAAAGTAACATCTAAAGAAAACATGTTTGTATGGTCTTGACATATTCGTGAAATAAGCAAAACATGGACATCATTTAATCATAATACTATGAATGAATACGGGCGGCGCCGGCGCACGGGGCAGGGGTGAGCCGCGGGCGGGGGAGCGCCGGCCTGTACGTCACGTGCGGAAGCAGTATCAGTATACGTAAAAATAAAAGTGAAAATTATGACGATTCTGATAACTACTGAATATTATTTTTTTAAAAGTCTATGTAATAAAAAGTTTAATTTCAAATAATAATATTTTCAGTTAAATTTTTACTCCAATATGAATACACCTTTACTTTACAGAATCACTGCTGAGTCACTATATTTTCAATGGGAATAGACTGTAAGTAAGGCCAGTGTTTCCTAGCTGACTACCCTGAAAAGAAACACTGAAACAATCCTGGCGCATTACTTTTTAGATATAGGAATAAAGTATTAGAATTTATGTTTAAGTTAAATTTAGCATTAGAATTTAAGCGTGTAATTGTTTAACAGATTAAATAGTAAGTGTTTATTAAATAGTTCGTGTATCCCAGATTTTTTATTTGCGAATCACCATTCTGGATCATAATATGGAGATGTTACCTGTATTGCCATAGTGAAGAGTAGAGTCCCTCCAAGCGAGAGAGTAGTACTCCTATACGCACTCGAAAACAACTGGAAAAATGACTGCCAAAACTGGAAACAATAGAAAAATACGTGTTTTTTAATATTTGCTGACAACAAAAATTGTCCTAAGTTCACGGAACCACTTTGACCTCTGTCCAGTCTTTCCAGTCCACGTCTTTCGTCCTCGTATAACCCTTTACAGGTATGTGGAACAGGGTTTAAAGTCCCGCAAACCTCAATTGAAAATGAACGGACGGCGAGCAATGGGTAGCTCGCCGTCCGACCGTCTGGTAACCGTCCGGACCGAGTCCAAGTCGTCGACGGCGCGTACTCTTCCACGCGCAGGGTCGAAGCTTACTGGGGCCAAGGGTTTGGTTCTGAAAGGAAAATTCGGTTCAGGGACGAAGGCAAAGAAGGAACAGGAGAGGGTTTTTAGTCAGTAAAAGTCTGACACGCCCTTCCGCCCCGCCCAAGACCAGAGGATGTTATTGAATGATTTTCCCACCTACAAAAAAAAAAAAACCAGAGGGTGTTGTGTCCGGTATAGTTGATTTAAGGCTGTTGTATAATTGTGTTCTAATAGAGAACTCTGATAGTGCGGATGCAGGGTTTTGAATTTTAGTTCCGATGTCACGTTATAGATGTAGTTGTTCTGCGACTTCGGCGGTCACTCCAACCCTGTGCCCTTAGCTCTCGCCGGAACGCCCATAACGATCTGTTCCGACTTTCGGAAGAGATCGTTATGGGCGACCTAAGTTCCGGTTTTTTTTTTTTAATAATCAATCAATTCCGGAGGAATGTCCATATTAATATATACGTTTCGGATCAATGACCCCAATTCAATCTACCTACTCCGATCACTGCTCATAACACAAGCTCTGCTTAGCTTGGGACTAGACGGCGTTGTGTGATAGTTGTGGAATATTATTATTATTATTACTTATTCCACTAGGAATTTCTCAGTATCAGCCCGAGGCTTGGAAGTTGACAGTGTGACACCTCCGTATCTCGAAAAGTTATTGGCTGAGTTGGTCCCGCGTCAGTTCTCTCCCCGCGAGTGTCGGACTGCCCCTCCCATCGGACTATGACAGTAAAAGATCAGAGAGTGCACTTGTGTATGCGCATGCGCACACTTGTGCACTAACATGTCTCCTGCGAAATTTGATAAATTTGTAACTCCTACGGCCCGGATTAAGCGTTTCGCTTCGTCGTTTATACCGCGTACACCGAAGGACTGAAAAAATTTGCCTGCTGCGGTCTTCCCGTCCGATTATAATTTAGGTGTCTTCAAGGCTAGAGTGAATAGGCACTAGTTTAGTGCGCTTCACCATCAACGATATCATCGCTGCTTACCATCAGGTGGGATCGCAGTCAAGCACTGGTTTATATCAATTAAAAAGAACTTACCATCTTCACGCTATGTCTGACGTGGTGTAAGGCAGGAGGGCGCCTCTTGCCGGGCAGTGCGAGCTCTCCCAGTCGATACTCAGTGCTGGCCGCACTTACATGCGAACTGCCGCATACACGGAACATATTACTGCTGTGAATGTTCTGTGGAAAAAAGTGAGAATTAAAAAATGTAAAACTTTTGAAGAACCGAACAGAAATTGAGTGGGTAAAGCTTTGAGAAAACTCAGACATATATAGGCTAAAAGATCTCAAACTAGGTAATTTAAAATTGTTATCATTAAGACAAGGTGCCTTTTACGTCACTTAAAATCGTTCGTCTTTAAGACAAACTGGCTTCTTTAAGACAAACTGGCTTTTACGAAATTTAAAATCGTTATTTTTAAAACAAACGGGCTTTTACGAAATTTAAAATCGTTATTTTTAAAACAAACAGGCTTTTACGAAATTTAAAATCGTTGGAATTAAGACAAACTGGCTAATATCTAAAACTGACCCTGTGGTTTCATCTTGAGATTGGCCTTTATTGAGGGGTTTTTTTTTAGGTGGGAAAATCATCTAATGACAAATCGCGCTCTTGGGCGGAGCGCGAGATAGTGTCAGACTTTTACTGACTAAAAACCCACTCCTGTTCCTTCGTTGCCTTCGTCCCAGGCCCGGGTTTCGCTTTCACACTACCGGAAAATCATCATATAACATTTTCCATTCTGGGTGAAGCGAGACTTTTACTGACTTAAACCCAGCCGTGTTCCTTCAGTCACCCTTTGCGTTCTAGGGCCGCGGTGACTCTTTCGAACAATCCCGCGGCTCTGGTGACCCGCAGCGTGGAACACAACACGCCGTCAACCTGTGCTCTCGAACGGCGAGCTACTCATTGCTCACCGTCTGCGCCCACCTCCTTCGCTCGCATTATTGCCTCGCAGAAGGAGATGCTTCGGAGACTGCTTCCCATGCCCTCTCGCTCCATACTAAGGCCTGGACCAAGGTCTCGGCGAGTACTCCTGCGTCCAGATCTTCATTAATACTAGTAAGAAACAGGATCATACCTGGTACACAACCATGGCGTCCACCTCTCTGCCGACGTCTAGCAGGTACCTCGGCGACTCCTGCGTCCAGATCAAACTCACCAACGATGCTAAGATCGGTATGGTGCAGAGAAGGAGGTACCTTTAAAGAAAAAAATGGTATTGTAAATGAAATATAGCAACTGAAAAAACGTGTTTCTTTAGAAGGCTAGATTTTACTCATAATTAGATTTTTTCTTATGAAACAACACAGAAATTGTGGAAAAACCAGCTATTACAAGAGTATGGAACAGTTTTTATTTTCATGTGTTTCTGTCTATTAATTTAGTATGTTTTATAGAATTTCAGGTTGCTGAAGGCGAAAAAGATACTAATCTGAGATGGTAGCAAATTTCACGGCTTTAGTAAGTCAGACAACCTTTCAGTATAGTCAACCAGGCTGCATGAGTACAAGGATGGGCAGGAGTGTGATCTTCACCCCCTTAAAACACCGCGCAAACCGGCGGGCCATCATATCGGTTCGCACTGACAGTGCCCCGCTCCCGCTCCGTGTCAACTCGAACCTTAAGGTCCTCGGTTAGGAGATGCCCTAAATACTTAAACTGATCCACTCGCTGTAGTGGAACACCATCAATATACAAAATTCGGAGGATGGCGAGGCCGTGTCTATATGTCTGTGTGCTCACCTGTGCCAGGCACTGAAGTGCTCCTTGTTCTCTATGAGCGTGGTGGCGCCGGTCTGTGGCAGCATGGTGGCCGAGAGGCCGCCGGCCAGTAGCGAGCCGGCGGCCGCGGCGGCCGGTAGGATGGCGAGGCCGTGACTACGACGGGCTCGCCACCACATCTCTCCCGCGTATGTGTAGGAGGTCGGGATTATGCCGCCGGAGCCGATTGAGGAGCAGAATCTATAGGAAACGTAAGATAATTGAATTATTCGTACGATGGCCCAGCGGGGTCTATCCAAAATTAGACTGACATTGGTGTATTCACGTCAAGAAAATAGTGACTCATCGTTGACACTCGCCTTAGCCACGCCCCCTTAACCAATTAAATCATAGTAAATTAGAAAGCCGTGTTTACATTAACTAGATGAAGTGAGCTCTTCAGATAGTACGGTCATAATTTAACAATTTAAAAAATTAATATCTCATCTTTTCGTAAAAACAAAACTGAAAATTCTAGTGATTATGATTAAACTTTAAAATAATTACTGTTACGGACACGAGCATGTAATTTAGAATCACTAAATATAAGCAACATTACGTCATTCACAGACGCGTAATGTATGTACATAGGCGCTGTACATAATAGAGAGCAAGCCTATCAGAGGCCAGACTATTGTCCAATCAGCTACTGGGATAGTATATAAGGCTATGTACTGAGTTCTTAGAAGTACATAATGCGGTTCTTAGAAGTAAATAGTACAGAAAAACCGTTAAGAATAATCTGGGTTTCTATTGGTAGATTACAATGGAGAAAATCACGCCACTATTGATGACCAATGGTGTGCTTGCCGTATGCGGGGGGTCGGGAGGTGAACGTCAGCCGGCCTCAACAGGATTAGGAAATAGACTAGAGGAAAAGGGACTCTCTCCCACGACTTGCGACCGGCTGAAAAAGTACTTAAGCTGCACTTTCGTTGAAGACGACGTTCTCTCTCTGCAGTTCGACTCGAAGCGTCACTGCGACAGTTTGTCTTGGCACCCTACGCTCCTGGAGCGGCCCTAGATTTCCAGATTTCCTAAGTTATCTAACGTATTAGAGTCAGTGAAGTATTGTAAAGTAACTGTGAACTATTTTGTGAGTTAGCGTCACGCGTATGTACGTAAAGGACTCGATATTTACACGTGTTATGTGAAGTCTGTATTTTTATACGTGTTAAATAAATTGGCTGAGGCCTTTCAAGCGTGACCATTGTGTTGTGTAATTATTTACATCCTCTGCCCCCAACAGAGGAACTTTGGTCCTTCGAGCCGGATATTGGTCCTTTGGTAAGGAATATCGAGCGGCTTATTGTGCGTCTTTGGGGAGACGTGAAGAAATACAGTTGGGTGTCGAAGATTGAAGAAGGGAACGCTTCAAGCTCGAACAGGAACGCTGCAAGTAAGAATAGGAACGCGGCAAGTTACGTTTCGAAGAAACCTATTTTCAAGAAAGAAGAGGAAAGCTTTCAAGATTGAAAAGGAACGCTTCAAGTGGGAAAAGGAACGCAGCAAGTCACGTTACGAAGAATACCTATTCTGAAGATTGAAAAGGAACACAGGAACGCAGCAAGTCCGACCCAGTAGGTGCTTAGGATTGTCGCCACGTCGGGAACTTCGAGCCGCCAGCGTCGTGTCGAGCCGTCGTGTCAAGTCATCGTGTCAAGCCGTCGTGTCGAGCTGCAGAGAGGGATCCACGGGTCCTTTACGCCGTCGCGTCAAGAACCTTTTAAGCGGGTGGACCGCGGCTCAGGTACGTGCCACCTAACGGTGTCAAAGGTGCGTGCCTGAGTTAACGCCGTTTCAAGGCGGTGCGACATATTGTGCGGTGTCGCCAACCAAACGTGGTTGAATAGCACTACTGCGCCTGTAAGGCTGCGCACGTTGCGAGGGCCGGACTGTAGGCACTGCCGAGGCAACCGGTCGTTCCCACCGGTTGCTGAGCACCTCGTAGCGCGTGTAGTTCTCTGCAGGGTAGTCCCCACCTTTCCATTTCCTGCACATTTTCCATCCCTGCCGGAGCATATCCCTCTCATAGGGCCCTCCGGTAGGTCTGATAGGGCCGCTAGGGCATTGATAGAGCTAGGGTGCCAAACGAGGAGGAAGGATGCCGACTACAAGAAGCCAGAAGAACGAAGATACGCAAGCCCGCGTGTTTGAAGACCCCCCCGCGTCACCGTCGTCCCGCGCGACAGTATTATCACGCGCTAACCCCCGCGTTACGATTCCCGCGTCTGTACCAGTTCCTGCAACAGTGCCTACGAACGCGCCGACAGCCGAGAACACTACGATGGATGCTATAACGTCAGCCGCCGCCGCGACCGCCATCCCAGCGCCCGCGCCCGCCGTTGATAGGATAAATAGTAGGTCGCCCGTCCAATCCGTACGATCGCGCCAATCCACCGCTAGTGCTGTACTGCGCATTAGGCAAGCAGAATTACATGCTGAGGAGCGCCTCGCCGCGATACGCCGCCAGGAATTGCAACTCGAAGCCGAGCTGGTTAAGAAGAGATTAGCGATAGATGTAGCTACCATTCGCGAGGAAACAGATCGAGATAGTGATATAGCCCAGGACGTCGCGGACACCGATAATCGAATCGATAATTGGCTGCAATGCGCGCAGCCTACGGGGGACGAGGAATTACCATCGCTGACTGCGATAGATCAAACGTCGTCAGCGATACGCGCACCCGCCCCGGTTCACATACGGGGGGAGGAAGCTGAGCGCGCCCGGGGTAGGCAGGAATTTACGAGGCCGCGTACGCCACAGTATGAGGAGCGAGAACGCGCGTACTTTCCGAGAGAGGAGCCGCCCCGCGTAGAGAATAAGGAGCCCCGCGAACCTAGGTTCCGATCACCGCCTAGGTCGCGACATAAATCTCGATCTCGATCTCGATCTCGAGATATCGATAAGCTAGCCGACGCGTTAAATAGGATGACACGTTATCGACCGCCGCCGCGTCAAGCGATAGAGTTGCCCATTTTCACGGGAGCGCCGCACGAGTGGTTGCTGTTCAAGTCAGCAATGCGAGACTCGACACGAGAGTATGGATTCTCACGAGGAGAGAACTTAGCGCGCCTACGCAACAGCCTGAAAGGTGAAGCGAGAGAGACCGTGTCCGCGCTACTTTGCACCGCTGCTGACCCCGCCGTGATAATGCATACACTCGAACAGTGTTACGGACGTCCCGAGATTATAATCGACAAGTCACTCGACGATTTAAGGAAATTACCGCGACTCGGTACGACGGCCGCTGAACTCAACGCGTTCGCGATAAAGCTGCAGAACATCGTCAGCGTGCTATCGTGTCTGGATGATAGGGGGTACCTACAAAACCCAATGCTGTCCAGACACGTGGTAGAAAAGCTCAGCCCACACATGCGCGCGCGTTGGTGTGATTACGCCCAAGAGCATGGTAGTCGCGTGGAAGCAGAGATCGTTACGCTGTCGCGCTACCTAATGAGGGAAGCTGATCGGGCCGTAAGATACGCGTACTCGTCGACCGTGACTACGACGTCAAAGGAAGCGACGCGTCAGCAAGCTCCCGCCAGAGCACAAGCGGTCATTAGAAGGAATAAAGCGCGCGTACCCGCAACGTACGCCGCCGCCGAGCGACCTGGCGAGGACGAGAGAGAGAGGGCTAAGAAGACGTGCTTGTGCTGTGGCGAGGGACATGCCACGCCAAGCTGCAAGAAACTTGGTGACATGACGGTCCAACAAAGATGGGAATGGGCCAAGGAAACTGGAGCATGTTTCAAATGTCTGGCGAGTAAACATCGTCGATTCAAGTGTACCGCGAGGAAGTGCGGAGAGCAGGAATGTCGTAGATCGCACCATAGGCTACTCCACACCGCCGACCGAACGTCGGACGCGGCTAGCGCCTCCACCGACTGTGGGACCAGGAGCGTGAGGGAAGAATCGGCGACCACCGCATCTGCCCATGCCGGCAGCGAAATGAGCGCGGTGTTACTCAAAGTGTGCCCAGTAACGTTGCGGGGGCCTAACGGTAAGGAAATAGAGACGCATGCGTTACTGGACGAGGGCTCCACTGTTACGCTACTCGACGAAGAGATAGCTAACGAAATGGGCGCGAAAGGAACTAAGCGAGCGTTACGCGTCCACGGGATTACGGCCACGCGACAAGAGAACGACAGTCGTTGCGTGGAAATAGGAATCAAGGGAAAACGCTCAGAGTGTTTTAACATACGCGCGCGTACTGTTAAACGCTTAAATATAATTAGTCAGACCGTGAAAGCGAGCTATCTACGCTGCGAACACATGAAACGTATACCTGCACGTGACGTGTGTTACGAGAATGCGAAGCCACGCCTATTGATAGGCGCCGATAATTGGCATTTGATAGTGTCGCGAACTTTGCTCACGGGACGGCAGAACGAGCCAGCCGCTTCACTTACGCAGCTAGGATGGGTGGTCCACGGAACGGTACCACGGCGCGTAACTGAATTCGAGGCGAGTAGCGGGATAGCATTGCACGTGCACCCACAGGAAATATCCGATGATTGCGAAGAGTTAAAGGACCTCATCACATCGCATATCTCGATCGACGCTCAGGGGACAGTTTACCAGCCGAGAACAGTGCTGGCAGACGAACGGGCGCAGGATATTTTCACGAAGACTGCTCGGCTGGTCAACGGTCACCATGAGGTAGGATTGCCGTGGCGGAGTGATGAGCCACACCTACCACCGAGTCACGATATGACCTTTCGTAGACTCGACACCATTGAAAGGAAAATGGATAAGTCAGCTGACTTCAAAAAAGCACACGTGTCACAGGTCAATGACCTCAAGGAAAAAGGGTACGCGAGTAAAGTAGCCGATGACGCAACTCGGCCCGAAATGATACAACTGGAAAGCGACAGCAGATGGTTCACTGGTCCCCTCTTCCTGGGCGGACCAGAACACATCTGGCCAACGGAGATCGCGCAGGGAGAGGGGGGTGATGAGATCGTCACGCACATAGCGCACATCACCAGCCTCGTCGACACGACTCGTTTCTCGTCATACGAACGATTACTACGAACGACTGCGTATGTCCTGCTGTTCGTCGACAAATGCCGCAAACGCGCTACCCAGTTGACGTTGCGTCACAAGCAGGAGGCCGAGCTGCTACTGATAAGGGAGGCTCAGAGAGAGTGTTTTCCAGCGGAAATAGCGCGACTCGCTGTAGGTAGGAGAGTAGACAGGACCAGTCGACTCTACCGATTGGACCCGATTTTTCAAGACGACGTCATTCGTTTAAACGGTCGCATAAATGCCGCGAACGTTTCTCAAGATAGGAAGTGCCCACCCATCTTGGAAGGCAAACATCCGATGACGTCACTATATTTACGTCAGATTCACGAACGGGATCATCACGCGGGACGTGAATATATAGTGAACAAAGCGAGGGAACGCTTTTGGATTTTAAAGGTTCGACCGACAGTGCGCGCACTGATAAGAGATTGCGTGACATGTAAGCGACGAAGGAAGCCGCCAATACGGCCCGTCAAAGGGAACTTACCTATTGAACGATTGGACACCCACCTGCGGTCGTTCACCCGTTGCGGAGTAGACTGTTTCGGCCCAATGACAGTCACAATAGGAAGACGGCATGAAAAACGATGGGGTATGTTGTTCACCTGTCTTGTCACGCGAGCAATACATATAGAGTTGTTGCCAAGTTTGAACATCGATTCAGCTATATTAGCGCTAAGAAGAATGGCGGCTAGGCGCGGATGGCCTAAAACTATGATGTCCGATAACGGGACTAATTTTCGAGGAGCCGATGTTGAAATCCAACAGGCATATAAGCAGTGGGCGAATGACCTCAATGAATTCGCAATTAAGCAAGATATGGAATGGCGGTTCATTGACCCCGGGGCCCCAAATCAGGGCGGCGCGTGGGAACGACTAATAAGAAGTGTAAAGTCGGCGTTGTCGGCCGTGTTGAAGGAACGCGCACCAAAGGAGGAGGTACTTTCCACGTTGCTAATCGAGATCGAGCACACCGTCAATTCGCGACCCCTCACACACGTAAGTGTTGAAACTGGCGACGAGGAGGCGCTCACGCCGAACCACTTCTTATTAGGCTCGGCTACTGGACTACCAACCACAGGGCAGTGCGACGTCGCCGATCGAAAGACATGGCGCGCAACACAGGCGCTAGCGGACAAGTTCTGGACTCGTTGGATAAACGAATATCTACCAACGTTAACACCGCGCGGCGACGTCCGAGATTCACGCACGCAACTCGCACCGGGGAATATAGTAGTCATTGCGGATGGTCAACTGCCGCGAAATGTATGGCCATATGGGAGGATAGTGCGCACCATACAAGGACCTGATGGTGTCATACGCAGCGCTGAGGTACAGACGCGTGGAGGCGTTTTCAGACGCCCAGTTAGAAGGCTCGTTGTCCTGGCCGATGGAAGTTAGGCTCGCGTTGCTACGCCGGGGGGAGGCTGTTACGGACACGAGCATGTAATTTAGAATCACTAAATATAAGCAACATTACGTCATTCACAGACGCGTAATGTATGTACATAGGCGCTGTACATAATAGAGAGCAAGCCTATCAGAGGCCAGACTATTGTCCAATCAGCTACTGGGATAGTATATAAGGCTATGTACTGAGTTCTTAGAAGTACATAATGCGGTTCTTAGAAGTAAATAGTACAGAAAAACCGTTAAGAATAATCTGGGTTTCTATTGGTAGATTACAATGGAGAAAATCACGCCACTATTGATGACCAATGGTGTGCTTGCCGTATGCGGGGGGTCGGGAGGTGAACGTCAGCCGGCCTCAACAGGATTAGGAAATAGACTAGAGGAAAAGGGACTCTCTCCCACGACTTGCGACCGGCTGAAAAAGTACTTAAGCTGCACTTTCGTTGAAGACGACGTTCTCTCTCTGCAGTTCGACTCGAAGCGTCACTGCGACAGTTTGTCTTGGCACCCTACGCTCCTGGAGCGGCCCTAGATTTCCAGATTTCCTAAGTTATCTAACGTATTAGAGTCAGTGAAGTATTGTAAAGTAACTGTGAACTATTTTGTGAGTTAGCGTCACGCGTATGTACGTAAAGGACTCGATATTTACACGTGTTATGTGAAGTCTGTATTTTTATACGTGTTAAATAAATTGGCTGAGGCCTTTCAAGCGTGACCATTGTGTTGTGTAATTATTTACATCCTCTGCCCCCAACAATTACTTACATTATATTTGGAAATACTGTGTAATAAAATATTACCCTTAATATTAGTGGTTTAATTTTTACCCTGGAATAAATACGCTTTTACTTTGTAGTTGTACTGATGACGTCGAACGAATGAATGAATGTATTATAAAATATTTATTATGATTTATTTTCTGCATTTTGCTAGAAGACTATCAATATGCAGAAAATATCTCATGAAAGTAAGTATGAAGAAAAAAATAGAATTACATTTACAAATAACTTATTATAGCCTAAACTTGAAAAAGTAGTTCGAAATTGTTAAAATTAGCGTTCAGTAACCGCACCGCGCACCTGAGTACTTGGCATGCCTTTTAAGTTCTGTCGTTTCCATATTTCCCGGCAATTTTGAATTTGGAACTGTTCTATATTCGAATATGTTTAAATTTTGAATCTCAAAACAGTTGAAAGTATTAGGATTAATGCTATTGTTTAGTCACAGCGTCGATTGGAATCTGTCAGGTTACGTCTCAGACCAACAAAAAAAGAAAGACGGAGCACCACGAACTTCAAGAGTGAAGCCACATTTTTATCTATGTGTGATTAGAAGGGTTGCCATTTGTTAAATTTTTTCCCTAAAATTCGGGTAACAATATTGTGTAGGAAGAATAATATTTACAAGAGTGAAGACATTGTTGAGTATGGTATTGTATACATTATGGTATAGTATAGTATCGTACAATTGAAAAAGTAAACTATAAATTAAAGAGCGTTATACAGATAAACAAAATATTTTTATTTCACATAGGCCTACATGGAAACTTATAAAACTTCAGAAGCTAGTTGAATACGTAGGTACCTTTTTAGGATATCCACTTTTGATTACACGGCGAAGTCCACGATTAGTAATGTAGAGGTCGTTGTTATCAAAATGTTCGTAACAAACGACGCTGGATTTTGATGACAGCCAGACTGGATCATTCCGACTATTTCTTATAGCTACCAACCATTTTTTTTGTTCAATTCCAGTTGGAAACCTTAAATATTAAATACGTAAAAAAAAGATAAAAAGTATAGCTCGAAGTAAGAACTATTTATTTAATCGAATCGGGAAAATTTTAAATCATATTACGGCAACCCTCAAACTTTGTCACTAATGTCATTGTTTTCGTTTGTTGACGTTTGACGTTTTTTGACGTTTGACGTTTTTTGAATAAAATAACCTTAAAGTCATAGTTTAGATAATAAAGAAACGATGTTATATCAAGAACTTACAAATGAAAAGCGATTCCGTGAGATTTTTTATTTGATATAGTGTTGTTTTTACAACTTTTCACTACACATGAAGGCATAATACTATTTTTAACCGACTTCAAAAAAAGGAGGAGGTTATCAATTCGGTTGTATTTTTTTTTTTTTTTTTTATCATCATTTTTTTTTTTTTTTTTTTTATGTGTGTTACCTCAGAACTCCGTCGTTTATGGACCGATTTGCAAAATTTTTTTTTCCCTTTATAGGATATGCTTCCAGATTGGTCCCATTTTTTTCAAAATCCAGTTCTGATGATGGAATCCATGAGGAATCGAGGGAACTCCTCAAAAATTATAGGCAACCCTATGGTAATTTTAGTATTTTCATCAAGAACTTAAGCATTTACAGTCAAAAAGTAACATTTGATGAAGTGGAACTGATGAAGAAGACCAGAAATGGTCAACGGAACTTCATACTCAAATAGATATCACATTGAAGATATAGTTAAGCGACTATGACAATACAAATAAATGAATGATTCTGAATAGTTACGTTGAAAATGGTATCATCGAAGTGATCTGATGATGATGATGGAGCCGGAAGGTAGGCACTGGAACTCCGTAATTAATCAATGTAACCTAGCCGTGTTTGGACTCATTAGAATTGTCATGAGATGCACTTTGGCTATAAGGTACTATCGAACTGATCTGATGATGGAGCCGGAAGGTAGGCACAGGAACTCCGTAATTAATCAATGTATCCTAGCCGTGTTTGGGCTTATTAGAATTGTCGTAAGATGCTCTTTGGCTATAAGGTACTATCAAACTGATCTGATGATGGAGCCGGAAGGAGGAAGGTAGGCACAGCAACTTTATAATAAAACAATGTAACCTAGCAGTATTTGGGTTAATTGGAATTGTCATTAGAAATAGGCACTCTGTTTATAAGTGTATCGCAACTAAAAAGTGTGAAATAAAAACTTTTTAGAAAAAAAAAATAACCGACTTCACTAAAAAAAACACTAAAAGGATCAAAATAACTTTAATTTCGGAAGTCGGTGTTAAATAAGAAACAAACAATACCGAGAAACACCGACATCCGAAATTAAAGTTATTTTGATCCTTTTAGTGTTTTTTTTAGTGAAGTCGGTTATTTTTTTTTTCTAAAAAGTTTTTTTTAAATTGATGTTCACTAGACAACGACTCGTGCTGTACTAAGAGTGACCAGCTTGGTTGTAGTGTAGGAGTGTGTGTGAGCGTGTGTATTTATTTGGACCGGCTTGGTTTGTGTGGCATTACTTTTAAAGTTCGTGGTGCTCCGTCTTTCTTTTTTTGTTGGTCTGAGGGTTACGTACGAAAATGAATCTTTCTAAGGAAAACGTTCGTGCAATAATTTTCTACAACTTTAGGAGAGGCCTGACAGGGCTTCAGGGTTTTGAAGAGCTAACATCTGTGTTCAGTGATGAAGCCCCATGTCTGCGGACTGTCGAACGCTGGTATTTAGAATTCCAGCGTGGCCATACTAGTGTTAGTGACAAATCTCGCGAAGGACGACCAAAATCCGCCTTCACCGAAGATAACATCATTGCTGTGAGACAACTAATTCACGAAGATCGTCATGTGATATATCGAGAGATAGAGGCTCTATTAGGCATCTCAGGGACAACCATTCAGAAGATCTTGCATGAAGCGCTTGGTGTGAGAAAGCTAGTTTGCCGTTGGATACCGCATCTGCTTTCCGACGATCACAAGGCGGCCCGCGTCAGATGGTGTAAGAAAACTCTGCAAAGGTTCAACCGAGGAGAGTCAAATCACGTCTACGACATCATCAGTGGTGACGAATCTTGGATCTATGCCTATGATCCTGATTCCAAACAACAATCTACAATCTGGGTCTTTCAAGACGAGCCAAAGCCGACTAAAGTTGTTCGTTCTCGAAGCACTTCAAAGAAGATGGTGGCCACGTTCGTTGGAAAAACCGGCCATGTTGCGACTATTGCACTTGAAGATCGTAGAACGGTTAACGCAGAGTGGTATACCACAGTTTGTTTACCACAAGTCATCGCCGAACTTCGAAAATCTAACTCAAAGCGACGCATCATCCTGCACCACGACAACGCAAGCTCACACAGCGCTCGTCAAACGATTGAGTATTTGAAGCAGGAAAAGGTAGAAATTCTTGACCATCCTCCATACTGTCCTGACCTAAGCCGTAAAGATCTCTTTACATTTCCTAAAATTAAGAAAAGTCTTTGTGGTCAAAGGTTCCAGTCCAGTGAAGAAGCAGTCGACGCTTTCAAGTCAGCCATTTTGAACACCCCACTTTAGAGTGGAATAAATGTTATAATAACTGGTTTGAGCGAATGGAAAAGTATATTAAGCTACGTGGTGAATACTTTGAAAAACAATAAAAAGTACTATAAGGTTCTAGTTGTGTTTTTTTCTTCAAACGACAAAACTTAAAAGGCATGCCTCGTAATTTACCCACGACTCACCTGATACCTACTCACGCGTCGACCGCTCGCTCGACCAGTGAGTGACCATAAAATAAGTGTCTCAGTAAACATATTTCGTAAGCGATAACATAATTTTTTTCTAATAACACATATCAAAATAAAAAATATGTATATTAAAATGTGTTCAAGTTTATCATGACAAAATTTGCAGACAGGTTAAAAAAAAAAATCTGTATTCACGTGTGGCGTGTTTAATCTGTAGAATGATCTGTCTAGTTGCTTGGTAACTGGTCTTGTTTGTGTCAATCATTGAAAAATATATAATTTTACTTAAGGAACGTTTGTATTAATTTAAAGATATACACATATTATCCTACACATGCATTGTTATCAAAGTTACATAGATATACCAAATAATAACTCAATCTGTTAGGGGTAACTGTTTCAAAATCCATCAGCAAGTTTTACCCAAAAAAACATACAAAGAAACATTGAAAGTTAAAAAATTAAAAAAGCTTGTGAAAATTATTCTAACTTCTACAGTTCCTTACCTGGCCATCATAAATGTCCCATAGGTGGGCATAAAAGCAGCTATGGCTGCGAACACCGCGTTGACGGCTAGGCACGAGACCAGACATCGTCTTCGACCGAGTCGCTCCGACAAGGCACCCCAGCCCACCGCGCCTAGTGAACCTCCCACCAGGCTTATCATTACTGAGAACACAAAAAAACACCAAATCTATCATTCAAGTATTTTACGCGTGTAACCTTTGGACTAACTACACTCTGAAAGCCGTTAATGCTCTTCGCGTCCAGTAAAACAATGCATTCAGGATGCTGTTGGGGCTGCCTCGCTTCTGCAGTGCCTCAGGGATGTTCGCGGATGCCCAGACTGACGGCTTCGCTGCGGTCAGGCGCAAGCGAGCAGCATCTTTGTTGAGCAGGGTGCGAGCCAGTACCAACGGCCACCTGAGTGTCATTGCCAATAAGCTGGATTGTCCTATTATCTGGTCCTTAAGCCAACTACATGCTCCTGTAAATACTGTCTACTAACATAGTTGTTAAGTTTTTTGTGTTACTAACATCTGGTATTTCTGTTGTGTTGTTTTTAATAATGTTGTGTAAATGCTATATGTGTTACCTATGGACGGAAAGGTCCGAAATAAATGTTTATTATTTATTTATTTATTTTTTTATAGAGAGTTTACTCACCTGGTGTCCGTTTGGCGCAACCATAATGGCGGAGCGACCAACTCGGACGCGTGCACTTAAGGTCCATTTTGATACTGTCTCAGTTTGGTATAGCGACTCTGGTGTCTGTATGGTGTCTATTTTGGTAGCTTACGGACACCATGGTGGCGCGACCAGTTGTGCCGCCATGGTGTCCCGGTTAAATATAGCCCTTAGTCCTCCAAAATGTAGATGTACGAACACTTGAAGCACTCTAATGTGTTGTATTTTTGAGGTGGGAAATAAATAACCTCCCCCATTTTGGGTGGTGCGAGAGGGATTGTCGGACGTTTACTAACTAAACCTACCTGTGTTAATTCAGTTTCCCTTAACGTTCCAGAGCCAGGGTAACTCTTTCAAACATTCCCGCAGCCTTCGCTTTTGAATAGGAGCACCGAACTCACATTGTGTATCCGACGGGTCTATAAAGCCCCATTTCGCCAAGTTGTGTTTGCAGCGGACTACCTGGGTGTGCTACCGATTAGGGCTTTCAATATAAGCCCCTGCAATTTACGTCCAAGTTTTTTTTTTGATGGGAAATCATCCAATGACATCTCTCGCCCTTGGACAGAGCGGGAGTGTCAGACTTTTACTGACTAAAACCCACTTGCATTCCAGGGCCGGGTTTTCCTTTCAGAAGCGAACTCATGGCCCCAGTAGGCTTCAACCCTGCTGGGCCCCTACGGTTTTGCTGACATCTCCTTGAGGCGCGCGTGGAACATTACGTGCCGTCGACGACTTGGGCTCGATCCGGACGGTTACCGGACGGTAAGCTACCCATTGTTCGCCGTCTGCAAGCCCGCGCCTACGGTGGCTGGAAATTGGGATCGGGATCCCGGCGGCTGTGGCGTGAGGGCCATACCCTCACGCCCTAGCATTACTGCTTCGCAGAAGGACGCCACTCCTCCTCGCTCCGGACCATGGCCTGTACAAAGGCCCGGCGCGAGAGATCGTTGCCGCCGATCGAATTTACGTCCAAATGGGAGATGTTCCTAGAAACAGCAATAAACTTACCAAGCCAATTCTTCTCATGTGGCAATATGCATAGCTCGATCTCCGCCGAGGGCAATATGAATGGAATCGCTGAGAGCTCCAGCGAAGCACCCGAGATCGCGAGGAATACGGCCAGTGTTACCCTCGCTTGGGATAAACCGCAACCAGCCTGTAAAACATTAGCCTATATAAGAACATGGTTTTGTAATGAGGGTGTTCTAAAATGACGTTGACGTTCAAACGTTAGACGTCAACGACATGTATACGTTTTCAAAGGAAAAGACCTGACGGTTAAGTGGCGCCAACTATTGGTGTGAATGTTCCTGAAGACCCTTATTGGTTAGTTGATAGCAGCCTATCCGCGTCAAGAAAATAGTGACTTCATCAGTGCTACTTTCAAAGTAAAGGCGTATTCATACTGGGATAATAATGAAACCATTCATATAAAAGCAAGTTTTTCCATTACTCAGTATTTTCAAATATTAATGTTCAGCCTGTAAAAGAACATGGTTTTTGTAATTGGGTAGTCGACTGCAGCCTATCCGCGTCATGAAAATAGTGACTCATCGGTGCTAATTGCAAAGTAAAGGCGTATTCGTATCGGGGTAAAAATTAAACCATTCATCTTAAAGCAAGCGTTTTAATACTCAGTACACATTTTTAGGGTTCCGTAGCCAAATGGCAAAAAACGGAACCCTTATAGATTCGTCATGTCTGTCTGTCTGTCTGTCTGTCTGTCTGTCTGTCTGTCTGTCTGTCTGTCTGTCTGTCCGTCTGTCCGTCCGTATGTCACAGCCACTTTTTTCCGAAACTATAAGAGCTATACTGTTGAAACTTTGTAAGTAGATGTATTCTGTGAACCGCATTAAGATTTTCATACAAAAATAGAAAAAAAGCAATAAATTTTGGGGGTCCCCATACTTAGAACTGAAACTCAAAATTTTTTTTTTCATCAAACCCATGCGTGTGGGGTATCTATGGATAGGTCTTCAAAAATGATACTGAGGTTTCTAATATCATTTTTTTCTAAACTGAATAGTTTGCGCGAGAGACACTTCCAAAGTGGTAAAATGTGTGTCCCCCCCCTCTAACTTCTAAAATAAGAGAATGATAAAACTAAAAAAAATATATGATGTACATTACTATAAAAACTGCCAACGAAAATTGGTTTGAACGAGATCTGGTCAGTAGTTTTTTTTTAGTACGTCATAAATCGTAAACCGCATTTTACCTTTCATTCAATCAACTCAAATATAAAAAAAAAAAAAACATTTTTTATGTTACTTGCTGCTACGGAACCCTCCATGGGCGAGTCCGACTCGCACTTGGCCGGTTTTTAAATATTAATTTTAAAATTTAATCGGAAACATCAGAATTTTAACTTTTATTTTTACGAATAGGTGAGGTATTCATTATTAATATTGAACAAAGAGTTGTTTGTGCTGTCTGAAGAGGTTTCAACTGAGGTCTTGCAGTCGCTTTATGCAAAAATACATTTTTTTTTTCTTAATATTTACGGCTCGCGTTTAACCCTATCTCACTTGATAGTAAGCGATTAAGGAGGTCGAAGATGGGCACTGACGCGAATGAGGTATTTAGTTGTAACCGATTTGACCGTAAGCCGACGAAAATAGTTGGGAAGAGGTTCGGCAGGTGGTCTAACTAAGAACTCACTTGTCGCGATTGTCGCGAAAGAGCTCTGCCCTGCGTTCAAAAATAAGCAGAGTAGGGTTGGATCGTTACTCTAACCCAGTGGTTCTTAACCTTATAGGCATGAGGGACCATATGACAAAATTTTTGTCTTGCCATGGACCACCAAGTTGGTTAATTAGTTTGTAGTTAATATAAAGTTCCTAAATGTAAATAAATGTTCCAATTCATGTATAAATAAAACACGCATAAAATTATTTAAAGCCCTCAGTATTTTAATTTTCTCAGTAAATTATCTACAATACAGTTACGATTTTAATGCAATTTTTGTGACTACATACTCATTACTAACTTCTAAATCCTTGGTTTAGTGCTACCCAAAGCCAAACGCATATCGCCGAGTGGCATCCAACCGATTTAGGTACTTGTTTTTATTAATAATCAGAAGCGCCGAGAACCGCTCCTCACATAGATATGTCGATGAAAATAAAGGTAGGTAACGAATATCAACGTCTCAAAGTTTTGTAAAGAAATTGCCTTTTGGCTTCAAATTTCCTCAAGATTTATTCCCGACTATTCTTATTTATTAGGATGGCTCCGCGGACCACTTGGGATGCTTCCAAGGACCACCAGTGGTCCGCGGACCACCGGTTAAGAACCACTGCTCTAACCGTTCAAAAATGCTTCGAGTTGCAACCCGGGTCGTCTTTTATAACTCGAGTAGCTACCCTAGAGTTAACCCAACTAACTCTAACTCCGACCAGGGTAGGTTGGTGTAAGTGACCATAAATGACAGTTGCTTGAC
Organism: Mythimna impura; assembly: GCA_905147345.3. Taxonomy (NCBI): domain Eukaryota; kingdom Metazoa; phylum Arthropoda; class Insecta; order Lepidoptera; family Noctuidae; genus Mythimna; species Mythimna impura. The sequence goes on from CAJHVM030000015.1 coordinate 261,816, forward strand.
ATTGACAGTTGAACTCTACGTTCGCGTTCAAAAATACGAGCGTAGAGTATCTACCCTGATTACGTCATTAGAGTTAACTCTAACCTCATTTTTGAACGCAGGGCAGAAGATGCCTTTTCATTCTTACTTCGAAGGCTACATATGGTGATGGGGGAACACAGATGGTGAACGGTGGTAGGGAGCACAGATGCTGGCACAGAGATCCTGACTTCCATTATAGTTTAAGTACTCTCTCAAAGTGTTGGCGGGCGTGTGTAATTCAAAATGTAGGTAGACGCCAGTTGCGATCACAGTGCTACGGCGGGCCGCGGGTCTGCATGAAGCGGGCGCAGGTGTTTCTAATGGCTCAGTCCGCCCATACCGCTCAGTGATATAGCGTCTGTTAGGTAACTGCGCGTGTTGTTCAAGACTCGTAACATGATCGGCACTGTGAACACGCAGACGCCAAGAGCCCTTCGCCCGCGCCCGTCCCCGCACTCGCTAGTGCAATATGAGTTCCCTTTTTAGGGTTCCGTACCTCAAAAGGAAAAAAACGGGGATCACTTTGTTGTCCGTCCGTCTGTCTGTCAAGACCCATTATCTCAGGAACGCGTGGACGTATCAAGTTGAAATTAAAACCGTGTACCTACTAAGGGCTGCGGTCCCTTGAAGCTGTGAAAAAATCAAACTTCTAAGTTAACGGGAAAAAAAGATACGGCCGTATATGTCGCAAAAAACGTATATTTCGACACTCAAGGGAATCAAAATTCTAGAGTACTTCCCGTTGACCTAGAATCCTGAAATTTTGCATAAAGCAAGGTTTTATAACACAAGTATAGGAATAAATCTGAAAACAGAAAATTTGTTACGTAACAAAAAAAAAACAATTTTTGCGATTTGGAAAAAACTTTGAGACTCCAATCAGGAATTGAACTCTTTACATAGGTAAGTTTGTACGGAAACCTCAGTGCGTGAGTCCGACTCGCACTTGCCCTGTTTTTTTTTATTATGCATAGGCTCTGTTTGACCACTAGCTCACCTGATGGTTAGTGATAATGTGGTCGACAATGGAACAAACTTGCCTAGAAGTAATCTATTCACTCTTGACTTGAAAGACACCTAGGTTATAGCTATCAGAAAACACAGACTCCGGCAGGGAATTCCACTCCTTAGCTGTACGCATAATGAATGTGTTCCCAAAACGCTTTGTACATACAATGCGTTCCAAATAAGAATAGGATCGATTGCCATGTTGTGACGTCACGTCATACTGTCAAATCGAAGAAATATTATGGTGAGCAAAACAAGAAATTTTTAAAATTTAATTTTATTTACGAACTGTGAACGAAAAAGTTAAATCAGAATCCAGTTCATCAATTTTGCTCTTCTCTAAGTTCTTCAAGTTTGCCCAATTTCTTGCGATTTGACAGTTTGACGTGACGTCACAACATGGCAATCGATCCTATTCTTATTTGGAACGCATTGTATCCTTATTTCCATTATAGTTTAAGAGCTCACCTGTCGCAGCGCATCCTCATGGAACTGCTCCAACACACTGGAGTCGTTGTAGTCGAGGAGTTCACCGCTCTCGTTGACGTCGCCAGTGTGGTCGGGCGGGCTGGCAGCCATGTGGCTTGTATTACCTGGCTCTCCGCCACCACCTTCAGTGCCTAGGAAGAAAATAATAGTACGTTAGATAGAAAATTTCAGTTCCTTCACTTCTCACGCTCTGGGTAAAGCGAGAGGGAGTGTAATACAAATGTAGACTCAATTTTCTCATTAACATCTAACAAATTTCGAAAAACTGTAATCAATAAATTAACAATAGTACATTTTGATACAAGTGCAGAAAGTTTGTCATTGCGATCGAGGCGGAATTCGCACGAGCCGTAGGCGAGTGTGTTATGGAGCCGAAGGCTGCAGTGACAAATTTGCACGTGTATCAAACGAATTTTTTCAATACACTTAAGTACAAAATGAATAAACGGGGGTTGACCGGCGACTCGTGAGGGTCAACGCGCGCCCAGCCTGATACGATAAATGTAATAAAATTATGGCGGGGAGAGCACGCGCACTTTTCTGCACTAGTGCGGAAAACAGTCTATTACGTGCCTAAAAGCGGTGGGATAAGAGCGGGTTTTCGAGTAAGTGTATTGAAAATTAATTTACTTATAAGTGTAATCTAAATAAATTATAAAATGTAATGTAAATTCACTCACATGCCTAGTTAGTTCTTGTATAAAAAAATAAATAGGTAACATGTGGATAACGTCGTGAGTTACACATACACAACTAACTTTAGATACTAAGGATTTTATTATTCAGGGTGGAATTCACCAATAAAACTAATCGCGTTTTACCCTTTGGCTCGCATAATCGCGTTTAGCCGCTGTCACTAGTCTGTATTTTTCTTTTGTTGTATTTTTACAAGTGACACTAGTGACAGCGGCTATTTTAATTGTGACTGTTTTGATTATTATTCTTTTTTATATTTGTATATGAGTCAATGCTACTTGAAATAAATAAATAATTATTTTTTTTATTATTAAACGCGATTATGCGAGCCAAACGTTAAAACGCGATTAGTTTTATTGGTGAATTCCGCCCTAAGAAACTTTGTGTAACTGTTTGTTTTTCCAAAGAAATAAATAATTAAATGATCATTGTACCGATAGTCGTGTCTGCCAGTGGCTTAACTCTTTAACCACCTACGTCGGAAATATCCGTCCAACACACCACTGTGTTTATTCAGCCACGGTCACACATCCACGACCAAATACTTCTGTCACCTATGGGGATTGAAGAGCTAACCATGCTCGATGTTGATGATAGGCGAGTGGAAAAGGACCCTCTTAAGAGGCTTTCGGCAGGCAGCTGGATCAAGGTCTTGATTCAGATAGCGCTTCTGGACCGGCTCGTATTGTTAGGAGGTTCCTTTTTTTGGAGCCCAACTGCTAGTAGCTTGGACCCTGTTCCCGATATTGATGGGCTACTATTTTTTTATATTTAGAAATGTATCTACTTTTTTATTTTTTAAGAAATATTTAAATAAGTCAGAGAAAGTTATGAGTATTTCGTTCGTTTATACAGCGTACATCGAAGGACTGGAACAATTTGCCTGCTGCGGTCTTCCCGTCCAACTATAATTTAGGTGCCTTCAAGGCTAGCGTGAATAGGCTCTTAATAAACTAGTGCGCCTCACCATCAATGATTGCATCACTGCTTACCATCAGGTGGGATCGCAGTCAAGCACTGGTTCATAAAAATTAAAAAAAAAAGTATACATGTGGAGGGATAGAGAGGGAGAGGGAGGCCAAAGAAAAGATGGATGGATTGTGTGAGAAGTGATATGAAAGAAAAGGGAGTTAGTGATAGCGTGACGGGTGACAGGACAAAATAAAAGAAAAAAAACTTGTTGCGCCGACCCCAAATTAAATATAAATAATTTAGAGAAGGCCTTTGACTTGCAGTGGTCACAATAGGCTCATAATCTATCTATACATTTTTTTTTTATAATAATAATAATAATAATATAATAATAATAATAATTTATTTAAGTACTTTTTACAAAGAAATACATAAAGCAAACTTATGAATACTTAGTAGTACTAATTTCTAAAAAGATTGTCTTAATTACCTAATTAACTAGTTTCATTTACACATATTTATATTGACCTATTAATGGTGTATTAGTACTGCCATAACAACTTGTAGCGACTTGCCTGAGCTAGGTTAACAAAAACCTGTGTTTCAGGCCATCACTATACTAAGCGATCAGTTTATTTTGGTCCACATTTAATTAATTATTAAAGAATACTATGATAATTAACAAATACAGCTTAAAACAAACAAAAACTACAAATTTAATATCTATAAAATTATTGAAGTAATTCAAGAAGTTTTTCTGTGTCCGTGTAGTCAAGTTTTCCCAAATATTCGTTTAACTTAAAACTACAATGTTTATAACTAACACTATAAATATTAAGTATTCTATTGAGCTTATTATATAAAACGGGTCCTAAATATACAAAGAAACGGCTTACGAAAGCATGTCTAGTACGAGGTTTTATGAAAACCAAATCTTTCCTTCTCTTGTCCGAAGGTACTGGCTTGTAAGCGACTTCAACATGCTGATGTAGTACGATGTGCAGTATAAATAATTGGCGTACTGTTAGTACCTCGCATGCAATGTAAAGCTGATGTGTAGGGAATCTAAAAGGCCTAAAGGTGGCCTCTTTGAGCGCGTTCTAGAGGCAGCAAAATTGTCTTTGCAGCACCACCCCATGCAGTTATGCAGTAGGTAAGAACGGATTGGCACAAAGCGAAATATACCTGTTTTATTAATTTAATTCATTAACGCTCAGGCGGTAGCCGGCGCCCGCAAGCCATTGTCTTACTATTGTGTCTCTAATTACGCACGTCAAAAGGTTAAAGTCGGCAAGGTGGCGTAAATTCTTAAAGATATATATTAATTTACGAACTCGAGTACATAGCAAATCAATATGTTTGCGGAAATTCAGATTTGTGTCAATAGTGATTCCTAAATATTTCAAATGATCGGTTTTAGCTAGAGTAGGACATGAACATGTAGCGTCAGCGTCTGTCGTACAGTTGTGAGCGTAAATGTTAGGGTTAGTAAGAGGTATATTAGTGTTTCTCATTCTAAATAAAATATATTTGGTTTTGTCTGCATTCAATGTTAGTGTATTCATACAAAGCCAATTAGATACAATATTAAAGCCACTTTGAGCATATTTATAGACCTCCTCTCTGGATTTAGCTGAAAACAATAGGGCTGTGTCATCTGCGTATGACATTATGATAGCACCTTGTAATTTTAGGCTGCACAGTTCATTTATGTAAATTAAAAACAAGGTTGGTCCTAAAATACTGCCTTGGGGAATGCCATAGCAGCTATTTTTAAGCTCTGAGCTTCTATAATGACCGAGTTTTACACACTGATAACGATTGCTAAGATAATCAGAAAAAAGTAGGAGTTGTGTTCCTCTAATCCCAAGTGCCTCAAGCTTGTGCAATAGTTTAAAACAAGAAATAGTGTCGAAAGCCTTGGCAAGGTCCAGGAATATTCCCAGGCAATGCAAGCCCTTATCCAGATTAGTAGTAATATAATTTGTCAGTTTGTGTACAGCTTGGCTAGTTGATCTTTTTGGTCTGAAACCAAATTGACTATCTGAAAGTAATTGGTTGTCCTCAAGATATTTTATTAACCTATTATTTATAATTCTTTCCAAAATTTTTGAGAGGCCTGTTAAGACTGCAATGGGTCTGTAGTTATTTACGCAGTTCTTGTCTCCCGATTTAAAAACAGGGGTGACCAATGCTTTTTTAAGTAGGCTAGGAAAAACTCCATTTGACAGACATAACTGAAATATATGTGTTAAAGGTTGGACAATTAGGTGTTTAAATTTCTTAAGGATCCTATTTGGTATTTCATCCCAACCGACAGCACAGTCATCTTTCAACCCGGAAATTATACCTTATACTTCATTTATGTCGGTATTTAGCAAAACAAATGAATTAACTGGATTTACTGATACACTTGACTGGTTTTGGCAAGGGAGAATTCTAATTCCAGGTGTTTTGTCAGCCAAATTTTTACCAACATTAACAAAAAAATCATTTACTTTATCTGCTGCTTTAGATGGGCTAACATCTGTTGAAAGTAGATCAAGTGGAGGGTCGGAGTTTTTTGCACTAAAAGTATTTGTTCTTATAAACTTCCAAACTAGTTTACTATTTTTGCCTGCTGTTTGCAGCTCATATTTATCATGCTGGATTTTTATTTTCTTCAGAAGGTTGTTACAGAAGTTCCTGTACCTTTTATATGTTATGCTAAGTATCTGGTTGTCAGGTGCAAGTCTAGATTTTAAGTGCAATTTATCTCTATGTCTTATGCAACGGACGAGACCCGGTGTAATCCAGGGTTTGACATTACTATATTTCCTAGGCATTTTTATAGTGAATGTATTCTTAATTATTGCATGTTGCAGTGAGCCTATAAAGTAGTTTAGCGAAATATTTGCGTCACATGAGTTGTAAACTGGGTCAAAATTTATGCTGCGTATGTCAGTTTCAAGTTTTGTCATATTGACTTTGGTATAGCTGCGCATGCAGTCTCTCCTAGGTAACGATAATTCTAATGTTAGTAAAATTGCACTATGATCTGTCAGCGAAGAATTAGTAATGAATGTTTTGGATCGTGTTTTCGTTTTCAGAATAATATGATCTAAGCATGATCCGCTTTGATGCGTGGGGTAATGATGAGCTGGCAACAGTCCGTGATATGAGCAAATGTTTAAGTAATTATGTGCATGATGATCGATTTTCCCGGAAGCAATGTTAATATTTATATCGCCTACTAATATAATATTTTTGTAATTACAAAACTTTTCTAGAAGTGTGTTAAGAGAGTCTAAAAATCGGTCAATATCCTGAGAAGGAGGTCTGTAAACAGCCATTACTACTATATCGAAGCTAATTGCAATGATTAAGCAGTTACTATCCTGAACTATCGGTTCCTCTACCGTTGCTTTCAGATTATTCTTGATATACACCACTAAGCCGTCATTTTGATTAATTTGTCGATTGGTTTTGTGGAAAGAATAACCATCCAGGGGTGGCAAATTGAGTGTTTGATTGGACAACCAACATTCTGTGAGGACAATTATATCACAGCATATGCCAAGATTCTGTAATAATACTTCAAAACCATTCATATTTTTGTTTATGCTGCGAATATTTTGGGTGAGCACGGTTAATGTTTTATTTACAGCAGGGATAAAACGTTTACAGTCCTCAACATTACATATTTTAGTATCAGACACAGAAAAGCTATCTAAGTCATAAAGCAAGTTATTGATCATAATTAAAATATAAAACTATTTAAAATATAAAAAATTAAACTATTCTATTCTATTCTAAAACAATAAAGTTAGACTCCTGTTAGCGTGCTCAAAGAGTTGTGGAATCTGTAGCGCTCTTAGGCGCCTTCATAATCTATAGAATTAATATAGTTTTCCTCTGCGAATTTGCGTGCCGGGCAACTAGCATCACCTGTTTGATGGTCGCATTTGCGCTTGAAGCGCTTGCACGTCGCACATTTGGGGGGAGCGCTCTTATGGCTGCAATCCTTAAAGGAATGACCTGTCTCTCCGCAGTGGTTACAAGTTGTACTAGTCTCTCGGCAATACTTGGCTGCATGTCCGAATTGCTGACAATTGAAACACCTGGTGACTATCGTGAAGTCTCTCACGGGGCAAGACGTCCAATTGATGAAAATTCGCCCTTGGTCAATAAGAATTCTCCTGATATTAGCTGGTAACTCTAGAATATAATTACAGGTACTCTGATTTTTCTTACCTGATTTGTGGCTTAATTTTATTGTAGCTAAGAGGGACTCACGGGTTGTGTTCGGTAGCTTCTCAGATAAGTTTTGCTCGAAAATACAATCAAATACCTCCTGTTCAGTTAGGGCTACGGGAACACCAACAACTGCAACTCTAGGACGGCGTTTTTTTGTTTCTTCAACGGTAAGGCCTGAGGAAACTAGTTTCTCTGATTTACGTAGTTTGTCTATATCTGATTTCTTGTCCGTGCTGATGATGACCCCTCCATTTCGCACTTTTCTAACGCCGCGAACATGAAGTTTAAGTTCTTCGGGAGAGATGATTTTCTGGACTAGGGACTTGGTGTCGTCACTGGTTTTCGATTTATCGCTAGGATAAATTGCAACGGAGCTTAAATTTGCAGGGCGGATGTAGTTGTCACAGCCTTTCTTGAGAATATTCGCGAAGGAAGTACTTTCTGTGGGCTTCAATTTACTTTCTACGACCTCTTTGAATTGCCTAAGTGAATTCGCAACGCCTTGCTGATTTTGTAGGTGTTCAATAGTGGAGAACGCCTTAATAGTTTTATGAGTCAAGGCCTGATACAGGACAGCCATCTGAGATGTCCCACTAGTCACCTTACGGCATAAACCAGTCACACGGATCTTCTGTTCCGAGTTCATTTTTCCCTCCGCTACTATACTACACACCTCACCCAAGATGGTCTCGATTGTGCTCATCCATTTCTGAATCTCCGACGTGGGTAGCACTTCAGACGGTAACTCATGTTCTGTGGGTGCGTTGGGAGTTGGGGTTAAGGGCTTGGCTCGTTCCGTTGGTGTCGGCGGGGGACTTCGCCGCAGCAATTGGCTACGGCCAAACGGGCTAGAACCTGAACTAGCCATATCCATCACAGTATCACTAATCTATAAGAATTAGTTCATTGATAATGTAATGAATACGTAGAAACACTTTCTACAAACTCGTGACACACTTTATGTTGAATGCTTACACTGCATATTATGTAATTTTAATAATACTTTAGAGGTAATTATTTAATTATAACACATTATAAGCAAAACAAAAGACACGTCCGCTTAGGCAAGCGATCAATCGCAATCCCCATCTCAAAAAATCCCAATCTCATAATAAATCTGTAGAAGTTTTTAGTTGTGCGCGCATCACGTAAAATGTACGAAATCGACGTAGATAACTTTTATATACACTTCTGGACACATCTATTGGCCCACCTTAGAGTTTAGGTTTCGATGGCCCCTACCGAAATATGATTGCTAGATTGAACAAAAACTGTTGATGCAGTTTTAAACCTGATACATTTTACCATCTTTTTCGATCGTATTGTTTTAAATTTTAATTCAGAATACCATACGACATGGAGCTACGCCTAACAAGTCGGATATGCGCCTTGTTAAAGGCAATTGATTTTTGAATAAATAAAAAACTTTTTACAAAAAAAATACAACCGACTTCAATGTAAAAAAAAAACACTGAAAAGTGCAAAATAACTTTAATTTCGGAAGTCGGTGTTTCTATAATAGTTTTGTCTCTTCGTTATTTAACACCGACTTCCGAAATTAAAGTTATTTTGCACTTTTCAGTGTTTTTTTTTTACATTGAAGTCGGTTGTATTTTTTTTGTAAAAAGTTTTTTATTTTTCACTTTTTAGTCATGGTACCACCACTAAAAAGTACCCCTCAGCCATACTTAAACACCTTATAGCCAGAGTGCATCTCATGACCATTCTAATAATACCAAACACGGTTAGATTAAATTAATTTATTACAGAGTTCCGGTGCCTAACTTCAAGCTTCATCATCAGATCAGTTCGATATATTACCCCTCTTCTTTCAGTCAGTCATCGACTACACGTATAATAAAGCAATTTTACTTATTACGACAGTTCTGCTGTGATCCCATGAGGAGTTCTGTTCCATATCTACGAAGTTCATGATCAGATCATAACAATATTTCTATGGGACCAACTTGGAAGCATAACCTTTCAATCAAAAAAATAATTTTCAAAATCGGTCTATAATTGACCGAGAAATCGATGAACATACATAAAAAATAAAAATAAAAAACATACATTCAACCGAACATATAACCTCCTCCTTTTTGAAGTCGGTTAAAAACATGTTTTATCAAATAAAGGTTTAATTTAATAACGCGTGTTGCCTCCACGGGCATCTACCACAGCTCTCATACGATTAGGCATAGAGTTTATCAACCGCTCTATGAAATTTTGAGGGATCATCTCCCATTCCTCTTCTATGGCAGTTTTCAACTCCTGCATCGTCTGGGCAACTGGCTGACGAGCCCTAACACGTCTTTTTAGCTCGTCCCACATGTGCTCAATGGGGTTCATGTCTGGGCTTCTGGCTGGCTAGTCCATAACTGTGATGTTCACATCCTGACGATGCCGGCCGCATGGGCTCTTGCATTATCATGCATAAAAAGGAAATTTGGGCCCACATAGTCCGCGTGTGGTATCACGTGAGGTTCTAAGCACTCACGAATGTACTAATATTTAATGTTGGCAGCCGTGGTCCTGTAACAACCTCAAGTTGAGTTTTGCCGCTCGCGGATATACCGCCCCAGACAGTCCATGAGCCACCGCCATAAGCAACCCTCTCTTCAAAGCAGCATTGTGCGAAACGCTCTCCCTTACGTCGGTAGACCTTCTTCCTTCCATCATTGCCATGTAACACAATTTAAGACTCATCAGAAAAGAGTACACGGCTCCAATCTTGCTGTGTCCAATTTAAATGACTGCGTGCGAAATGAAGGCGCGCTGTTCGGTGGGCTCGCGTTAGTTTGGGCCCATTAGCTGGCTTGTGTGGTACCATATCGCGTTCTTTTAACCTTCTCCGAACAGTTCGAGCGCTCACAGATACTCCGTGGAAGTCGCGAAGTTGGTTTTGTATCTCAATGGAGGTAAGGTGACGATTTCTCAAGCTGGTCGTCACGATGAATCGATCCTGCCTTTCAGTTGTGACCCGAGATCGTGGCCTTCCTTGGCGACGAACAAAGCCGCCAGTCTCTAGGTACCTCCGATAAACATTTCGGACCGCAGATCGACTTAAATTAAGTTGAGCACTCACGTTTCTTTGGCTGTGTCCGGCCTGAATAAGTGCCACAGCTTGGGCGGCGACTTCAGGTGAAGTATCCATAGATTATTGATAGAACCTCACCTTAATGTTAAGAATAAGTAATGTTTGTTGCAAAACCAAAGATATCAATCACTTTTTCAAGAAATAAATTCAAGTAAACCAATAAAACCAAGTTTTCTTAATATTCGATTGTTTGATATCAACAAACAGGCTCCAAATTGTCTTTTGTTTCTTTAAATTCTGTGTTCGAAATTCAAAAAAAGACTATTGAATGAAATTGTGAATGTGCCAGGTTCAAAACTGCATAAAAACTTTTTGCTCGACCTAATATAAAATTTTAGCTAGGACCAAACGACACTGAAAATACAAGGTGGGCCAATAGATGTGTCCAGAAGTGTATTAAAATTGTGTGTAACTTGATATGTTACTTAGGTTTTGTTTCATCGCAATCGGTTGACTATATCGAAAGATATACTACATTCATTGACTGTTAGGCGGTACGAAGTTCGCCGGGTCAGCTAGTCATCAATAATAAGACTGATGAATAAACGAAATAAAAAAGATAACTTACCACTAAGTCTATCTTCAGTGTACGTCATAGTGCCAAAGCTGTGTTTGGAGGAACCCTCAGAATCCGAGCGCGCGCGCACCAGGCACGCATGCTCCTCCGCCATTGTGCCTCAGGCACGTCACAACTCCGCTAGAGCGAGCGAAAGGCATCTGGAAGGTGAGTTAGAGAGATAGGAGATGTAGGTGGGTGAAGAAATAGTACATTTTGATACAAGTGGAGAAAGTTTGTCATTGTGACCGAGGTGGCATTCTGATCGAGTTGTTATGGAGCCGAGGGCTGCAGTAACAAATTTCCACGTGTATCAAACGACGTTTTTCAATACATTTACGAAGACATAAATAAACTGGGATCGACGGGCGTCTCGTGGGGGTCGACGCGCGCCTAGCCTGATACGATAAATGTGATAAAATTGTGGCGGGGGTGAGCACACGCACTGCACCGCACTAGTGCGAAAAACAGTCAATTGCGTGCCTAAAAGCGGTGGGATAAGAGCGGGTTTTCGAGTAAGTGTATTGAAAAATCTTTGCTACAACTTTTGTGAGGTAACCCATTATTGATCAGACATAGGCGAAGTGCGTTCTTCATTTGCAGCGTGGGTTTTGAGAAACTTTTATTTTTGTGGTGGAAGAGATGAATGTACTTTTGTATGTAAATGTGAATGTAGTTACTGTCGAATGTACATTCAACAAAGGAGATGTAACCAGGGTCTGGTCAGGAATCCATTGGTTTCCATGAAAATTTCAACTAGAGACCCTTGAATTGGACCATTGTCAAATGGAACAATGGAAAAGTTACCATTTTTTTTTTAATGAATTAACAATAAAAATGTTTAATACCTAATATGAAAAAAAGATCATTAAAATAGATCTCAAAAAATAAATAACCCTTCTTGCGTAAGGGTAAAAAGTTATGGAACATTAAAGTTTATTTATTTATTGAGTAGGCATCTCAACGACTTACTCACTAAATAAAACACACATAATAAGTTACGCTTGCAAGAATAATTTTATTTCACGCGGTGCTCCAGCTCCAGCGTGTGACGTCACACGACCATATTGTGTTGAAATAAAAAATAATACTACCAATAAATCAAAAACAAGTAGTTGTTTTAAAAAAAATAAGAACAGCGCGAGAGCTCACGTGCGACTTAGAAACTTTTGTACATTTGAATAATTTGTGGCGCGACGATCTCGTCTAGGTCAAATGACGACAATCTCCAGTGAGAGACCGCAATCTCCAGTGAAGCGAAAACTTAAAATAATTAATTCTTAGTCATTTATTCAAAATTGTTTTCACTGATTTATTTGTTATTACATTTCGTTATATAAAAAAAAGTAAAAGAATAAAAAAGAAAGAGAAAAAGAGTTAAAGAGTTATGAGCTTACATGTGGATGGATGGAGATGGAGAGGGAAGCCAAAGAAAAGATGGATGGATTGTGGGAAGAGTAATATGAAAGAAAAGGAAGTTAGTGATAACAGGACGAGTGACAGGGCAGAATGGAAGAAAAAAAAACGTGTTGTGCCGATCCCAAATAACACGGGACAAGGGCAGGAAGCTGATGATGATGATGATTATTTCGTTAAATATAATACTAAAACTTGAAATCATGAAACTTCTCCATTCACATGGAATAGGGATTCAGGGAGCTGAAGACCAGGCATAGTTTTTGGCAAAGACAGATTTTGCTGTGTCAAGTTCCGGCAAATTATGTAACAATAGTTGACTTATACATATTAATTTCTAGATGTAAAATGCAAAATCTTCGACGACACACTATACCCTATTCATCTGGGCTTGAGACAAAATGTAAACAAAGAAAACAATGTAGGTACCTTCAACCAAGTTTCTTCGACGTGTTTGAATACACTAATAACAATCTCCTTTTCTGTTGAATGCATTGGCGTTTTCTTTGCACGCTTTTATAACACGCCCGATAACAAAACAATATCTCTTCTATAATTTAGTAGTATAAATATATAAAGGCGAATGGCAGCCTTGTATGGGCCCTTCGTACCGCTAATAAAATATCGTGTTTTGGAATATTTTTTATTTTAATTGGTAGTTAATATGATAGACAAGCCCTGTTTAAATTCTTAGATTTTTAGATCTTGGGACGTTAAAGTTACAGACAGTTTTATTTTTTAAGGTTATGTACCTACCTACCTACAAGTGTACTAATGTAGATTGTTATAAATACGTCCATAAATATTGTTTCAATGATTAGGTACTTAAATGTTCTAAGTAATGTCGCTACCTTTTTGTGTCTTACTTACCATTAGGTAAGTGATGTTTTTTTTTTAAGTGAAAAATCATCCATTGACCTGTAGCGTATCAGACTTTTAGTAACTGAAACCCAACTGTGTCCTGTAGTCGCCCTTTGCGTTCTAGGACCACGATTTCCCTTTCGAAAAGTTGACGACTCGGGCTCGGCCTTACTGGACGTCCGGACGGCGAGCTACCCATTGCTCATCGTTCGTAAGCCCACGCTTACGGTGGCCGAGGATAGCCCTGCGACTTCCGACACCTGGGGCGTGAGGATGTCCGTTCCCTAACGGTTGCGGTCATCTTCTTAGCTACCATAACCACTTCGCATGCGGAGGCGACCGCATCCCATTTCTTCTCGCTCCTGACCATGGCCTAAAACAGGGCCCGGTGCGAGAGAGTGCCGCCGCCGATCGCCTCCACGACGACACGGCACCATTAAGTAGGTAGATTGAGAAGAGGATTATATCTACTCAGTGGGATGCATCCCATGATACCTATGTCCAGCAGCGGACTACAATAGTTTATAATCATGAAGTTTTGTTATGGTATTAGAGTGTAGGTAAATAAAACAACTTTGTTTCTGTAAGTATAATTATTTTATTGTGCTTAGAATTATTTTATTTTTGTTTTCATAATCTTGCAATCAGTCTGTCTTATCGATCAGCAGTGCATGATAGCACGGGACATACTCCAGCAAAAGTGAATTTCGGCAGGGAGATGAGACTTCCGGTCGATGTTAAACTATGAGCAGATGTGATGAAATAATTTGTGGCTTTCAGAGCAATTTCCTCCAGTGGGACAATCTTTATAATGAATTATGTGCAGCTGTATGTTTCCAAAATATGCCTCCTTCATATATCGTATAATTATTCTTAATATTACTTCATCTGCACAGGTGTCACTGAAATACGCACACAAACCTTAGGATCCCCGAACTCCCTTATTGATGTCCTGATAAACCTAAGAGGCCTTATCTGTTTTTGGAAAGAGGTCTGCAGGTTGGAATAAGTCCATCTAAGGTTATGGCCGCCATGGCCCACGTACAATGGTCCACATAAGACTAAGTGCGGAAACCATACATCTTCATCTAAGAAGGGACCATCAGAAAACAATTTCTCCCTTATGGCAAGCATAGCTTAGATATGAATAATGCTTATCATATGCAAACCGCGTCTCATTGTTCTCAAACTTAAAATGTAGTTACAGTAATAACTTTAAATTGCAATATGCTAGAGTTTTTTTCATGGTTCTTTTGGAACGTGTAAGCTCAAATCTTGAGCTGGTTCTCGGTCGGTGGTGGTCGGTGGTACTCCACAAACTTCATTTGTGAATGAGATCTGTAAATAATTCATTTCATTAGATGACCATAGATATATCAAAATAGAATTGATTAAATACAAATTGAACACTAAGTTCAATGAACATAATATGTTGTGCCCAATATGTACCAACATAAACAAAACACAAACAAAAAGACACAATTTAAATAACCATTTGTATCGATATCCTGATTTGTATATTATGGGTACATACAAATAGCCGTGTCTGTTAGTTTTTCGAATAGTATTAAGATTAGTTTGAGCAGACATACACATTTTAGTGTGGTTTAAATGGAAACTACTTTTCAACATATAAAACTTATGACGAGTTTGTCACTAGCCCCACTGATATGCAGAATGTTATTCGTACACTACTTACATCTTTCGAATATGTCCTCAGTCGAATAGTATTGAAGAGATCTTCAGTCTCATCGGATATAGTGTGTCTTCATATTCGGGATAAGCAAACGTTGCAATTAACACATTTTGAACTCGTCTCTTTAATTATAGCATATACACACACACAGCGAAGTTAATAAAGCGTTTTCAACTCAACTTAGCGGCCCGATAATTCGCTAAATTGCGCAGATACAGTCACAAATAATTCAAAACACAGATAACCATACTGATTCAAAACAACAACAAATATTTTTTGACAGCTTGACAGGTAAACTTCAATCAGTTTACCTGTCAAGCTGTCAAAAAATAATTGCCATATAAACAAAAAAATATTGTTGATGAAAAACATTTCTATAATTAAATTCAGAAATACCTTGATTTTATTCAATAATATGTATTCTTAGGTATAAAATATAATTGCTTAATAATATTTCATATTATTTCTATTTCTAAATAATTAATTATCATTTCGATTTTTGTGTTATTTTACAATGGCAACTTCTTAAAACATAACCGCGTTTAGTTTACGATTTTATTACGTTTAGTTAATCAAATCTTTTTATTGATATAATTATCTAACACGGAGTTTTAAAAATAGTATACTTACATGAAAATAAATAGCTTAGTTACCTTAATAAGTGGTACAAATTCTATAAAAAAAGAACAAAAAAAGGATGCGGTACGGATTCTGCCGTTCACCTTTAGTAGTAAATGGATTGTTTACCTTTTATCTCACGGCTCCCTGAATAGGGTATAGGAAGGGATGTCTTGCAATTGTGACGTCTGACAAGGGCGAGGTCTAAAATCATTAAATATGTGGACGTAAATTATGAATATTATGTTATGCTAAGTCTGAGTATGGTTTCCGCACTTAGTCCTATGCGGACCATTGTACGTGGGCCATGGCGGCCATAACCTTAGGTGGGCTTATTCCAATCAGCCCACCTCTCTCCAAAAACAGATTAGGCCTCTCAGGTTTCTCAAGGCATCACTAAGTGAATTCGGGGATCCTAAGGTTCGTGTGCGTATTTCAGTGACACCTGTGCAGTCTAAGAGCACATGTGCAATTGTCTCCTCGCCCTCGCAAGCATGCTCTGCACAGGGGACTGTCTGTGATGTCTATTGTGTGGAGGTGCTTGTTCAGTGTGCAGTGTCTGGTGATGGTCCCGCCAGCAGGCGCAGGCTGCCTCTGTCTGTTCTGAATTATGAATATTTGTGTGACCTGTGTCTGAGTGTAAGTGCGCACCCACAATACAGGAGGAGGAGGAGGATACTGTGTGTGTGTGTGTATACATACATACACACACACAGTGATTAGAAAAATACATATTTGCCAATATTTTTTACATATTTACAACTTTACAAGTAAATAACAATGTGTACTGTAGTGTACAAATCAAATTCATACATATATTCAATTATCAGTGTATTGTGTAAAATAGTTGTACGTAATTAACAGAAAGGTGCAAGCTTGTATTTGTTATCAGGATATTGCTATATTATTGCTAAATATAGACAGTATAAAATACTTTCATTAGTTTATTGTTATTATTGGTACATACATGAGAGCAGTGGTGGCCGAGTGGTAACGGCCCCGACTTACGAATTGTAGGTCGCGGGTTCAAACCCAACCAGGTGAATTACTTTGTGTAATTTATTACATCACCACTGCTCTCAAAACGGTGAAGGAAAACATCGTGAGGAAACTGGCATGTCCTAGAACCAAAAATTCGAAGACATGTGACATTCACCAACCCGCACTGGGCCGGCGTGGTGGATTATGGCCCATTCCCTCTCTTAGAGAGGAGGCCTGAGTCCCAACAGTGGGAACATTAAAAGGCTGATTATGCTTATGCTTATATTGGTACATAGTAATATATATACTTACTAGCTTTTATGGCTTTGCCCGCATTAAAGTAGGTTTTGCCATTAATACTTTGGAACCTAGTTACATCCCCTTAGGGGTTGAATTTTGGAAAACCCATTATATAAGGGAACCTTGTGCAAAATTTCACACTCCTAGTCCCAGTAGTTTCGGTTGTGCGTTGATATGTCAGTCAGTCAGTTTCTCCTTTTATATACATATTTATTTATATTTATAATCAAACAAATATGAATTACTAGTTTCTGGCTGTGTCTGTATGTGTTCGTCTGTTTGAATTCCAAAAATTATCTCAAGGGAACATACTCATATGCAGAGGAAAGGCCAAAAGCAATGAAAATGTACTTACAACAAATTTCTGTAAATATGTATGATAGTAGTCAGAGGTGAATTTTAAAAGTGAAAATATTTATGAAGATTATTTCATGATTTATTTGTGCTTTTTGTCAAACTAATGACAGTCCCATATCGTGTTCTGACAATTACTGTCCCTCCCAGGTTGCCTGGAAGAGATTCCGGAATGTGATGAGGCTGCCCAATGTATGTGTTTTAGATAAAAGTTTTTCTTTCTTATGTTTCTTGTTGTAATTACAATGAAGTACATATATAATAAACAAATGATATTTATTTATTGATTTTGGGGTATATAATGGAGCCTTTATAATATCTATTTTGAGTCCATGATTATCACCAGATTCTTCAAGTAATAGTTTACTTACAGGCAATTCCAAAGACATAATTTTCGTATCAAAAAACAATTAAACAAGCAAGTACCTCACGAATGCTATTTTATCAAATAAACACCTATTTATTTACAGCGAGTGTTAATATTTACATTGAAATTGCAATAGTATATAGCCCATAGCATTGACTGCTAATAGCCATATTTTACGACACAATAGTAAAAAGGCATAGCTAAACGAACTATTCCTCTGTTCAAAAATAATTCAAGCATCTGCCGAGACAAAGACTATACTTGCGATACAGAATCATCTATTTATTACAGGATGAACAAATTAACACAAGTTATTACATTACTGCCAACGCTTAATTTAAGAACAAGCACCACTGCTGATAACTTTTAGATAAACCTAACTTTATTTACACCATGCGCTCTATTTACGAAACGCCGATATCAAATAAATTTTATAACAACGAAAAATATTGGTCTGCTGTAATTTTCTATTATTTAAAAATAAATAAACATTAAAAACTTACGTTTTAAGACCTTGCAATCACTAAAATGTATTTTAATTAATCGTTTCAAAAAATAAACATATCAATTCGAGTTTTTTTTATTAGTATTATTCCAAAATAAAAATATAAACACCCACAGCGACGAACGATACAATTTTATTTGTAATACAAGACGACATAATTGAATCACCGTAATTTGAGCTCTAGACAGTGTTCTGTCCTTGTCTTATTGCCAAAAGGTATCGTTGTGATTAAAGAGAAAGAAATAAAACTACTCTAGCATTTTTTTGTCAATGTTATTTTGCAGGTTTTTTTAGGGAATGAATGATTTCTAATGCTTGAATGAACTGATTTAATAGTTACTAGTGATGTTTGATGTAATGACGTAAATCGATTTTAATCACAAATTAAATATTTGTAAATGAAGTTAAAAATAAAAACAGATTGAAAAAGATGAATGATTATAAACATAAAACAATAAATAACGTTGTTGAACATTTTCAGTAATACCTGAAAGAAGATTTAAACCTTATAGATAATCAACAAATAACATTATATTAGTAAACACAAACTAGCTAACCAATAGAAAAAAAGCTTCAAAAAAAGAAAATCAATCTTAAAGTACATATTTCCACATAACAAAATATCACTCAAGCTTGTAATATTTCTCTAACATGCAAAACTTAATATTTAATAGTTCAAAAACGTTGACTTTGTAATTACTTTCATGTAAAATACAGCAATCAAACAAATATTTATGTTGGCTAACTTTCAAGGCTTGGAAGTTACGTTAAAGCCTTCATAATAACGTGACTGGGTAATTAATTAACCCGAACCTACATTTTACGAATCACTCAAATTATGCTAAAAGGTTGATAAGAGTGGCTATTGGATGGTAAAGGTATAGTTCAGACCTTGAACTAGAAAATGCGCGAACCAGTCAAAGTATTGATTTGGCGGGATGGTTAAATTACCCTGTTACCGGATTGATAATCGAGTAGGTATAATAAATATCGATACAAATATTTAGACGCTAGTATTGAGAAGAGGAAGCAGTGGAAGACCATGGAGTAGACATTTGCCCAGCTGTGAAACAACTTTGGTTGACAAAATAAAATGTTTGGTCAACCCAATTTTAAGATTGCTATTGATATTTCATGGATTTTGTCATTTTTTTGAGCACACAATTCCAACATTATTTCTTTTCTAATCTAGATCTACTTTTAGAAAAAAATGCAAATCAATCATAGAAACGCGATATCACTTACAATTTTGAAGCATTAAGCAATTTTGCGTCCTATTACTTTTCTCTGTTAATTACACTGAAAGCGGTGCCACACTGCTGTTCTCTAATCGTATGAAAATATTATACAAATTACATTGTGATTATTATGGCTGGTGTCGTGTGCGAAATTTGCAATAAATAATTGAACTATTTCAAAACCTGATGCACTGTTTAGCACTCATTGTTACAAGTTTGTACAATCACTAACGTTAACACTATAAATATGAATTGAAATTAGATTTGTAGTTCATGTTAGATATTTAAAAAAAAAATCTGAAACACTGAAACCCGTGGTGACACGAGAACTGTGTCACACGTTAAGAATGAGGGAACACGAAATGAAATTCACATAACAACACTTATTCACTTCGAGTTTACTTTCAAAGATTCCACTAAACTATTATTGCAACTACAAAAAGATGATTGATTAGTTTTTAAAATTATATATTCAGATCGACTCATAAAATGTGTCTCATGTGGGACACAATGAAATCTGCAGGGTTTAAGGTCAGGAAAGGGATAGGAAACCTATTTTAGGAAATGATAGAAAGAGAGGTGTAGCGAAGATCAAGGTAATATAAATGGACTTGAAATCTTGGGATATATTTTTCGCAAAAAATAATAATTAGTCCTTTCATTTCCAAATTATGTTTGGTAACATTGTTTAATTTATTAATTTGATACTGTTGTAAAATAGGAAATTAGATGAAAAGAGTCATTTTTTTTTACAAAATTGTAGCTATTTTGCAATTTTGTCTATTTGATACCATTGCAATTGATATTATGACTAAGACTAATAAAATAAATAATTAATGTTTGTCTTAAAGAAATATCTCTGGATTCAGATCTCGTGTGTACATACTACTTCGTTTATCGACCGCTTGTCCGTGTTGCGCGGTCAGACATAATAGTGGCACATGCGCGGAACGCTGAAGGCCCGTGATATTTAAAAACTTGTCATGTTTTTACAGGACACAGTGACACTGACATCTTGGTTTATAATAAAGGTTCAAACGTTGTCAGACATTAGTAAAATTGTTACAATCGGTTTTTTCAAAATGATTGCAAACTAAGTTTTATACTAATGGTAATGGTTCATCTAAAAGTTTCCCGGTAAAATGTAACCACCAATGTATCAACTAATTTAGTAATATAGTATAAGAGCTGTTATTAATGTGTACAATATTAAATATAATTATTTTTTCTAACATGTTCACACAAGATCCATTGTTTTTTTTTTTTGGTGGAACAACACTAACCCAACCATTCAATCGTTCAGTTTGTTGTCAGTGCCAATTTGACTCGTTACTGTCAATTTGACTCGTTACTGTCAATTTGACAGTCAGATGTAGTGCTGCCAGCTCGGAATATATTCGCCCAAATTTGGGTATTTTTTTTATAGTCTACACACCTTAGTTTTGTACCAAGTTAGTTTCATTTTATTGAGGACTAGCTGACCCGGCGAACTTCGTACCGCTTTAGCGTAGCAATGATGCACTACTTTATTTTGTTGTATATTTTTCAATATTTCTGAGAGATTTTCTTAATATTTTTTTCCGTAAGAACCTTCTCCTAATAATAACAAATACAACAAAAAAAGAATTAGTGAAATCGGTCCAGCCATTCACGCGTGATGCCGTGACCAAGGAAAACGGGTTTCATTTTTATATATATAGATAATAATCCTCACAAACAATTTAACTATTGTATTTCGGTCGTCCACCCTAATAATGAGTCAGTCAGTCAAACATTTGAGAGAGATGGAAACGCAAAGGATTTAAGAGCATATATGTTGTTAAGTTTTTTTTTTAATCTGAATTTAAGGTGTAGCGGCTCATACTTACTTATGTACACATTCAATTTGGAGGAACATACGGCCGGCCGCCAGTCGCCACCGGGCGCCCGCGCACTCTAAACAGTATAATAATATTACAAAGTACTCTGAGCACCAAACTGACCAAGTGAAAGGAATCTGGGTTGGACACCCGTACAATCACGCTCGCTCGTCGAAGGGAGCCCGGCACAGTCTACCGTCATTATAACCAAATCGTCTTATTTTAAGTTTATTAATGTACCTTCTCTAATTATAATCCCTCGACTAGTACTGTATACAAAGAAAAGACACAGATCGTTATTCGCTTTTTAATTCTCAAAAAGCTCCCCTAAAAAGAAATAAATATAAAGGAAATGTGAGTCCGACATATGGCAAAATTTTCAACGGATGCTATATAGCGTGAATGACAGACGTCCGTGACAACTGACATTCTGACAATTACTGACGGCGCGAACAAACGAACCCTATTGTTTACGTTATTATTTATCCCTATTTCTTAAAACATGTGCGGCCTGCAAACGGAAAATCCACTAACGGTGCAAATCAAACTAATAAGAAAATACTTGAAGCTTAGAATAATGGCCGACAATACTTCTTTCCGCGGCCACAATCGAGAAAGGCACCATGTTTACGATCTATTTAAACGAACGGTTTCTCATGGAGAATCGCATTCTGCCCTGATGATTGGGCCTCGAGGAAGCGGCAAGACTACTGTAAGTACTTTTATTTAGTTCCTAAACATTCTAATAAACATATATCGTGAGATAGTACAACTAGTGTACCTCTTTGTTATAGTGCCTACAAAGCTAAAGAACATTAAAAAATTCTCGAAAAATACTAATGTTTTCAAGCATCGTTATAGTTTGGATAATCCTACTCTATTGGTTTCCCTTGTTCATATTCTTGGAACTCTTCTCAACAATGAACTTCACCCTGAATGTTGGTTTTTTGTAGACACAGGAAGCAATGATAATGTTTTTAGTCAGTACACCCTCGCGCAACGATTGCATTACCACTTACCATCAGGTGGGATCGCAGTCAAGCACTAGTTTATATCAATTAAAAAAAAAAAAAAAATGTCTGATAATATTTCCAACTCCGCCTAAGAGCGCGATTTGTCAAAACCTAACTTTTTTTTTCTTCTTTGGCATCTGAGTTTATTTGGGACACAAATTTTTGGGACATTAGTTCACTAGGACACTTCGCTCGCTGTCAAACAACATAAATTGAATACAAATAGACATTGATTACAAATTGAATGAAATTGACTTTGTAAAATTTGTAGTCCGAAATTAATGTCATTCTTCTTCTTCCTACCCTTATCCCATATTACTTGGGGTTGGCGCAACACGTTTTTTTCTTCCATATGTCAAATTAATGTCATTGCTGTTTAAAAATTTGGATTCTGTCCAAATTTAGGGGAGAAATTTGTCAATAGGGAATGGAAGTTAATAGGAAGGGGTATTTTAATTTTGGAAAGCATTTGGTACAAGTCGAAGAAGTGGGAGTCGAAGAATATAAAATAAAAAGAAGACATGGTCCAATGTGCCATTAACCATTTCCATTTGTTCCAGCTCATAAACTCAGTGCTGCATCAGATCAGCAAGGAAGTGGATCTGTCAAATGATGCCATCATTGTGAGACTTAATGGCTTGATACATCATGATGATAAAATTGCTCTCAAGTCTATTACTGCACAGGTAAGATTTTTACTGTTATTTATTTATATTAAGGTACTCCAATGACTTATTCGCTAATTAAATATTACAAAAAAATAGCTTACAAATATATCTGTTATTATAGTGAACTTGTCACTTAACCTTTTGAGTGCGTAATTAGAGACAATAGTAAGACAATGGCGCGTGAACGCCGGCGTTAATGCGGGGATCAACAGCTTAAAGAAGTACACAGCTTAGACATAAATAAAATTTCATATGATTATGTGATAGTGCTTTTAAAATAAACTAATTATCATTTTATGTTACAAATTGAAAAAAAAATTATAAATAAAATTGACATTTGTAATAAAAAAAAAAAAATACTTTACCATATGGAATTAAATTAAATAATTAATAATACTTGGTTTAATTAAGTCGAGATTAAAATACGGGAAACGATTGCAATAAACAATTGCATAAAATAAGTTATGACTTTCAGAGGATTGCTTTTATACACGAAGGGTGCCAACTGGACCATATTACAAAGCCTCTGCTGTCCGTCTATCCGTCTGTCTAACTGTCCTCCTGTCAGCGGGCTGTATGTCATAAACCGTAAGAGACAGAGACTTGAAATTTTCACAGAAAGTGCATTTCTATTTCTGCTATAATGATAAAATTAAAATACCTATAGTTAAAAATTAATGGGGTCCTTTCCTTCATACAAGAAACATGTTTTTTTTTTTTTCGTTTTTTGCTCGATTTTAATATTGTAGTACGGAACTCTTCCTAGGTGAGTCCGACTCGCAATTGTTTTATTCAGTTTATACTTTTACCTACCTCGCAAAACTTACAAAAAGTCAACCTAACAAATGTTGCAAATAATTTGATTGACTAACTCCCAAACATAACATTTCAAAGATTAAGGGCGGAATTCACCAATAAAACTAATCGCGTTTTAACGTTTGGCTCGCATAATCGCGTTTAGCCGCTGTCACTAGTCTCACTTCTAAAAATACAACAAGAGAAAAATACAGACACACCGTAGACGTGGACAGGTATAGCCACGCCATCAAGATATAAGTACTAACGTACTAGAGAAGACACCGTAAATTCCTACTCTGTCTCGTTCAACTGCGGCGATCGCGCCGCACTTTGTCGAAGAAAACGCGTAAGTGCCGTGATTTACATGGCGCTTAAGACCTTTTTGCCGAGAATAAATACACTTCCGCAGCAAATCTAGCGCTGTGGTAAATTAGTTATGGTTTAGACGAATTGTTATTATTTTAGCGCTGCAGTGAACTAAAGATTCAAATTACGAAAATAGGACAATTCAGTTATTTGACGTAGCTTCTCTAGTACGTTAGTACTTATATCTCGATGAGCCACGCAGTATGTTTCTGCAGAGGGAAAGCGCCGTAGAGGCCGGTCTAGAAAGAGGTGGCGAGATGATCTAGACGCGTACCACGAAGGCTAGGAGAAGAATGTCTGGAAGGATTTAGGAGAGGTCTTTACCCAGCATTGGGACTCAATAGGCTTACTAAAATAATGTTCCTGTACACTGAAAGTGTTGAGTTCAGCGCCATCTAGCGAGAATATGGCCACGGTCGGGTCTGTTGCTTTCACCCTAAGGACTGAATTTAGCATTTAGTTCAAACATTCCTTCATAGGAAAAAATAATGCAACGCTTGCGAAGGTCAGTCTGTAGTTCGGTGACCATCGTAACTTACCGAGATTCCCTCCTGCCTCAGAAAGCACGTTAATCAGACAGTCGCCTAGGATAGTTAGGAGCCAGAAAATCTGACACCAGTCTTGTCAAGGGGTGGCTTGTTATTCAATTGCTGGGTTGTGGAGGTCTGATAGGCAGTGGCCCCATGTAAAATAGTGGTATCCAGCTGCATGCCGTTAGACTGGAAGCGGACCCCAACGTAATTGGGAAAAGGCTGGGTAGACAGACATTAAAGCCGTATCCACTAGGCAACAATTGACGCGCAACACGTGATGCATTTTTCGTTAAAATTATAACCACTGCTGCTGAAATCAATGCTACAGCCCCCCCCCCCCCTAGCCAAGTTACAACTGTTTCGTTTCGATTCTCTTTTCATCGATCGCCTCGAGTCAACCGACTCGAGGCGTAACTTGGCTAGGGGGCTGTTCCCCTGGCGACAAGTTGTCGACGACTGACGTAGTAGTAGATGCATAGACAGACAACGTTGTTAAAAAAAGTTCTGCGCTGACTTTCAACATATTGGGCCACATGCTGTGCAACATGTCGTGCGCCAAATGTTCCCTAGTGGAAACGCGGCTTTAAGCGAGATATTCTCACCACGCCCCCACTCTATTCTTTTAATAACTATTTTTGATGCTGTTTTCCGAAAAACATTTGTTTTTAATGTTATTTGTTGTTTAGTATAAAATATTGTACAAAAATAAGCATAGACAAATACTCAACTGCACATTCCAAAGCGTAGGCTGTATGGGGTCCAGTACACGGTCATGCAGGCGTCAATCAATTTCATCAATCATGAATGATGTTTGAGTGACGGAATTTTATCGCTATTAGGTTTTCGTCATGCAAACGTCAATCTTCGCATTAGACGGTAGATTTTTCGCCAATCAAAAAATTGACTGTGGCAAAACTGACAGCAAAACCTATCGTGTAATGGACGCTTGTGGAGAAGAATGTGCAAGAAGCATTCCTTCATAGGCGAAAATAATTTTTATTCTTCCAGATGCAGCTAGAAAACGCAGTAGGTGACCGAGTCTTCGGTACATTCGCAGAGAACCTCGCCTTCCTTCTGAGCTGTTTACAAAGTGGTGTAGACCGACGCTGCAAGAGTATGCTGTTCATACTGGATGAGTTTGACATGTTCTGCCACAGTGGCAGGACCCAGACTTTGTTGTATAATTTGTTTGATATAACACACAGCGAGCAGGCTCCTATGTGTGTGTTGGGTAAGTGTCTTTTTACAAAGTGATCCTATAAGGATTCCGTTTTTTTCTTTTTGAGGTATGGAACCCTTATAGGATCACTTTGTTGTCCGTCTGTCTGTCTGTCAAGATACTTTATCTCGGGTATGCGTGGAGGTATCGAGTTGAAATTAAAACCATATACTCAGGTCTGCGGTTCCTTAAAGCTGTGAAAAAATCAAACTTCTGAGTTAATGAAAAAAAAAGATATGGCCGTCATAAGGGAATCAAAATTCATAGGGTACTTTCCCGTTGACCTAGAATCCTGAAATTTGGTATGAAGCGAGGTCTTATAGCACAGATATAGGAATAAATCTGAAAATAGTAAATTTTTTGTAAGTCACAAAAAAATTTTTTTTTTGCTATTCAGAAAGTCGACTCCATTCGGAAATTGAATTATTGACACTTTGTAACTTTGTACGAAACCCTCTATGCGCGAGTCCGATTCGCACTTGTCCAGTTTTTTAATGATTATAAACTGGTGCTACACTGCGATCCCACCTGATGGTAAGCTGTGATGCTATCGTTGATGGTGAGGCGCACTAGTTTATTAAGAGCTTATTCTCTGTAGCTTTGAAGCCTAAATTATAATCGGACGAGAAGACCGCAGTAAGCAAATTGTTCCTTCGATGTACGCGGTAAGTCATAGTAACATATTGTTTGATTTACACGGTGTCTTTGACATCGCCGCACTTGCAAACGAATACACAAAAAACTTTTTATAAAAAAAAAAAATAACCGACTTCACTAAAAAAAACACTAAAAGGATCAAAATAACTTTAATTTTGGAAGTCGGTGTTTCTCGGTATTGTTTGTTTCTTATTTAACACCGACTTCCGAAATTAAAGTTATTTTGATCCTTTTAGTGTTTTTTTTAGTGAAGTCGGTTATTTTTTTTTTTATAAAAAGTTTTTATTTCACACTTTTTAGTTGCGATACACTTATAAACAGAGTGCCTATTTCTCATGACAATTCCAATTAACCCAAATACTGCTAGGTTACATAGTTTTATTATAAAGTTCCTGTGTCTACCTTCCTCCTTCCGGCTCCATCATCAGATCAGTTCGATAGTACCTTATAGCCAAAGAGCATCTCACGACAATTCTAATAAGCCCAAACACGGCTAGGATACATTGATTAATTACGGAGTTCCTGTGCCTACCTTCCGGCTCCATCATCAGATCAGTTCGATAGTACCTTATAGCCAAAGTGCATCTCATGACAATTCTAATAAGTCCAAACACGGCTAGGTTACATTGATTAATTACGGAGTTCCAGTGCCTACCTTCCGGCTCCATCATCATCATCAGATCACTTCGATGATACCATTTTCAACGTAACTATTCAGAATCATTCATTTATTTGTATTGTCATAGTCGCTTAACTATGTATATCTTCATTGTAATATCTATTTGTGTATGAAGTTCCGTTGACCATTTCTGGTCTTCTTCATCAGTTCCACTTCATCAAATGTTACTTTTTGACTGTAAATGCTTAAGTTCTTGATGAAAATACTAAAATCACCATAGGGTTGCCTATAATTTTTGAGGAGTTCCCTCGATTCCTCATGGATTCCATCATCAGAACTGGATTTTGAAAAAAATGGGACCAATCTGGAAGCATATCCTGTATAGGGAAAAAAAAATTTTGCAAATCGGTCCATAAACGACGGAGTTCTGAGGTAACAAACATAAAAAAAAATAATGATAAAAAAAAAAAAAAAAAAAAATACAACCGAATTGATAACCTCCTCCTTTTTTTTGAAGTCGGTTAAAAAGATCCAGTACATGATTCTTGACCACCCAGTGGAGGAATTTTTCGTCGGATTTTTCCTTAATTTAAAAAAAAGCCTGTACTTTTTAAATTTAAACTGTGTAAAATCGTTATTCTAACCAACCCCGATGATATTTTTATTAAAATAAAATAAAAAATAAAAATTAATTAAAAAGTCATTGGGTTTTTTTTTATTGGGTGGGAAAATCATCTTATGACAAATCTCGCTCTAGGGCGGAGCGCGAGATAGTGTCAGACTTTTACTGACTAAAAACCCAGGGCCCCGGGTTTCGTTTTCACACTAGCCGTGGCCCCAGTAGGCTTCGACCCTGCTGGGCCCCTACGATTTGCTGACATCTTCTTGAGGCGCGCGTGGAACAGTACGCGCCGTCGACGACTTGGGCTCGGTCCGGACGGTTACCGGACGGTCGGACGGCGAGCCACCCATTGCTCGCCGCCCGCAAGCCCGCGCCTACGGTGGCCGGAAACCGGGATCGGAATCCCGGCGGCGGTTGGGGCGTGAGGACCGTTGCCTCACGCGATCGGCCGCCTCCTTTGCTAGCATTACTGCTTCGCAGAAGGAGGCGATCGCTTGCCACTCCTCCTCGCTCCGGACCATGGCCTGTACCAAGGCCCGGCGCGAGAGATCGCCGCCGCCGATCGCCCCCACGAGGACACGGCGTTGCTCAGCCCAAGCGGGGCACACCTCCACCGTGTGCTCCACCGTGTCCTCCGGGCGGTCCACACAGTGGCGACAAGTCATTGGGGTAGATAAAATCGTTAGGTATTCTAATTAATCCCGATGACATTTTTAATTTTTAACCGACTTCAAAAAGGAGGAGGTTATATGTTCGGTTGAATGTATGTTGTTTATTTTATTTTTTATGTATGTTCACCGATTTCTCGGTCAATTGTGGACCGATTTTGAATTATTTTTTTTTGATTGAAAGGTAAGGTAAGGTTTCCGAGTTGGTCCCATAGAAATATTGTTACGATCTGATTATGAACTTCGAAGATATGGAACAGAACTCCTCATAGGATCACAGCAGAACCTTCGTAAAAGTAAAATTGCTTTGTTTATACGTGTAGTCGATGACAGACTGAAAGTAGAGGGGGAATATATCGAACTAATCTGATGATGAAGCCTGAAGTTAGGCACCGGAACTCTGTAATAAATTAATGTAATCTAACCGTGTTTGGGATTATTAGAATTGGCATGAGATGCACTCTGGCTATAAGGTATTTAAGTTTGGCTGAGGGTTACTTTTTTGTGGTGGTACCATAACTAAAAAGTGTAAAATAAAAAACTTTTTACAAAAAAATACAACCGACTTCAAAGTAAAAAAAAAACACTGAAAAGTGCAAAATAACTTTAATTTCAGAAGTCGGTGTTAAATAACGAAGAGACAAAACTATTATAGAAACACCGACTTCCGAAATTAAAGTTATTTTGCACTTTTCAGTGTTTTTTTTTTTACTTTGAGGTCGGTTGTATTTTTTTGTAAAAAGTTTTTTTAAAAGTAATACATTCATTTTGTTTCGATTTTATGCAGTTTAAATTAAAAAACGAAAACATTTTTTTTTCCTTTTGAGTACCGTAATTAGAGACACAATAGAAAGACAATGAGCGAGCGAACGCCATTCGCTTGGGGTTTAATGAATTAATAGGAAAAAACCGGCGAAAAGTTCCACCACTGGGGGGTCCAGAATCATGTACTGGATCTACGTATTCGTTTGTGTGTTGATGTGAAAGACACCCTGTATATTTTGATTTTTTTAAAGGCAGCAAGTGAGACACTGTTCAAGCACAATTGAACATTATCTCACCTGATGGTAAGCACTAATGTAGTCGACGATGGAACATGCTTGTCTAGAAGTGAAACTTTTGACTTAAAGACTCTTGGCAGGGGGGCATACCAAAATATTTGGAAATAGCACATTCCACAACTATCACACAACGCCGTCTAGTCTCAAGCTAAGCAGAGCTTGTGTTATGAGTACTAGACAACTGATAAACCTACTTATATATTTCTAAATTCATACATATTATAGATAAATTACACCCAGACACAGAACAAATGATTGTGCTCATCACACAAACATTTGTCCTGGGTGGGAATCGAACCCACGACCCCCGGCATAGCAGTCAGGGCCACTAACCACTAGACCAACAGGTCAGTAATAGGATACTTTCTATCTAGGGAGTTCAGTCGGAGTCTGTGTTTCCTGATAGCTACAACCTAGAGGTCTTTAAGTCAAGAGTGAATAGATTACTTTTAGGCAGGCGTGCTCCATCGTCTGCCACATCATCGCTTACCATTAGGTGAGATAGTGGTCAAACGTGAGCTTATAAATAAATAAAAAGAATAATGAAAAAAATATTCCTTTGGGATCATCTTCATGTGGGCGAATTCCCTGGCAGAGACTAGAATAGGTATGGCATAAGCATAACCATAACCAGCCTTATATGTTCCTACTGCTAGGACTCAAGCCTTCGCTCTAGGAGAGGGAATGGGCCGCAATCAAACCGTTTTGAGAAAAAGAAATAGAAAAAAAAGAAATACATTTTATTTGGCGGAAAAGACGAAAGCTTAAGACTAACTTACAGATAACATTTTCTATGAAAAATAAAATATATATATGCGCAAAATGGCCGAACGCTCAGCATAACGCCGTGTCCACACGCAAAATGCGACGATTCTACAGCGCTGGTTTTCATCGTGAGCCGGTGACGGTGTCGACTAACAGACGTCGGCAACGGTATTGTGTGCTAACAGATTTGAATAAAATAAATAAAAATAAATTTTAGGACAAAGTCTCAAATGAAAAAAAAAAACAATAGACGGTGATAGAGAGTAGTGGTGATGAAATAACAACTCGTAAGTACTAGTGCTTACAATAATTTGTACTACAAATTTTCATATTTTTCAGGTGTGACAAACCGTATTGACGTGATGGAGCTCTTGGAAAAACGCGTAAAGTCCCGCTTCTCTCATCGCCACCTCTTCATCTTCCCGAACGAGGACGACTCACAGAGACCTCCACAGTATAAGTACCGAGATGTACTGGTGCAGTTATTTAGTGTACCGATACCGATCAAGGAGAAGACTGTTGCCACGCCTAAGAAGAAAGGACGAAGTCGGAGAAATACAGGTAATTATACGTTTTACTAGCCTCTGTCAGCCACTTGGAGATATTTAAACTGAGTGCTTAGTGCAGGGATAGCGAACCTATGGCATGTGTGCCAGTAGTGGTATGCGGGAAAATAATTCGGGCACACCAGTGAAAGAAGTACAACATGTAGGTGATTTGAAACACTAGTAATCATACCAATTTTCTCTTTTATACATATACTAGCGACCCGCCCCGGCTTCGCACGGGTTTGCAATGCTGATCACGTCATAGCATAAAAAAACTTTTTCCAAAAAAATAAATACAACCGATTTCAATATAAAAAAAAACACTGAAAAGTGCAAAATAACGAAGTCTGTGTTTCTATAATCGTTTTGTTCTCTCTTCGTTATATAACATTTAATGAAGTGGAACTGATGAAGAAGACCAGAAATGGCCAACGGAACTTCACCCTCACATAGATATCACAATGAAAATAGTTAAGACACTATGACTGCAGTAGCAGTGACATCTATGGCGTCACATAAGAACTAATCCTGCATCGCGCAATTAAAGTTCTCCGCGCGATTAGAACATGTAGCAGTTGCCCACCAGACATAACATCTGTCTGGTCGGAGGATCCTCCCTTTTCAACGGAGGTTTGCAGGACTGTACTCTCTGTTCCGCCTACCTCCAAACAACACACAATGCTAATAAACCCAAGCATGGGTAGATTACATTGATTAATTATGGAGCTCCAGTGCCTACCTTCCGACTCCATCATCATCGTCAGATCACTTGTATAATACAATTTTCAACATAACTATTCGGAACCATTTATTTATTTGTATTGTCATTTTGGAGGTAAGCGGAATAGAGTGTAAAGTCCCGCAAACCTCCGTTGAAAAGGGAGGATTCTCCGGCCAGACGGGTGTTATATCTGGTGGGCAACTGCCCGATAGATGATTTCGGGCTGCTCTATATGTTCCAATCGCGCGGAGAACTTTAATAGCGCGATGCAGGACTTTACTCTCTGTCCCGCATAACTCCAAACGTGAATCGGGATGATGCCCCAGTGAGTCAGGGTGATGATGTCCCAGTGAGTTGGGATGATGCTGCAGGCTCCAGTGCGTCGGAGTAATGCTGCTGGCTCCAGTGAGTCGGAGTGGTGCTGTGCGATGTAGTGGCTTGACTGCTGGCGTCGATCAGGGGAGGTTCTTCGTGGCTCTTCATGTGACTGGCCAAAGGTGCAGTGTGCTTGCTGGGTGGGTGATGACCAGGTATGACCAGGGAGGCATGCTGGTGGTCAGGATACCCTTTAAAGCCGTGGGTGCTGGCTGTATGGCTCGCTGCTCGAAAGCTTGAGGAAGTGATGATGACGTCACGAAGTAGTGGTTGCACGAAGGCCGCGCTGACGTTCATTGTCGGGGGTAACCAGTTTGGAGGTAAGCGGAACAGTGTAAAGTCCCGCAAACCTCCGTTGAAAAGAGAGGATTCTCTGGCCAGACGGGTGTTATATCTGGTGGGCAACTGCCCGATAGATGATTTCAGGCTGTTCTATATGTTCCAATCGCGCGGAGAACTTTAATTGCGCGATGCAGGATTAGTTCTTATATGACGCCATAGATGTCGCTACAGTCATAGTGTCTTAACCATCTTCATTGTGATATCTATGTGAGGGTGAAGCTCCGTTGGCCATTTCTGGTCTTCTTCATCAGTTCCACTTCATCAAATTTTAGTTCTCGATGAAAATACCAAAATCACTATATAGTTCCCTAGAATATTTGAGGAGTTCCCTCGATTCCTCATGGAACTCACCTCGTCAGAACTGGATTATGAAAAAAATGGGAACAATATGGAAGTAACCGAGTAGTATATTTGCGTCGACGCATCAATCTTTGAAATAATCAAGTTATTTACCGCAACCGCTATGTCCCTGCATTTTAATCTGTAATATCTTCGAATATATTCACTTAAATTACACGCTCTAAAAGGCCATATTGATTTATATTAAATGCACAATGTATTTAAGGTACTTAATTGGATAGAAATTAAAGGATAAAAAATGGTTATTGTGGGTTGCACCTAAAAGATAGGCATATACCATCGCGGACTTTTTTGTAGGCCTTTTTAAGGTGCACAATACACAGTACATTATTTTGATCTATCTCTTAGGGTTCAGCCAGCGTTTGCAATGTAAGCGCAAAAAAAATGTGTTTATTTACGACATCACATTAGAAACCTCTAAAATCATCAGTGTTCCTCTATTATATTGTGCATGTATCATACACATAAACCTTCCTCTTGAATCACTCTATCTATTAAAAAAAACCTCATCTAAATCCGTTGCGTAGTTCTAAAGATCTAAGCATACATAGGGACAGATAGACACGAAAAGCGACTTTATTTTATACTATGTAGTGATTGAATAAACAAACTACTGTAAATATTACAATATACGAATTTTGGGCTGCTAATTAAAAGTTAATAGCATTTAGTTTAAATATTTGTTCATTAAATCACTAAGCCAAGATTCTTTGGCGGCACGCAATGACTACATTTTATTTTGTATTATTAATGATATGTAAGATGATGATATTATTAATGATATGAAGATGTGTGAGATGATGGTAAGCGATGATGTGGTCGACGATGGAGCACGCTTGCCTAGAAGTAGCCTATTCACTCTTGACTTAAAGACACCTAAGTTGTAGCCATCAGGAAACACAGACTCCGGCAAGGAATCCCACTCCTTGGCTGTACGCATAATAAATGTGTTCTCAAAACGTTTTGTGCGTATGGGTGGGATGTCTACCATGTTCCGGTGGCGCAACGTCGTACGTCTAGTGGTCCGATGATGGAACGGACTTGGCGGAATTAGATTGTGCAATTCCAGTGCACACTCCCCGAAATGTAAACGATAGAAAACCGACAGGCTAGCAACTCGGTGGCGATGCCCAAGGCTTTGGAGCTTCGACTCAACAAGTGCATCATTTTTAAATATTTTTAGTGGCACGTACTCATTTAAAGGTTCGCCATCCCTGGCCTAGTGCGAGTTTGTTTTAAGTTAACGCAATCGACACGTTTGTTACGTTCGGCGCTCCGATTGGCTCGCTCCAAACTCTTAACCAATCAGAGAGCCAAACGACTTGCTTTCAGCGCACTGATTTTTATCAGTAGGAATTCTCAGTGTCAAGGTATGCCAAATTATGGAATGCCCAAAATTCGGAATTAGGTATTTGCCTGTTATTAAATGAAGCCTCTACGTGCGACTTTACGAGCAGTGGTAACGGCTCCGACTTACGAGTTGTAGGTCGCGGGTTCAAACCCAGCTAGGCGCATTACTTTGTGTAATTAATTTCATCACCACTGCTCTCAAAACGGTGAAGGAAAACATCGTGAGGAAACCGGCATGTCCTAGAACCAAAATATTCGAAGACATGTGACATTCACCAACCCGCATTGGGCCCGCGTGGTGGATTACGGCCCATTCCCTCTCCTAGAGAGGAAGCCTGAGTCCCAGCAGTGGGAACATTATAAGGCTGATTATGCTAAATGAAGTCTCAGATACATTAGGGGACAGAATGCTTAATCTACGTGACGCTGCAATGTTGCCCAGTGTCCCACAACTTGCTCGCCAACATTTTACGACGCATTCACGTGACGCCGAACATGTTGGACAATTTGACAGCGCGTTGCGCGTCATGTTGGGGGAAATATTGTCTATTTATGTAATGTGGCGGCTTTAAGCAGCAATTAGCATTTTAAAGTTCAGTATGAAGAAGAGTGGTGATGTGGTAAGAATATTTCGCTATCTCTTTTCTACACACGGCACTTAAAGGCGAGAGAACGGCCTACACGCCCCAGCCGGATCCCGATCCTGATTTCCAGCGACCGTAGGCGCTGGCTTGCGGACGGCGAGCAATGAGTAGCTCGCCGTCCGACTGTCTAGTAACCGTCCAGACCGAGCCCAAGTTGTCGACGGCGCGTAGTGTTCCACGCGCGCCTCAAGGAGATGTCAGCAAAACCGTAGGGTTCCAGCAGGGTCGAAGCCTACTGGAGCTATGGGTGATGCGAAAGAGAACCCCGAGGCCCTGGAACGAAGGCAAAGAAGAAACAGGAGTGGGTTTTTAGTCAGTAAAAGTCTGACACTATCTCACGCTCCGCCCAAGAGCGGGGGATGTCATTGGATGATTTTCCCACCGAAAAGTTTGTGCGTCCTTATTCTAATACTTGACAATGTTCCCTTCAACCTGATTTGAAAGGTGTCTAATTTATATTATGATTTCAAAAATTCTATTTGCGATTTTGGATGATGTTACTTCTAGAACTTGGTCACGTCATCACTGATGGGACTAATTTAGCTTAAAGGGGTGACCAGATGGTTGCAAATCAACGTCCCAACCAAGGTGACCTTGCTATATAGTTTCAATCCGTGTAGACAGCGACAACAGAGGTGCATTTTCCCAACCACCGAACGTGTTGGCGCGTGGTTTACATCCATGTAGCCGCAACACAAACCTAACACATAAACCAAAGTGACCATGGTTGGAACGCTAGTTTGCAACCGTCTGGTCACCCCTTAAGTATTAATTTTTTTGCTGTGTTTGTATTATTGTCAGGAGAAAGTTATTATGAAAGAAAAAAAAATGCATAGTAAATTAGAAACTTTCAGAAAACGATGTATACGTCCTATTTAATCTTCGCACGTTTGTCAGTTCATAGTTAAGACCAATGATATTATAAGTAAAAAGGTGTCACCTTTTTACTTATAATATCATTGGTTAAGACAGGACCACGACTAACGGGTCAGCTAGTCCCTAATAAAATTTAACCTTTAACTGCCTATGTCGAATAGATCCGGCAAACACTCTCATGTTTATTTCGCCAGGGTGGCACATCCACGACCAAATACTCCATTTAGATTGAAGAGCTAAACGAGATGGAGTACCCAGTCGCAAACACTAGCTTGGCGAACAGGACGCGATAACAATCGTCGGGCTAATCTGATGCAAGCGGTTAAAGGGTTAACTCTAATAAAATTTTTATTTACTTATTAAATAAACTCTCTCTCTTTTCTCGTCCAACATACCACAGTGTCTCAAGACGAAAGTCTATGACCAGTGCGTGTTGCCAGTGATGACATATGGCTCTGAAACATGGTCGCTTACAATGGACCTCATGAGAAGGCTTACAGTCACCCAAAGGGCAATGGAAAGGGTAGGCTCGGAGTTTCCTTGCGTGATCGCATAAAGAATGAAGATATCCGCAGGAGAACCAAGGTCTCCGACATAGCCCGAAGAATCGCCAAACTAAAGTGGCAGTGGGCAGGGCACATTGCTCGTAGAACGGATGGTCCATGGGGCCGACAAGTTCTAGAGTAGCGACCGCGCACCGGAAAACGCAGCGTTGGAAGGCCTCCCACAAGGTGGACCGACGACCTGGTGAGGGTCGCGGCCCGGGAGTGCGGTGGATGCGAGAGGCACAGAATCGGTCGTTGTGGCGACGCTTGGGGGAGGCCTATGTCCAACAGTGGACGTCTTTCGGCTGAAATGATGATGATTAAATAAACACACTATCTTTACAGGCTGAACCCAATACAATAGTGGTTCCCAAACACACAAAAATAATTGAAAAAAAAATCATCATCTTACGGCTACCCCATAAACTTTGAAATACAAGTGTCTTGTGAATTTATTTTGTACTCGCTCCAGCATGACACTGTATTTCGCTTCATGAGGAGCCCAAATCACCGCAGTGTTCCAAATGACTCCTTACTAAGGCGTCATACAGTACCCTGAGCGTGGTAATATTTGTGAATCCCTGCGACTGTCTCAGCACGAAACCGAGGTTTCTGTAGGCCCGGATATGAGATGTAGGTGTACCATACTCGACCAGCCCATGATTTGTTACTTCACTAAAAAATAACTTCTCCCCTTTTCCAGCAACCACAGAAGACATGGAGACAGACACCAGTCCCCCCACCCCGTCCCTCCCACCTCACCTACTATCTCGCGTCAACCTGCAAGCATTAGAGCCAGATTTCATTCAGGACTGGAACGAACACGTCGCGAGCTTGGCACAGGATCCTAAAGTGACGGATTGTCTGGAGAAGTTGTGCTATTATACTGTTAATGAGCAGATTTTTAGGAATGTGTTGGTGAGTTGACAATTTTTTGACACTACGCTCCGTCTATCTATACATATAATAAATCTGTAGAAGTGAGTTGAGAGAATTAAGTATGTTATCTGTTTATTATTTATTTATTTATTAATTCTTTATGCACACAAAAGTACAGAGGCGGCTTTGGCTTTTGTTTAGGTTATTGCGAATGGAGTATAGGATCATCATTTCAGCCGAAGGACGTCCACAGTTGGACATAGGCCTCCCTCTAACGTCGCTACAACGACCGGTCCTATGCGTCTAGCTCAATCAGTAATTTGGTTTTTCTTACAGTTCGAGCTAGCATCAAAACTATCCAGCGACAATCCCTTTATAGACGTATCAGATCTGTCTTCAATCATAGACAAGACCGTCGCTCCAGAGCATAGAGTGAAGTTGCTGCAATCATTGTCTATACTTGAATTGTCTCTGGTCATCGCTATGAAACATGGCATGGAGATATTTGATGGCCAGCCTATGAATTTTGAAATGGTGCTTCATAGGTAAGTGAAATTACATTTTAATACATAATAATACAATAAATGTAAAAGTAACTCTATCTGTTTGTTATGCTTTTACGGTTAAACTATTGAACCGATTAAATTTGTTACGGAGTAACTTTGATGTACATTACCATACAAACTTCCACCGAAAATTGGTTTGAACGAGATCTAGTAAGTAGTTTTTTTTTAATACGTCATAAATCGTAAACAGCAATTTACCTTTCAAGTTTGTATGGAACCCTCAGTGCGCCAGTTCGACTCGCACTTGCCCGGTTTTTTTTTATGGGAAATAATCCAATGATAAGAGCATTGGTGGCCGAGTGGTAACGGCCACGACATACGAGTTGTAGGTCGCGGGTTAAACCCAGCCTGGCTAATTACTTTTTGTAATTTATTTCATCACCACTGCTCTCAAAACGGTGAAGGAAACCATCGTGAGGAAACCGGCATGTCCTAGAACCAAAAATTCGAAGGCATGTAACATCCACCAACCCGCACTGGGCCCGCGTGGTGGATTACGGCCCATTCCCTCTCCTAGAGAGAGGAGGCCTGAGTCCCAGCAGTGGGAACATTAAAAGGCTGATTATGCTGCTTTTGACTGGCCTGTTGGTCTAGTGGTTAGTGACTGCTATACCGGAGGTCGTGGGTTCGATTCCCACCCAGGACACATGTTTGTGTGATAGGCACGATCATTTGTTCTGTGTTTGGGTGTAATTTATCTATAATATGTATGTATTTAGAAATATAATATAAATATGTTTATCAGTTTTCTAGTACCCATAACACAAGCTCTGCTTAGCTTGGGACTAGACGGCGTTGTGTGATAGTTGTGGAAAAAAAAATGCTTATGCTAATCCAATGACTACTCCTGCCTCCCTAGCCAAGTTACGATCGTTTCGTTTGCGTCGAACGCCTCGAGTAGGCCACGCCTACGATTCCTTTGTTCTGACCATGTGACTGAGTGTTGAGATGACGTCAGAACAAAGGAATCGGAGGCGTGGCCTACTCGAGGCGTTCGACGCAAACGAAACGATTGTAACTTGGCTACGGGGGCTGCTATCTTCATTTCGATATATTCATTTCTAATGTGTTATATCAATAATACCCTTGTTCACAGATACACAAAATTCGCCAACTCCAACTCATCAACGCAGTCAGTTCCTCGGCCAGTTATCCTGAAAGCCTTCGAACACCTTCAAGAACTAGAAATCATTATGCCGGTGCGAACCACAGACTCCATATACAACAGTTCAGACACCACAGCCAGCAGAGTCCAGAAAGAATACAAGTTATACACTTTAGCTGTACCTAATGAAGATATTAGTGATGCTGTGAAAAATTTTAAGGCTTTACCAACTGAAATTAATCATTGGTTCAATAATTCTGTTGTCTGATTGTTTTTTAACATGGCAATACTGAGTTTGTGTTGGTAACACTTTAAGGGCAAAATTCACCAATAAAACTAATCGCGTTTTAACGTTTGGCTCGCATAATCGCGTTTAGCCGCTGTCACTAGTGTCACTTGTCTGTATTTTTCTTTTGTTGTATTTTTACAAGTGACACTAGTGACAGCGGCTAAACGCGATTATGCGAGCCAAACGTTAAAACGCGATTAGTTTTATTGGTGAATTCCACCCTAAAAAGACGTGTTTTTATTGGCTTGCCTACTCTTTTTTTTAACACTCACCACCTCACACTAGGAATTACTATAATAATAATAATAATTTGTTTCGTGTCGAGAATCAAACCCGCGACATGCAGCGCAGCCAACAAGTGCTTAACCACTGCGTCAACTGTGCCGTCAAGAAAAAAAAACCATCGATTAATGTTAATACCATAGTTGGTTGTTACTGTATTTATTTTGTTGTGTAAATGTTTTCATTGATGCTTAAGTATTAAAATAGTTTTTTATAATTTAATTTTAATTTTATTTTCAATTCACATTATTTAACTACGTTTTCTTGTTGGAAATCATCAAATTACTTCTCTTGCTCTCTACCCAGAGCGAGAGGGAGTGTCAGGGCCAATGTTGCATTAAGCGGGCGCCCGTGCGAGTACCCGTCACGTGATTATGCGCGTGAGTCATGTGCGTAGCTGAAACCGGATTACTACCTGCGCAGTGTTGCTAGTTCAACTTTAACGGTGTGCATGTAGTCGTGTCGATGGAGAGCTTTATTATTATGTAGCAAAACGGGCGCGGGAAGCGGCTTCCCGCGCACGGTGTCCGCACGGCGAGCTGCGTGCACTTTTGTGTGGGACCGCGCGGGCGACCGCTTAACGGAGCGTCGGCCCTCAGACTTTTACTGACATTTTCTTCAGCACATCAGTGACACTGGCACTATGGCAGGAGAAAAGTTAAGGCGAGAGAATGACAAATGCTCCCCCATAAGAATACGACGACAACGGTACGAAGAGCAAAACTGAAAGATTTGAAACCAATTCCACGCATTTGCCGCTTCCTGATAAAAAACCCGCGGTCTACGATATGTACTAAAAAGTTTGACCTCTTCAATTGAGTCGGTATCCTACGGTGCTTTACGAAATACTCGTCCTTTGTAACAGATTTTTAAAAAGAGGAGGTTAACGATTCATTTGTTTTTTTTTTTTTTTTTTTTTTTTTTTTTTTTTTTTTTTTTTTTTTTTTTTTTTTAAAGGAGGAGGTTCTCAATTTAACTGAATCTTTTTTTTTTTTCGACGATCCCGACAATTGTATTAAAGTATACCTACTTGGAAGAGGACAGTTTGATTCTGCTTTTTTATGCTGGCAACATTGTGTCTGTAAATATTGTAAATAAATAAAACTAATTTTATAATAATTTGTTCTTTTATTTTATTTGTTTATTCTCTATTCTATTATTAGTGTATTATTACTAAATAACTTGACTTTCAATTCTTGGTGCTCAACTTAATATTGAAAATCAAAATGGTGTAGGTGTTCGTTAAGTGTATGCTTAATAAGTTAATATGAATAATCTACATGTGACGAAAATAATTACAACATTTTACTTAGCTCTAAATTAATAAGTAAAGCCATATAAATCAATGTTAAATATCGTCGGCTCACTGCAAGAACTCATTACATGACAAATACAAAATTGAATAAAGCCACTTTTAGTTCTAAAAGTGGCTTTATAGACCAATCCAACCAACCATTTTTTGTGACTTTTTAGTTATATTTTAAAATAAAACTAGTAAAACAGAATCAGTCAATAATTAAAATATATTTATATTAAATTACCCAAAGAAAATAGGAGTCTAATCAAAGTCAAACAACTAATATTACATTATCTATACTACTCAATAGCTACCTAATATTTTAAAGAGCTATTCGGCATTAACGAGAAGTGACGTCATATTAAAATATACCATAGACAACACAGCTTCTACCTAACCACAGGCTCTTTTCTGCTAGCAACACCATCCAACAGAAATGTGTATAGATTTTGTCTATACTTATGAATAAAAATGTTTTTTTTTTTTATTCTTGAAAGGTTCGCGCTTGACCGCTAACTCACCTGATGGAAAGCGACGATGCGGTCGACGATGGAGCGCGCTTACCTAGAAGTAACCTATTCACTCTTGACTTAAAGATTCCCGGGTTGTAGCCATCAGGAAAAACAGATTCCGGCAAGGAATTCCACTCCTTAGCTGTACGCACTATGAATGTGTTCCCAAAACGTTTTGTGCGTATAGGTGGGATGTCCACCATGTACCGGTGGCGCATTGCCGTACGCCTGGTGGTCCGATGATGGAACGGGCTAGGCGGAATTAGGTTATGCAATTCCGACGCACACTCCCCGAAATGCAACCGGTAGAAACCGACAGGCTAGCAACTCTGCGTCGATGCTCAAGACTTTGAAGCCTCGACTCAACGAGTGCATCATTGCCAATGATCCTCTTGGCTCGCCTCTCATTTGCCTCAAGTGCATCAAGCTGGTATCGGGCAGATCCGTCCCAAACTTCTTGCTTGCGCTTGATAAAGTTTGAGCAGCTGTTCCGGCGTGAAGTACCGTCTGACCTTCGCGAGGATTCCCAGCTTTTTTGCTGCCAGTTGAGCCTGGCAAAAAATGATTAAAAAAGGTGAAAGCGCCAGGGTAACCCGCGAAATTCAAATTTTCTTAAGATTTTTGCGTTTTGCAGGTCAGTCTCAAGTTGTATTTTGATTAAAATATGATTTGCGACCGTACATATTTATTTACGTAATTAATCGTCAAGACAACCCCTCTAATACTTTTGAACGTCTATATCATGGGAGTTTTTGGCGGGATTTCTTCGAGTGAAGTTCAGTGGCCGTTTTAAATATTCGCAAATTGATTCCTATTTGATATTGTGATGTAAAATTGGTATAGTTTTGTATCTCAAGTGTCAGCGCAACTGAACAATATGTGGAATCATTGAAACAGGCGCGATCTCGGTGAAATGGAGCTGAGAATTTTATTGTAGTTTTGGTTACCTAATTTTTATATATATTTTTTAAATTTTAGAACCACAAACTCACAAACGTTTTATATAAGCGGATTTTCTACCCGTCAACTATAACGCTGATTTCTTTTTTTATACACGTGCATGTGAATTGACACGATACATACATACACT
The DNA here is from genome assembly GCA_905147345.3 of Mythimna impura. NCBI lineage: Eukaryota > Metazoa > Arthropoda > Insecta > Lepidoptera > Noctuidae > Mythimna > Mythimna impura. The sequence goes on from CAJHVM030000015.1 coordinate 303,796, forward strand.
GTATCGTGTGCTCATGTACAAGTGCCTACGGGAGAGTCACCAGAGCCGCGGGCGAGTGTGGACGTAGTGTACTGTGTACGCGTGCATTGTCGAGCCAGTAATCCTAACGGGTAGGAGACTCTCGCGCCGGGCTTTGGTACAGGCCATGGTCCGGAGCGAGGAGGAGTGGCAGGCGGTCGCCTCCTTCTGCGAAGCAGTAATGCTAGCAAAGGAGGCGGCCGATCGCGTGAGGCAACGGTCCTCACGCCCCAACCGCCGCCGGGATTCCGATCCCGATTTACGGCCACCGTATGCGCGGGCTTGCGGACGGCGAGCAATGGGTAGCCCGCCGTCCAACCGTCCGGTAACCGTCCGGACCGAGCCCAAGTCGTCGACGGCGCGTATTGTTCCACGCGCGCCTCAGGGAGATGTCAGCAAATCGTAGGGGCCCAGCAGGGTCGAAGCCTACTGGGGCCATGGGTAGTGTGAAAACGAAACCCGGGGCCCTGGGACGAAGGCAACGAAGGAACAGGAGTGGGTTTTTAGTCAGTAAAAGTCTGACACTATCTCTTGCTCCACCTAAGAGCGAGATTTGTCATTAGATGATTTCCCCACCTAAAAAAAAAAAAAAAACGGGTAGGAGAGGAATAAACCAGTGCTTTAGATTCTTGATTTTTTTCTATTCTTTATTTGTTTTAAAAATGTTCTATATTTATTATACAAGGGTGGCATTTTAATCTAACCACCTAATATTAGTAGCACTTCTTTCAAAATCATTTTTATAATCATCTTCAGTAAATCGATACCTGAATCGATCCTGGCTCGCACTAATTCTTCCTAATTCCTCCAATTCTTTTGGAGTAAGATCCTTATACCTTTTTCCTTTTATTTCTTCAGGAATAACGTGGACAATGTTACTTATTTTTTTATCTATTAGTGTGGCATCATTGATTTCGTGAACCATAGAGTCTAGAGTTACTTGTGGGTTGTTACCGGTGTTGCCAGGTCGCTTGTGCAAAAAGCCCTGGTTTGTAGTGACTGATGATACTGACGGCTCTTGATCGCCTACAAATGCTTTATTGTTGAACATTTGAAAGACGCCTTTCTTTTTCTTTGCCTGCAACAAGAGAACAAAATCATGTTATGAATATTACACGAAAAAAGAAAAGTAAAAAAAACTAAAACCCGACTACGACAAAAAAAAACGACGAAACTAAAAGTATGAAACAAGATTTCCAGGATGCTGAAATAAACAAGGTAAAAAGAAAAGCCGCAGTCACACGTTATAGGTAACAACCGAAACACTTTAATAACGTGTGACTACGGCTTTTCTTTTTACCTTGTTTATTTCAGCATCCTGGAAATCTTGTTTCATACTTTTAGTTTCGTCGTTTTTTTTTGTCGTAGTCGGGTTTTAGTTTTTTTACTTTTCTTTTATTTAAATTATTTTGGTGTTAAATCACTGTGCTTCTATACCATTTGCAAAAGCTAAATTTAAAATTTCTAATTAATAATGGTAAATTAATTTTTGTCCACCAGAGGGCGCCACATTGAATTTTGATGATATATTTTGTTAGGTGACCAGTGAAGCCCTTTCAAATGATATCAAACACGGTGTATTTATCTTAACATTTTTTTTTAACACATGACTTCTTGTCCGCTAGAGGGCGTCACTTTAAATTTGAACAATATTTTGGAAATGTACAAGTAAAGCCCTTTCAAATGATACCAAACACGGCGTATTTATCTCCATTTTTATTTTTTACACATTACTTTTTGTCCGCTAGAGGGCGCCATATCAAGTTTTGTGACACGTCACGTAACCTATGTTCAGCGGACAATTAAGACGGTTCTAACGATACCTCATACGTCGAGTTCTGATAAGTAGATTAGGAGCTATGTGGGAACAGATGAACAAACTCACATACATACATAGCCTGTCAAAATCATAACCCTCCGTAGTCGGGTAAAAATAATGTCATTCCTTGAAACATAATAAAGAATGGTACCTCCTGTTTACTGATCTAAAAAGCTGATGTGCGATAAAAATTTGTTTTTTACACCACCTGCTCGATAATGCCCTTTTATACGTCATACAACCATCACTTAAAGCAAGTCATTATGTCCCTAGGGAGATAATGCAATATGGGCGATCCCTAGGGAATAATGAGATTTGAATTTGGAACGTGAAAAACCGTCAGCATTATGTGAATTAAAATGTAGTGCATCAAACAAGTTTATTCAAATTTCAAACTGGCCACTAACAAAAAAAAACAGAATAAAAAAAGTTTCTAAAAAAAGTAATGAACAAGCGGGAGCGATAGAGAAAATTGAAACTATAGAATCTTTGAGTAGTGAATTTTGTTTGTTTCAAATCTCAAAACATTTTGAGTGATAGTTAAGATTAACTCGTAAATAATACTTATATTTCTGTATTATATGATTTCTTTTACTAAATTGTCTTTTAATTATCTCACAGATGGTGTAAAAAGTAGAGTATCCAACACGGGGATAAAGCTGTCTTTGTCTTGGGCGGCTTGAATTCCTCACTTCACTCAGGTTTCTATATTAACTCCCTCGCAATGCTCGGGAGTTAATTATATAAATCCCTCACTATCGTTCGGGATTAAAATTAGCAACCTTCGTTTCGTTCGGAATTCAACATCCGCCACCCGCGACTTAAAGACACTGCTTTATCCCCTAGTCACATAATCTACTATTAATTGTCAACTTTTAGTCAATGGGCGCCGGGAAGGGGATGCAAGAGAGTGCGTTTGCATACGCACCCCCCTGGCTTTCAATAATATATAATATGGCCTATGGCCATATGCTATGATAACTGTGGTCGTTTTTTCGATATTATTAGCAGTAAGCATCATCATCATCATCTTCCTGCCCTTGTCCCGTGTTATTTGGGGTCGGCGCAACACGTTTTTTTCTTCCATTCTGTCCTGTCATTCGTCACGCTTTCACTAACTCCCTTTTCATATCACTTCTCACACAATCCACCCATCTTTTCTTTGGCCTCCCTCTCCATCCATCCACATGTAAACTCATAACTCTTTTAGTAACATGCGTTTCATCCCTCCTCTTCACATGACCATACCAAGACAAACGATTCTCTTTCAACTTTTCAGTCACTGGCGCCACTTTCAAACTTCCCCTAATATACTTATTTCTCACTTTAATCCATTCTCGTCACACCACACATCCATCTTAACATTCTCATCTCCGCTACGTGCAATCTTTTTTCATCAGTCTTTTTCACAGCCCAACATTCAGATCCATACAATATGACAGGCCTTATCACGGACTTGTAGATTTTACCCTTCAACTTGAGGGGCATCCGTGGGTCACAAGTTGTTCCCGTGACCTGTCGCCATTTCATCCATTCTGCGTTGATCCGATGTCTAACAATAATACCTACACATCATAAATAGAAAGGTACTAGCCACGTGCAGTTTGTCTACTTTGACTCCGTGGCCGATGTTTAAGCCGACTATAGCCACATGCTAACTGTGGCAGTTTATTCGATATTATTTGCAGTAAGCGTCTAACAATAATACCCACACATCATAAATAGGTAGGTACTAGCCTCGTGCAGTTTGTCTACTTTGAAGCCGTGGCCGATGTTTATGCTGACTATAGCCACATGCTAACTGTGGCAGTTTATTCGATATTATTTGCAGTAAGCGTCTAACAATAATACCCACACATCATAAATAGGTAGGTACTAGCCTCGTGCAGTTTGTCTACTTTGAAGCCGTGGCCGATGTTTATGCCGACTATAGCCACATGCTAACTGTGGCAGTTTATTCGATATTATTTGCAGTAAGCGTCTAACAATGATACCCACACATCATAAATAGGTAGGTACTAGCTTCGTGCAGTTTGTCTACTTTGAAGCCGTGGCTGATGTTTATGCTGACTATAGCCACATGCTAACTGTGGCAGTTTATTCGATATTATTTGCAGTAAGCGTCTAACAATGATACCCACACATCATAAATAGGTAGGTACTAGCCTCGTGCAGTTTGTCTACTTTGAAGCCGTGGCCGATGTTTATGCTGACTATAGCCACATGCTAACTGTGGCAGTTTATTCGATATTATTTGCAGTAAGCGTCTAACAATGATACCCACACATCATAAATAGGTAGGTACTAGCTTCGTGCAGTTTGTCTACTTTGAAGCCGTGGCCGATGTTTATGCTGACTATAGCCACATGCTAACTGTGGCAGTTTATTCGATATTATTTGCAGTAAGCGTCTAACAATGATACCCACACATCATAAATAGGTAGGTACTAGCCTCGTGCAGTTTGTCTACTTTGACGCCGTGGCCGATGTTTATGCTGACTATAGCCACATGCTAACTGTGGCAGTTTATTCGATATTATTTGCAGTAAGCGTCTAACAATGATACCCACACATCATAAATAGGTAGGTACTAGCCACGTGCAGTTTGTCTACTTTGAGTGTGCGTACGCGCAGCGGAATGTTGTTGAATTTAAAGATTTTAATTATGCAGATATTTAGTGTATGACGTCGTATAATTGTGTATGGTAAAAAAAAATTTGTGCACGCAACCATTGTGGAGAAATTCACCAAAAACTGATTCCGCTGGGCGAACGTTGTCCTGGCGGAACTTTTTTTAATCCATAGACTTTAGAAGAAAAGAGATGTGTCCAAAAATTAGTGTGTATTTGTGTGTAATTGTGTATGTATGTATAAAACTAGTGCATGCATAAACTTCGGAGAAATTCAAGTTTCCGCTACGCGAACGTTTGGCCATTAGCTAGTTTTCATGTAAAGCGCTTACATAGAGAGCTGTAGATTTTTACATACGTTGTTTTGAATTTGTTTATATTTGTTTAAAAAACAGATTTAGAAAAAATCGTAGGGCTTAAAAGATAAAAATATAAACGTAAAATACGCTTATTAGGTCTTAGTTCTTAAAGTATGCACTTTGGGGTCTAGATTTTCACGTTTATACAAACCTTGTAAGTGTCTGCAACATGTTGCCAAGTATCAATGATGTTCCGTTAGTAACTAAAGAGTTATAGGACAAATTTACCATGAACAGATCACTGTTTACAAAGCAGTCAATATAAAATCGATCGAAAACAAATTATATCGAAACAACAATTTTATTGTGTTATCACCTAAACCAATTCAATACCGGTATTATACTGTAAATTTTGGGATGTTACCTAAATATATTGCACGGCCGCTTTTTGGTAGCCATCCGAACTTGGTCGGGTTATGTAGGTTTTCGATGCTTCGTCAGTATTATAATTGTTTTTCTTTAATTACTGAATTTAATGACATGAAATTTTGCATAAGAATAGTTGAATGAATACACTAATTATTGACATACATATTACCATGCAATTCCTTCAGAACGTCGTGATATTTGACTGCTTTGTAAGCAGTGATCTGTTCATGGTAAATTTGTCCTATAACTCTTTAGTTACTAACGGAACATCATTGATACTTGGCAACATGTTGCAAACACTTACAAGGTTTGTATAAACGTGAAAATCTAGACCCCAAAGTGCATACTTTAAGAACTAAGACCTAATAAGCGTATTTTACGTTTATATTTTTATCTTTTAAGCCCTACGATTTTTTCTAAATCTGTTTTTTAAACAAATATAAACAAATTCAAAACAACGTATGTAAAAATCTACAGCTCTCTATGTAAGCGCTTTACATGAAAACTAGCTAATGGCCAAACGTTCGCGTAGCGGAAACTTGAATTTCTCCGAAGTTTATGCATGCACTAGTTTTATACATACATACACAATTACACACAAATACACACTAATTTTTGGACACATCTCTTTTCTTCTAAAGTCTATGGATTAAAAAAAGTTCCGCCAGGACAACGTTCGCCCAGCGGAATCAGTTTTTGGTGAATTTCTCCACAATGGTTGCGTGCACAAATTTTTTTTTACCATACACAATTATACGACGTCATACACTAAATATCTGCATAATTAAAATCTTTAAATTCAACAACATTCCGCTGCGCGTACGCACACTACTTTGAAGCCGTGGCCGATGTTTATGCTGACTATAGCCACATGCTAACTGTGGCAGTTTATTCGGTATTATTTGCAGTAAGCGTCTAACAATGATACCCACACATCATAAATAGGTAGGTACTAGCCTCGTGCAGTTTGTCTACTTTGAAGCCGTGGCCGGTGTTCATGCCGACTATAGCCCAGGGTTGGGCAGTATTTGAATTACTTGTAATTAAAATACGTAATTGAAATACAAATACGTATTTGGTATTTGTATTTCAATTACTTCCTTAAAATGTAATTTGTAATTCGTATTTCAAATACCTGACGGCGAAGTATTTTGTAATTAGTATTTCAAATACTCGAGGCTTCAAAATACATTTTAACATTTAAATACATTTAACCTTCAAGAAAGATTCTTTTCTTTAGCAGGTTTTATTCACTCTCCAACAAGAGGCTGTTTGTCTGAAAGTACATTTAAAAACCTAGTGTTCATGAAAGGAAACTGGTTTTACTGATAAATTAATCTTGTTTTCCTCTACTTTTCAGCCAGCGGCAGCGGCCTTGAGCTGTCTGTGCATCCTCTCCACCAAACCGTTGCACTGCGGGTGGTAAGCTGTTGTGGAACAATGGAAGGCGCCTATGATGGACGAGATGCTCTGGAATAATTGCGAGTCGAACTGTTTCCCTCGATCCGTGGTGATTTTTTCTGGACATCCAAACCGAGCGACCCAGCCAGAAATGAAGGTACTAGCGCAGGTCTCCGCTGTGATGTCTGCTAGAGGGTAGGCTTCTGGCCATCGAGTAAACCTATCTACAGCCGTAAGGCAGTACCTGAAACCAGAAGAGGGTGCCATAGGGCCTATTATGTCAAGGTGGACGTGGGAGAAACGGTTAGAAGGAACAGGAAATGAGGAAAGAGGAGAGTGAGTATGGCGGGTAACTTTGTTGCGTTGGCAATCAGTGCATTGTTGAGCCCATGTTCTGCAATCACGACGAATCTTAGGCCACACAAATCTTTCTGAAATCAGTTTTGCGGTTGCGTTGGGGCCTGGATGACTGAGATTATGTAAGTTTTTGAAAATTTGCTTGCGGAAAGTTGGTGTGATGAATGGTCTAGGACGAGAAGTAGACTGGTCACAGTATACGTAGGCATCCATAGTTTTTACCCTTTCTAGTTTTAACGCTGTATTGTTTTGTAGCAAGTTCTGTAATTCTTGATCGTTTTCCTGTTCGTTTTGCAGTTGTTTGTAATTGATGGTAGAGTCGACGCTTTCCAATCGTGAAAATGCGTCGGCAACTACGTTGTCATTTCCTGTGATATGGTTGAGATCAGTTGTGAATTGGGAGATGTAGTCGAGATAGCGGTGTTGACGAGGTGAGCAGTTATCTCGGCTTGTTGTGAAGGCGAATGTGATGGGTTTATGGTCGGTGAACACTTTAAATGTTCTCGCTTCGAGCATATACCTAAAGTATTTAATACCTTCATGTATTGCGAGTAATTCACGGTCGTAAGTGCTGTACTTGGTTTGAGCAGGAGACAACTTGCGTGAAAAGAATCCCAGTGGTTGCCAGCTGTCATGTCTTCGTTGTTGCAGGACAGCTCCAATGGCCACGTCTGAAGCATCGGTGAAAAGTGCTAACTCAGCTTCAGGATCAGGATGTGCGATGAGCGTAGCTTCCAACAAGTTCGTTTTGCATGCGTCGAATGCTTTTTGTATCTCAGGTGTTATGATGATGGGCGTTGTCCCTTTGATTTTTGGGCCACTCAAAGCTTGGTTGAGAGGACCCTGGATTTGTGCGGCGCCTGGGAGAAATTTCCGGTAAAAATTTATCATCCCTAGAAATCTTCTCAACTCCTTAGCATTTTTGGGGAGGGGGTATTCTTGGATAGCTTTAACTTTTTCTGGGAGAGGTCGTATGCCAGCTGCAGATACGTGATAACCCAAGAAAGTGACTTCACTACCACCTAAGACGCATTTGTTGGTATTGATCACAACACCATATTTTTTTAATTGGTCGAATATTTTTGTTAGGTGTCCAATGTGTTCTGTTTCCCCTTTTGAAAATACGAGTATATCGTCAAGAAATCCAAACGTAAAGTCTAGTCCTTGAAGAATTTCATCCAAAAATCTCTGGAAAGTCTGGGCAGCATTTCTTAAACCAAAGGTCATGGCGGTAAATTCAAATAGCCCGAAGGGTGTTGTTATGGCAGTTTTTTTTATATCATCTTCATAAACTGGTATTTGATTGAAAGCTTTAACGAGGTCAATTTTCGAAAATATAGTGGATCCTGACAATTGGTATGCGAAATCATGAATGTGCCTCACTGGGTATCGATCTGGTATTGTTCGTGCATTTAATTGCCTGTAATCGCCACATGGCCTCCAGCCATCGTCTTTTTTGGGCACGAGATGTAGTGGAGACGACTATGGACTTTCAGAGCGACGAGCTGTTCCATTTTGTAACATTTCCTCAAATTCCTTTTTTGCGATTTTCAGACGGTCAGGTGCCAAACGACGCGGTCGTGATGTTACGGGCGGGCCAGATGTAGTTCTAATGTGGTGCTTAGTGTTGTGAACTGGTATGTTTTGTGATCCAGCTGGTCTCGTAATTTCGGGATAACGTCGAAGTAGGTTGAGATAAGTTGAATGACCTGTAAAGGTCTTCAACGATAGCAGTTCGTGCGTTATTTCGTGGGTTGAAGGTGCGCCGACAGTCAGGTTCGTAATGGAGTCTATCAATTTTTGTTGTCGGCAGTCGACTAGTAGGTTGTAATAACTTAAAAAATCGACGCCTATAATAGGTCTTGACACGTCTGCAATAATGAATTTCCAGGTAAATTCACGGCGTAATCCAAGATTAAGGCTAAGTTGGTATGTGCCGTAGGTAGGTATTGGTGTGCTATTAGCAGCGACAAGCTCATAGTTACATTGTTTATTGTAACGCAGCTGATTTTTTAAATATTTTCTCGGATAGGCACATACGTCGGAACCAGTATCTACTAAAAACTGTACGCCGGTACGTTTGTCGGTGATGAATAGGCGGCCTTTACATGTTATGCAGTCGTCAGCCACCATTACTGACTGCTTTTGAAGTTTTCCGGATTGAAGTCACAGGGCTGATCACATTTAGTGGCCTTTTCACCAAACTTAAAATGGTACCAACATGTTGGATGTACCCTTTTTCTTGAATGAGATCTGTTTAGGCGGGAAGTTGAGCGGTCATTGCGACTTTTTGATCGGCTTGGGCGGGAAAGGTCATTAACCTTTTGTGTTAACAACTCCACTTGTCTTGTAAGCTCGGCCAATTGCTTATTCATGGTAAGTAAATCACTTACCCCTTGTGTTGCTGCAACTTCGTGACCTCTCGGCACGACATCGTGAATCCTGTCGGCGAGGTCTGCTAAAGTTTCGAGAGGTGAGGACGCTTGCGACGCTATTATAGATTGGATGTTACTAGGCAACCGACTCGACCATATAGTTCGTAGAAACTCGTCAGGTACCTTAGGACCGGCAAGGTGCTGCAGGTGTCGAAGGAATTGCGACGGCTTCCTGTCGCCTAACTCTTCGTGGGTCAGGAGTTGGTGCACCTTCTTTTCCCTGGATTCGGAGAGCCGCTTTATCAGCTCCGACTTCAATCTGCCGTATTTATCAGCTGCTGGTGGGTTTACGATGATGTCTTCCACCTCCGCTGCGTATCTTGGATCAAGATGGCTTACGACGTAATAGAATTTCGTTGTGTCCGCCGTAATATTGGAAATCGCGAACTGGCCTTCAATTTGCGCAAACCAAATCGCGGGCTTCTCAGGCCAAAATGGTGGAACGCGCACGCCTACACGAAAAACGTCCTGGGATGCCGCTGAATCAGTCTTCGCATCGTTTGTGACCTGCTCCGATTCACACATTTTGTATGGCACTTGGGTATTGTCACTTAAGTTTATTGAGTCCACGTTCTCCGCACACAGTAGGTAGCACTAAAACGTGTTAAGTCTTTGGGGTCACCACTGTAGTGTCTATAGTGTTAGGACTTTAGGTTCTGCTTAGAGTAAAACACTACGCACTAACGATATAAATAATGTTTATTTATATAACAGATAACAAGAATTAGTTCTTATACGTTTACAATAATATAATTAGCAATGTGCTTCGCGAGTATTTAGTCTACGATGCGTACGCACGCGGTCGTTCTTGGACGCGGACTGGCGAGGGCGACCGAGGGGGCGCGGCTCGAGAGCGCGGGGTGGAGGCGGCGACAGCGCCGTGCGCTGCGCGGTTCCGCGAACTCATCGTACGTAGGTACTTTGGCAAAACGGGCGCCGGGGCTCCGCTAGCGGCTGGACTGTAGGTATAGCTAAGGGTGTGTACAAACGTGCGGAAGCATAAGGGTGTGTACGCACGGGTGTAAAGTATTTATGTTTTAGCTAATATTATTATGCGTGTATTTATGTGGTATAGATATTATGTATGAGTTATTTTGTTTGTGTATGTATTTATGTATGAGTATATTAGGCATGTACCTTAGCTATAGCCTACACGTCTAACAATAATACCCACACATCATAAATAGGTAGGTACTAGCCACGTGCAGTTTGTCTACTTTGAAGCCGTGGCCGGTGTTCATGCCGACTATAGCCCAGGGTTGGGCAGTATTTGAATTACTTCCTTAAAATGTAATTTGTAATTCGTATTTCAAATACCTGACGGCGAAGTATTTTGTAATTAGTATTTCAAATACTTGAGGCTTCAAAATACATTTTAACATTTAAATACATTTAACCTTCAAGAAAGATTCTTTTCTTTAGCAGGTTTTATTCACTCTCCAACAAGAGGCTGTTTGTCTGAAAGTACATTTAAAATCTAGTGTTCATGAAAGGAAACTGGTTATACTGATAAATGAATCTTGTTTTCCTCTACTTTTCAGCCCATGCTGGTCTAGATTACTTATTTTGTAATATGTAATTTGTATTTTGTATTTCAATTAAAAATAGCTAAAATACTGTATTTTGTATTTTATATTTCAAATACCTTAAGTACTTAAACATATTATGTATTTTGTATTTTAATTACTTGCGATACTGTATTTTGTAATTTGTATTTCAATTAAAGCAAAGCATGTATTTTGCCCAGCCCTGCTATAGCCACATGCTAACTGTGCAGTTTATTCGATATTATTAGCAGTAAGCGTCTAACAATGATACCCACACATCATAAATATGTACTAGCCTCGTGCAGCTTGTCTACTATGAAGCCGTGGCCGGTGTTCATGCCGACTGTGGCCATCTGTTCGATGCTGGACGAGCGGTGGAAGGGGCGAAGGGCGGATACGGCGCGGGATATGCCGACCTGTGAAAGAAAATAATTCAAAATTGATACACAACAGGATCATAATAAGCAATAATAATTAGAAACGTTTATTTACAGGCACTTTGGAATTGTCATAATGTCCGTCAGGCAAAAAAAGTGAAGCTAAATTGCACGTTCCAAAGCGTAGATCTCTATGGAGAAGAACGTGCAAGAAATTCCATGGACACTCTCCTTAATCATAATATGAGTTACATGAATCTTGATTACATATTTTTTGTCGCTTCTAATATGTGAGCACAATGTAGATAAATAATGAATAAGACACTGACAGCTAAGTGATGACCAGTCTCAACTGACGGCGCCCGTTCACGAGCATGATGCGAGCATCAGCCTCACTCAGCTCAACCATTAATAAATATTCAGTTCCTAAGTTTATCTAGGATATTACTGACACCCTATGCCTCTGAAAGCACATAAAGCTGTTGGTCCTGGTTGACATTTGTAGATCTTTGACACTGACAGTCGTTGATATGCACATGATACTCCTTGGATAGACATTAGTCTATCCCCTCGCGCGCACGCGCAATTACGTAATAAGAATACCCCCCTTATTACGTAATTGCGCGTTCTTTTAGTAAAATCCCAAAATAACTTTTCCTGGTTTACTCCAGAAATAAAAACTTTTTAGAAAAAAAAAATAACCGACTTCACTAAAAAAAACACTAAAAGGATCAAAATAACTTTAATTTCGGATGTCGGTGTTTCTCGGTATTGTTTGTTTCTTATTTAACACCGACTTCCGAAATTAAAGTTATTTTGATCCTTTTAGTGTTTTTTTTAGTGAAGTCGGTTATTTTTTTTTTCTAAAAAGTTTTTATTTCACACTTTTTAGTTGCGATACACTTATAAACAGAGTGCCTATTTCTAATGACAATTCCAATTAACCCAAATACTGCTGGGTTACATTGTTTTATTATAAAGTTGCTGTGCCTACCTTCCTCCTTCCGGCTCCATCATCAGATCAGTTCGATAGTACCTTATAGCCAAAGAGCATCTCACGACAATTCTAATAAGCCCAAACACGGCTAGGATACATTGATTAATTACGGAGTTCCTGTGCCTACCTTCCGGCTCCATCATCAGATCAGTTCGATAGTACCTTATAGCCAAAGTGCATCTCATGACAATTCTAATGAGTCCAAACACGGCTAGGTTACATTGATTAATTACGGAGTTCCAGTGCCTACCTTCCGGCTCCATCATCATCATCAGATCACTTCGATGATACCATTTTCAACGTAACTATTCAGAATCATTCATTTATTTGTATTGTCATAGTCGCTTAACTATATCTTCAATGTGATACCTATCTATTTGAGTATGAAGTTCCGTTGACCATTTCTGGTCTTCTTCATCAGTTCCACTTCATCAAATGTTACTTTTTGACTGTAAATGCTTAAGTTCTTGATGAAAATACTAAAATTACCATAGGGTTGCCTATAATTTTTGAGGAGTTCCCTCGATTCCTCATGGATTCCATCATCAGAACTGGATTTTGAAAAAAATGGGACCAATCTGGAAGCATATCCTATAAAGGGAAAAAAAAAATTTGCAAATCGGTCCATAAACGACGGAGTTCTGAGGTAACACACATAAAAAAAAAAAAAAAAAAAAATGATGATAAAAAAAAAAAAAAAAAATACAACCGAATTGATAACCTCCTCCTTTTTTTTGAAGTCGGTTAAAAACGAAAATATAGAGACCAAAATTTTCGAATGAATAAATATCGTAAACCCGTGCGTTTTTCAAGGTTATTCAAGTTGTACAACCGTATGTAAAATCGGCGCTCGAGGGACAAGGAGTACCATGTTGTCCAGTAACTGGATTGTAGAGGTCTGATAGGCAATGGCTCCATGTAAAACACGGGTATTCAGCCGCATCAGGTTAGAGTGGAAGCCGACCCCAAGCTAGTTGGGAGAAGGCTAGGGTGATGATGATTCTGGTTTTCTTTTGAGGTCTTTCATTAGACTATCTTCGTATAGATCAGCCGCATTCAACCTTTTTTTCCTCTTCTTGGGCCACATAGTGCTTCTACCATTATCATAATGGGCCGGAATAAAACTCTGCATTTGATATTTTCTAAATTTTTGTCAAATGGTTGTTTTCTATAAAATTGCTACATGCTATGGACATAGTTCTATTTTTTCGTTTTGTTAGCAGGACCATCATTGATCCATACATCGCCAAGGAGTGAACTTGTAAGCAGACTTCCGTACAATAAAACTGCTACTGACACACGGTATAAATATAAAATTATGCCACCAATATTGTGTTAGGCTGCAGGGCTATTCAGAAATGCTTGGTGGGCCACATGCGGCCCGCGGACTGCAGGTTGAGTATAGCTGGTATAAATATACGATTCTATTGGGTACCTGTCCATGTCGAATCCTGTGCTCAGTAATATCAGCGCCAAGCAGCTCAGTGTAGGGGTCCATTCGTATCGGCATGATCTTGTCTATGAACCAGAGCAACGTTATGGTGACCAGGATGCCCCACGTCATGAGGCAGACGCCGGTCAGGGTTTGTACGCCGAGAAGGTACCAGCCGCCACCTGCAAATAGAGTAAGGGTGCTTTTCCACCAGAGATGTGCTATGCTACGTTGCTATGGATGCGTTTGATATCCACCAATCATATTCATTGGTGCACATGGCTTAGCACTGGTGGAAACGGATTCAACTAAGATATGTTTTTTATATGGAAGGATGCGTGCTATACCTACTGCTATGTTTTATTATGAAGTTCCTGTGTCTACCTTCCACCTTCCGGCTCCATCATCAGATCAGTTCGATAGTACCTAACTTATAGCCAAACTGCATTTCATGACAATTCTAATAAGCCCAAACACGGCTAGGATACATTGATTACTTACAGAGTTCCGGTGCCTATCTTCCAGCTCCATCATCATCATCAGATCACTTCGATGATACCATTTTCAACATAACTATTTAGAACCATTTATTTATTTGTATTGTCATGGTCGCTTAACTATCTTCATTGTGATATCTATGTGAGTATGAAGTTCCGTTGGCCATTTCTGGTCTTCTTCATCAGTTCCACTTCATCAAATGTTACTTTTCGACTGTAAATGCTTAAGTTCTCGATGAAAATACCAAAATCACTATATATGGTTACCTATAATATTTGAGGAGTTCCCTCGATTCCTCATGGATCCAATCATCAGAACTGGATTCTAAAAATGGAACCAATCGGAAAGCATATCCTCTAAGTGGAAAAAAAAATTGCAAATCGGTCCATAAACGACGGAGTTTTGAGGTAACACACATAAAACAAAAACATACAACCGAATTGATAACCTCCTCCTTTTTTTGAAGTCGGTTAAAAAAAATGTAAACATACAAAATTTAGAAAAAAAAAACAAATTAAAACGTCAACGTTTACAAAGTAAATCATTATGTAAAATCTAGATATCGTAAGGGTGCGTTTCCATTGAAGTGGAGCGGGGCGGAGTGGATTTGAGCTACCCTCCGCTTCGTGCTCTCCGCTCGGTACCTTACTCCTTTCTGTCCGAGACCGCGGGTTCATTTGTTTTATTTAAAAGTCAGCTTAGCTACACTCCGCTTCACTTACACTGTTTCCACTGATACGGAGTGGAGATTTCCAGCACGAAATTTAGGTGTCTTCAAGGCTACAGTGAATATGGCTCTTAATAAACTAGTGCGCCTCACCATCAACGACTGCCTCACTGCTTACCAGCAAGTGGGATCGCAGTCAAGCATTAGTTTATATCAAATAAAAAAAGCTGTGTTTAGCCATTTCATAGTCCACTCATCTCCACTCCGCCCAGCACCAAAAAAAAAAAAACGAAACGCGCCCTGGACACTGTCCTGCCGTGTCCTCGTGGGGGCGATCGGCGGCAGCGATCTCTCGCGCCGGGCCTTGGTACAGGCCATGGTCCGGAGCGAGGAGGAGTGGCAGGCGGTCGCCTCCTTCTGCAAAGCAGTAATGCTAGCAAAGGAGGCGGCCGCCGCGAGGGAACGGCACTCACGTCCCAGCCGCCGGGATCCCGTTCCCGATTTCCAGTCACCGTAGGCGCTGGCTTGCGGACGGCGAGCAATGGGTAGCTCGCCGTCCGGCCGTCCGGTAACCGTCCGGACCGAGCCCAAGTTATCGACGGCGCGTAGTGTTCCACGCGCGCCTCAAGGAGATGTCAGCAAAACCGTAGGGGCCCAGCAGGGTCGAAGCCTACTGGGGCCACTGGTAATGAGAAAGAGATCCCCGGGGCCCTGGAACGAAGGCAAAGAAGGCACAGGAGTGGGTTTTAGTCAGTAAAAGTCTGACACGCCCTCACACTCCACCCAAGGGCGAGAGATGTCATTAGATGATTTCCCACCTAAAAAAAAAACCCTGAACACTGTCAATCATAATTCACAATGAGTCACTTCTTGTCGTGTCCATTCACGCGGATGCTGTCAACATGGCTGTATTTTGGTCAAAAGACATTGAATTTCGGAATCATCGACGTGACGAAGAAATTCACAGATTCGGCAAAAGTTCTCAAAAAAAAGAAATACTACCCTGCAATGACGTTTAAATATAACCTTTATGAGTAAGATGGAAGAAATATTCACCTTTGAACAATCCAGATCTGCCATTTGTTGTTTCCATAGGAATTGGATTGTCAGCAAAGAGTCCAACAGCTATCACACCTGTAATAAAATCAACACTGTTAGCGACACTAATTAAAAATGATAATAATATTCCACAACTATCACACAACGCCATCTAGTCTCAAACTAAGCAGAGCTTGTACTGTAAGTATTAGACAACTGATAAACATACTTATATATTTCACGCAATCATTTCAGCCGAAAGACGGACGTCTTTAGGTAAGGTGTCCACTCCTTAGCTGTATTCACAATGAATGTGTTCCCAAAACGTTTTGTGCGTATGGGTGGGATGACCACCATGTAGCGGTGGTCCATCGTCTTACGTCTAGTGGTCCGATGATGGACCGGGCTTGGCGGAATTAGGTTATGCAATTCCGACGCACACTCCCCGAAATGCAATCGGTAGAAAACCGACAGGCTAGCAACTCGGTGTCGATGCGGCGTCGGAATATTTAGAGAATAATCATCATCATCATTTCAGCCGAAAGATGTCCACTGTAAGACATAGGCCTTCCCCAAATGTCGCCATAACGACCGGTCCTATGTGTCTCGCATCCATCGGATGTCCGCGACCCTCATCGGAGGTCATCGGTCCACCTTGTGGTAGGCCTTATTCCAACGCTGCGTCTTCCGGTACGCGGTTGTCACTCCAGAACCTTTCGTCCTCATTGACCAGCTGTTCTGCGAGCAATGTGCCCTGCCCACTGCCACTTAAGTTTGGCTTCGACCTATGTCGGTAGCGTCGATTCTTCTGCGGATATCTTCATTCTTCTGACGTGATCACGCAAGGAAACTCCGAGCATAGCCCTTTCCATTGCCCTTTGGGTGACTTTAAGTCTTCTGATGAGACCCATTGTAAGCGACCACGTTTCGGAGCCAGTTGTCATCATAATAATACATACATATTATAGATAAATTACACCCAAACACAAAATAAATGATCGTGCTCATCACTCAAACATTTGTCTTGGGTGGGAATCGAACCCACGATCTCCGACTAGACCTACAGGCCAGTCGAATGCGAAAATTTTAACAATAAAACACACTAAAACAGTAGGTAGTCTCCAAACTTTGAAGCCACAGTCATTGAATCAAAACGCCGCGCAACTTTAGCGAGAAGTTAAATTTCTTGATAAATGATTCTGTGATCAATTTGTGTTTAGGGCCATAATGATTTTTTCAGTATGTTCCGAGAGCCGAAACAGTTTTATTTTTTCTGCCCTTAACTATTATTTTTCGACTAGTCGCAAAGTAGCACATAACGATACTGTTACATTGACGTTGTATCCGTAGATTAAGTTATAAAGTTTATAAGTTTTTGTTACTATTTTGGTGTAGATACAATAAAGTTTTATTCTATTCTATTCTGTTGTACTTAAATGTAGTATTAAACAATAATAACACATCGCGGGCCAGATTGATAACACTAGTCTTAACTTTAAGGCTGTTGCGGGCTGGATTGATAGCACTAGCGGACCGGATTTGGCCCGCGGGCCGTAGTTTCTTGACTCCAGCTCTAAAAGAAGAACACCTTACCCCACAAGCCACAAGCGCCATGCACTGCGGAAGCCCCGACAGGATCATCGACGCCCATCATGTCGAACAGCGGTGACGTGCCAGATGCTATGGCGGCGCCGATCAGGCCGATGAGTATCGATTCCCAGGCGCGGTATAGGAAACAGCCGGCTGTAAACGAAACATACAAACTATAGTGTCTTTGTTGTCCACCATAACAGTAAATAACTTTAGCACAAAATTAAATTTATGGGTAGGTACTAGGGCGGTCTTAAGGGCCTATTACACTACGCGACATCGACTAAGACTGTCCGAATATCGAGTAGTGTAATAGGCCCTTTATCGCTGACAACTAAGTAGGTACCTATATATGATGTTAAATTGTGTTCAACTACAAATACTATAATAAAATCGGTTCAGTAGTTTAACCGTGAAAGCATAACAGACAGACAGAGTTACTTTTACATCTATACACATAAAAGAAAGTCGTGTTAGTTACACTATATTATAACTCGAGAACGGCTGAACCGATTTGGCTGAAAGTTGGTGGGGAGGTAGCTTAGAACCAGGAGACGGACATAGGATTTTTTTTTTTTTTTTGTATGGTAGAGTAGGGTAGGTAGAGTAGGATAGAGTTGGGTAGAGTAGGATATAGTAGTCAGTTGACGGGAGCGAAGCCGCGGGCAAAAGCTAGTTTATAATATTATATATGTGTGGATTATTCTCGCTTGCTACATTTAAGGGACTTTTCCTCATTTGGCAACACCGTCACAAGTTTCCAAAATAATCCCTTTTAAAAATGTTGCAAGTCTTTCTTTCAAGACAAACAGCTAAATTAGTAAAAATCAAAATAACTGTGTGAATAATGTTTATAAATAATTATTATGACACAACGCTGAGGCTCTACCACGAACACTTAACGCGATCCATATTACGACCTAAACTGAACTGTTAAAGAGATGGAGCTATATATGTTGACTGGTAAATAGTGACCGATACTTAAACACATGATTGTACTCATGATTACAAACAACTTTCCCAAAGAAACTTTTTTTATATTCTCATTAGTTTTATCACAATAATAACACAGCTGTTTAAATACGCGCGTGCGCCTGCGACCGGCGACCGCTCAGCTGTTAGCCGCGTGACGCCGTCGTACCTACAATAGTGATAGAACCCGCGCAGCTTGCAAACCCATAGGTGCACGTACCTAATCAGTGAATGTACCTACAAACAAGTGAGTATATAAAAAAAGTTTCTTTGGGAAAGTTGTTTGTAATCATGAGTACGATCACGTGTTTAAGTATCGGTCACTAATTACCAGTCACTCTATATAAGGTGTATCGCTCCATCACTCTTTCTCGCTCGCATGACTGACAATTTAACACGTCATATTAGGGTCTGCGCAAACAGTCTTGTCGCAGTCAAGTCTGCGGTGTCGTAGACAAGTCTATCTAAGACAGTCTTGTCTCAAGTGTGCGCGGGCCCTTAAGGCCCCAGATTAAAAGAATGAATATAATAATTACCAGTAATTGACACGAGTGATCCAAGGACGCTGTTGATCAGTTCCATCACTTCTGCCTTACCTTTGTTCTTAATTAACGTGAATCTGAAATGGACATAACATCAATCAGTACGTAATACGTAATCGTACGAAAGTACGTAGTACGTAATCAACGTCTGTGTTTCAGGGGGGCCTGAGCCAAGTTACAACCGTTTCGTTTCGATTCCCTTTTCGTTGAACGCCTCGAATCGGCCGCGCCTATTTCTTTGACGTGACTGAGCGTTGAGATGACGTCAGAACAAAGGAATCGGAGGCGTGGCCGACTTGTAACTTGGCTAGGGGGGCTGATAGCTACAACTTAGGGGTCTTTAAGTCAAGAGTGAATAGGTTTGGAGAGCAGTGGTGGCCGAGTGGTGACGGCCCCGACTTACGAGTTGTAGGTCGCGGGTTCAAACCCAGCCAGGAGCATTACTTTGTGCAATTAATTTCATCACCACTGCTCTCAAAACGGTGAAGGAAAACATCGTGAGGAAACCGGCATGTCCTAGAACCAAAAATTCAAAGACATGTGACATTCACCAATCCGCACTGGGCCCTCGTGGTGGATTACGGCCCATTCCCTGTCCTAGAGAGGAGGCCTGAGTCCCAGCAGTGGGAACATTAAAAGGCTGATTATGCTATGCTATGCTATGAATAGGTTACTTCTAGCCAAGCCTGCTCTATTGTCGACCACATCATCTTTTACCATCAGGTTATACAGTGGTCAAACGCGAGCCTATCAATAATAAATTAAAAAAAACCGGCCAAGTGCGAGTCAGACTCGCGCACCGAGGGTTCCGTACAAACCTGTAGGTATATAAGTAAAAGTTATGGTATTTTTATTGCTAAATGAAATCCATAACATAACAATGTGGAAAGCTGACGGTACCTTGTCAATACATATATGAAAACATTATGTATGTTCGGAAAAATCTTCATCTCTTTAAGAAGAGAAGTGATAGACATAATTTTAATACTAGAAATAGGCACAATTTGGATCAATCTCGGTTTAGATTGGCTAAGGTACGAAATTCTTTTATGGGGAATTGTGTAAAATTTTATAATAAAATACCACTGCGGATTCTACAACTGAACGAGACAAAATTTAAAACATGCATAAAACGCACACTATGTAGACAAGCATATTATAAATTAGAGGATTATATCCTTGATAAAAAAGCTTGGCTTAATGCTGGTCCTGCTCCACAGTCACAGCCACTTGGGTCCACTAATTAGTTTTCTTTTATTTTATATTTGGAAGAGATGCTCTCCCTTTTATTTTTATAAACATGGTTTTTTTTTTTTAAATCGTATTTTTTTTTTTTTTGGAGTAAATGTTTAATCTTTTTATTTTTAACTTTTGAAAAGTTATAGTATTGTATAACTTCGAAGCATTTTTAGGGTTCCGTAGCCAAATGGCAAAAAACGGAACCCTTATAGATTCGTCATGTCTGTCTGTCTGTCTGTCTGTCTGTCTGTCTGTCTGTCTGTCTGTCTGTCCGTCTGTCCGTCCGTATGTCACAGCCACTTTTTTCCGAAACTATAAGAGCTATACTGTTGAAACTTTGTAAGTAGATGTATTCTGTGAACCGCATTAAGATTTTCATACAAAAATAGAAAAAAAGCAATAAATTTTGGGGGTCCCCATACTTAGAACTGAAACTCAAAATTTTTTTTTTCATCAAACCCATGCGTGTGGGGTATCTATGGATAGGTCTTCAAAAATGATACTGAGGTTTCTAATATCATTTTTTTCTAAACTGAATAGTTTGCGCGAGAGACACTTCCAAAGTGGTAAAATGTGTGTCCCCCCCCCTCTAACTTCTAAAATAAGAGAATGATAAAACTAAAAAAAATATATGATGTACATTACTATAAAAACTGCCAACGAAAATTGGTTTGAACGAGATCTGGTCAGTAGTTTTTTTTTAGTACGTCATAAATCGTAAACCGAAGTACGAAATTCAGAAACGTGGTCATACTTGCGCAAGCCAAATATGAACCTGATACAAAGATTATTATTATGTTACTTGCTGTTACGGAACCCTCCATGGGCGAGTCCGACTCGCACTTGGCCGGTTTTTTTTATTTATTTTGTAAATATGAGTACCACGTGTAATATAATGTAACTGTTTTTGTTTTTTTTTTTTTGACATGAACGAGCATGGCAATTGAGAGTTTGTCATGCTCACTCAAATGTCTCGCTGATGGTGGCACGTGTGTTGGGTCATTCGGTTCCCTTCAATATGGTTGAGCTGAGTAGTGCTGATCCACGCGTCATGTTCGTGAACGGGCGCCATCAGTTGAGACTGGTCATCTCTCAACTGCCACTAGCTTATTTTAATTTTATTGTTAATGTAATTTTTAATTAGCATTGTTTTTTTTTTTTTTTTTTTTTTAATTGATATAAACCAGCGCTTGACTGCGATCCCACCTGATGGTAAGCAGTGATGCAATCATTGATGGTGAGGCGCACTAGTTTATCAAAAGCCTATTCACTCTAGCCTTGAAGACACCTAAATTATAGTTGGACGGGAAGATCGCAGCAGGCAAATTGTTCCAGTCCTTCGATGTACGCGGTATAAACGACGAAGCGAAACGCTTAGTCCGGACCGTTGAAGTTTCAACAACGTAAGGGTGGATACTCGCCGTACGTCGGGTTGTCCGATGATAGAAAGGAGATGGCGGAATCAAGTCATGCAATTCCTGCGCACACTCTCCAAAATGCAACCTGTAAAATACCGATAGGCTGGCTACCCTGCGCCTGTGCTCGAGGCTTTGTAGATTGGACTTAACCAAATCAGGATCCCCAATTAGCCTCTTGGCACGCCTTTCTACTGAGTCCAAAGCTGCTAGATGGCATTTTGCAGCACCAGCCCATATGTGACTGCAGTACTCCACACACGATCGAACCTGTGCTTTGTATAACATTAGAAGCTGTCCCGGTGTGAAGTACCGTCGGACCTTTGCAAGAACGCCTAGTTTTCTAGCAGCTACCTTGGCTTTGTTCTCATATATTAGAAGTAATAAGACATGTAACCAGAATTTCTGTAATACATAATCATGGTTTAAAAGAGTGTCCATGGAGTTTCTTGCACGTTCTTCTCCATCGAGATCTACTCCTTGGAATGTGCAACTAGCTTCCTTTTTCTGACTGACCGACTTATTGACAATTCAAAAGTGCCTGTAAATGGTTTATTTGAAATAAATGCTTTGAGTTTGAGTTTGAGTTTGAGCTGGAGGAGCATAAAATGTAAGACAAAGGTCTCTCAGTAATCCTTTATTTTGTATTAACATATAGGTATTTATTAATATTTTTTTATTATTATTTTTTCTTTTTTTTTAATATAAATGAAATACCTAACACTAGCCTTGTAAAAATTATTTTATCAAAGTTATTTATTTATAAAGTTTTTTAGTCACTATTTAGAAATCTAGTTCAAAAATACTAATAATTAAGTATTAAATTTGAACCAGATCTGTAAATGGTGACTGAAAAAGGTATGAATAGTACCACATTGAACATTGAAGTTCGAAAAAACGTTATCTATAGTTGTACTACTTCGTGTAGTGCTAGTGTTTATTAACGGAAACATGTTTATGGATGAAAAATATGTGGAAATTCCATTTTGGGGATTCATTCTAAAATTGATATTGAAGTCTCCCACAACTATCAAACGAGAACATGAAGTATACCTATTGAGGTTGCTGCCGTATATTGTTGTATTTATGCATTCTATTGCAACATTAATTTGACATTGTGGTGACCTATATACAGTTATCACTCTGACATTAAACATTTCAAAATGCAAGCATTCACAATGGCCGTTGGCATCGCCTGGGTTATTTAAATAATATCTTTTACATGATCCATCTGTCACGGCATCCTTAAGATTGCGACGTACATACGCGATAGATCCCCAACCTGGATTTGCATTAGATATAGCTGGACCATCTACTCTGCAGACCTCATAAAAACCATCAAGTTCAAAAGTGTCTCTACGACATCCCCAGGTTTCAACAAACAATGCTGCATGGGAGGAATGAATAATCGGATCTACGATGACGTCTGAAAAATGTTTGCGTAATGACTGCACGTTATGAAATACAATTTGAACTGCATTATCTTCAGGTGTTTGCAAAAAATTAAAATATGGAACCAATTTGTTTTGCTCTAGTCGTTTCATTTCTATACTTACAGCACTCGATTCTGATATTTCAGAGGGAGGTTTGAATCCACCTGAATTCACGACTAAAAATAGTCCAGACGATGACGTTGCTCTAGAACAAGCTACATACAACATCGATCTTTTTACATTTTTAGAAATATGAATCACAACTTTTTCTAAGGTTGCACCTTGCGACTTATGAATTGTAATACCTTCTGCTGGTACTATTGGAAACTGAGTACGCTGCACTATAAGATTTGACGATTTCCACCTTTTCACAGTATAAGTGACAGCATCTAATGGCGTCCAATACGAATTGAGATATTGACGATGTTTCCGAGAAGTTACTTGACATTTACTTCTTGTAGCTATTCCCGTACTTTTATCGAACAGAACCCAAATACGTAAAGGCCGCTTTTCACTTGTCTCCTTGTGTCGACCGTAATCTATAGCCTTCAATATTCCGGTAGTACCATTCACAAGGCCATCCGTAGTGTCAATATTCACAGTTATCATATAACGTGCACCTACTCGTAAAAACAAGTTCTTAGGAAGACCATAGGTCTGCATTGTAGCTAGAGCATTTACAGATTGCAAGGCTTTTCTAGCAGCTTGCGGATTTGGTGCTCCAGAAACCACATCAAGTGCTTTAACCGAGGACCCTTCAGTGTTCATTAGAGACAATACTTGATTATTGTATTTGTCGACTTCATTGTTGGTTGCAAATAAGTGTATCGCTCCATGTGCCTCAATAGGTAAAGTATTAATACTGTGACATCTAGAATTTATTAACTCTATATCCATAGAAGTCATCCGACCGACAGCCATATTGTTTAAGGCTATTGCAAATGCCAGATCATCTCTTTGCCGCATTATTTTAGTCATCATAAAGAGACGGAATGGTTCCCACAACGGAGCGCCAGCAAGGGGTGCCAATGGATTTCGACTACTGTTTGGCTGAAAAACCCAGTTGTCTCCTACCGGTGGTAACTGATTGAAGTCCCCGACGCTTATAATAGACATACCAGCAAATAGCGTATCTGTGTGAAATACTTGCTGCAATCTCCTATTAATTTGGTTCAGAGTTCTACTCCCTAGCATAGATATTTCATCCAAAATAATTAATCTTACTTTTGCAAGTTTACATGCTAAGGTATTCGCGGTGCTTGCTGATAATTCGGGCATTGTTTGGCCACACTGGGATACTGGAAGTCCAAACGTACTGTGTACAGTTTGACCACCGATTCCAAAAGCAGCTTTTCCCGTGTATGCACAAAGTAAAATTCTAGCATCATCAGGATTTACACCCGGAACTCTATTGAACATAAGCATTAAATATTGATACAAGCCCTTAATTAACAAACTTTTGCCCACGCCAGCTCCACCACTAACAAAATAATAAAAAGGTGGTGGTGATTCTTGAGTGAAAATATGTCCTACATGTAATACAAAATGTCTTTGATCACAATTAAATATTCTAACTAAACTCAATACATCATCTTCACACAATACTGCTGGTTGAGCAATCGCTCCTCCTACTAAATCCGATTGATTTCCATGTAACTGTAGACAATGATCTGGATCACCTTCTTGTGTTTCTAATTCATAATCATCTAAAGGACGAGCTTTTTCTTTCACTGCACTATCCTCATCCTCTTCATCTTTATCTACGTTACGAATTGCATCCAACAATGCCTCAAACTCATCTGGCCCCCC
Organism: Mythimna impura; assembly: GCA_905147345.3. Classification (NCBI taxonomy): domain Eukaryota; kingdom Metazoa; phylum Arthropoda; class Insecta; order Lepidoptera; family Noctuidae; genus Mythimna; species Mythimna impura. The sequence continues at coordinate 328,740 of CAJHVM030000015.1, forward strand.
CAAGCGATTAAATTGAAGACTTTCAGAACGGATTTCATCACTAAGTTCAATAAATTTCTGTTCGAGGTTTATAATGTCGTTGACCAATTCAGTAATTTCATCCCTCCAGTTTGTGTATAACATTAGCTGCTCCCTGTAGAAATTATCAGGATCTTGAGCTCTATTATATCTTCGGAAACGTATGACCCTGGGTTTTCTTCTTTTTCGCACATATCCATCGTTATTTAACAACTCAATCCAATTTCCTATACATTCATGGTCAGTGTTTTCACCTTCATGTGTACACGAGATTTTAGTTGAAAAAGTATAATACGCAGCAAAGTAAGCTAAACTCATTGTATCAAACGTTTGATCACGTGGCCGATTTTTATAATGATCCAGTAAATTTTTTTTAAATATGTCTGTGGACGATGGATCCAAGGACTGCAAATCTATTAACGATTTTAAAATACCCACTCGTTCATTGGGGTGTCCTGTGTTTATGTAAACATCGCTCTCAGAGGCTTGTGACATGGGAAGTCCCGCCAGACAGTAAATTGCCTCTTGGGCAGAAATTTCTGAAGAATTTAGAAATACTTTTGATATAGCGCGTAGAGAGTCTCTTATGCTACTATTGCCACTTTTGGCCTCTTCCACCGCCGCTCTTAGTAAATTTGACATGCCTCGATCAGCTTTGTTAATATAATCGACAATATAAACGGAACAGGCAAATGGATCTAGTATAAATTGGCAATCCATATTAGCTCGCTGTAATTCCAATACTTTTTTGCAAAATGGATTAGGCAGCGACCTCTCGTAGGGCCGGGCCCCTGGTTCAGACCATGGTGTGGAGCGAGAGGGAATGGGAAGCAAAATTCTCGTGTCGCGGTGTTTGTTTCCAAACTCCTCCGAAATGGCTGAACCAATTTGCATGAAATTTTGTGTGCATATCGGGTAGGTCTGAGAATCGGCCAAAATCTATTTTTTTATTTTTTTTTGTTAATCGCATAACAACGTTTGCTGGGTCAGCAAGTCTAATATATAAAATTCTCGTGTTGCGGTGTTTGTTTCCAAACTCCTCCGAAACGGCTGAACCGATTTGCATGAAATTTTGTGTGCATATCGGGTAGGTCTGAGAATCGGCCAACATCTGTTTTTTTTTTTTAATCGCTGAACAACGTTTGCTGGGTCAGCTAGTAAGTTTATGATTATTAAAAAAAATATACTATGTGATGTAACTAAAAATTTAAGATTTTCGGAATTTTTCCTATATGTGTACTTTATAACGTTGCTTCATGCCAAATTTCAAGATTCCAGGTCGTCTGGAAGTATCCTTTAGGTTTTGATTCCCTTGCGAGTAGTTGCGAGTTTCAAAATATGCGGCTTTAATTGCTGTATCTTTTGATTGCGTTGACGTAGAAGTTTGATTTTGTTACAGCTTAAAGATATTATAGACTTGAGTATTTGTTAAGAATTTCAATATAATACCACTACGCGTTCATGAGTAAAGGGGTAATAAGTTTAAAATTATTAAAAATATTTTTATTATATGATGTAACTAAAAATTTATGCTTTTCGCAATTTTTCCTTTATCTGTGTTAAAAGACGTTGCTTCGTACCAAATTTCAAGATTCTGAGTTCACGGGAAGTACCCTGTAGGTTTTGATTCCCTTGCGAGTAGTGGCGAGTTTCAAAATATGCGGTTTTAATTCCTGTTTCTTTTGATTGCGTTGACATAGAAGTTTGATTTTGTTACAGCTTAAAGGTATTATAGATTTGAGTATTTGATATGAATTTCAATATAATACCACTACGCGTTCATGAGGAAAGGGGTAGTAAGTTTAAAATTATTAAAAATATTTTTATTATATGATATAACTAAAAATGTATACTTTTCGCAATTTTTCCTATATCTCTGCTATAAGACGTTGCTTCATACCAAATTTCAAGATTCTGAGTTCACGGGAAGTACCCTGTAGGTTTTGATTCCCTTGCGAGTGTCGAAAATTTGCGGCATAAACGGGAGTATCTTTTGATCGCGTTGACTTAGAAGTTTGATTTTTTCACAGCTCCAAGAGACTATAGACTTGAGTATTTGATATGAATTTCAGCTTGATACCTCCACGCGTTCCTGAGAAAAAAGGTCTTGACAGACAGACAGACAGACAGACAGACAGACAGACGGACAACAAAGTGATCCTATAAGGGTTCCGTTTTTACCTTTTGAGGTACGGAACCCTAAAAATATATATTGTATACGTACAACTACATCCAAGATGTAACCTGAATCTACACTAATATTATAAACAAGTGAAGTTTGTTTGTTTTTTGTTTGTAGTTAACGTAATCTCTGAAAGTACCTACTGGTCCGATTGTTAAAATCTTTTACCGATAGAAAGCTGCTTTATTCCTGAGTGACTTTGTGGGTTACCATGACGTTCAAAGTAAGATTGTTTCATTCTTATTCCATTGTGGGAAGAGATGGCGCTAGACAACCTGTATAGCTCTCTCTCAGTTAAGCTATATTTTATGTACGCGGGCGAAGCTGCGGGCAAAAGCTCTAGGTCATATTTTTGTTTTCGGAATCTGGAAATGAGTGTTCATATTTTAGATACTTCTTCGAGAGAATTTTAAATTAACAACTTTTTTGAAGGTGATCGTTATAGTGCTCGTTTTCTACTTGTGTCTCAGAACGGAAGTCTACGACAAATGCATGATGCACTTGCCAGTAATGCTATATGGTTTTGAAACGTGGTCGCTCACCATAGGCCTCATCAGAAGGCTTAAATTCACTGAAAGAGAAATGGCACGCAACGGAGAGGGCTATGCTCGGGGTTTCCTTACGTGATCGAACCAGCCTCCGTTATAACCGTTTCGTTTCGATTCTATCGACGATCGCATCGAGTCGGCCACGCCTCCGATTCCTTTGTTCTCACGTCATCTCAACGCTCAGTCACGTGGTCAGAACAAAGGAATAGGAGGCGTAGCCGACTCGAGGCAATCGACGAAAGAGAATCGAAACGAAACGGTCGTAACTTGGTTAGGCCCAGCAGGCCTGATCTGAAGATATTCGCAGGAGAACCAAGGTTACCGACATAGCCTAAAGAATGACCAAACTTTAGTGGCAGTGAGTAGGGCACATTGCTCGTAGAACAGATGGGGCAAAAGGTTCTGGAGAGGCGACCGCGTACCGGAAGACGCAGCGTTGGAAGAAATCTGATGGATGCAAGATTTACAGGACCGATCATTGTGGCGATACTTGGGGGAGGCATATGTCCAGCAGCCTTTCAGAGTCAGCAGCATCTTTCGGCTGAAATGATGATGGTGATGATGATGATGATGATGGTGATAGAAATCATTATCATCATCTAACTTCTAACTTTATAGTTAATATATCCGAATCGTTGACTTACAACAAACCAAAGCAGCCGCCTCCGAAAGAGCCCATCATTGTCATGACAGCCGCTCGAGCTGCATACTGCCATTTGGCTCCGCTTACCTACAAACAAAACAAATTGCCATCGAATTACAAAAACATAGTAAATTTTATATCAATTAGATTAAAGTACAGCAAGTATTTATCTTATAGAATAGAATAGTATTTATTCGATGCAGGCAATACAATACGCAACAAAACAAAAACAAAAAACTTTTTACAAAAAAAAATATAACCGACTTCAATGTAAAAAAACACTGAAAAGTGCAAAATAACTTTAATTTCGGAAGTCGGTGTTTCTATAATAGTTTTGTCTCTTCGTTATTTAACACCGACTTCCGAAATTAAAGTTATTTTGCACTTTTCAGTGTTTTTTTACATTGAAGTCGGTTATATTTTTTTTTGTAAAAAGTTTTTTATTTTTCACTTTTTAGTTATGGTACCAACACTAAAAAGTACCCCTCAGCCATACTTAAATACCTTATAGCCAGAGTGCATCTTATGACAATTCTAATAATACCAAACACGGTTAGATTAAATTAATTTATTACAGAGTTCCGGTGCCTAATTTCAGGCTTCATCATCAGATCAGTTCGATATATTACCCCTCTTCTTTCAGTCAGTCATCGACTACACGTATAAACAAAGCAATTTTACTTGTTACGACAGTTCTGCTGTGATCCCATGAGGAGTTCTGTTCCATATCTACGAAGTTCATGATCAGATCATAACAATGTTTCTATGGGACCAACTTGGAAGCATAAACTTTCAATCAAAAAAAAAATTTTCAAAATCGGTCCACAATTGACCGAGAAATCGGTGAACATACATAAAAAAAAAAAATAAAAAACATACATTCAACCGAACATATAACCTCCTCCTTTTTGAAGTCGGTTAAAAAGAGTACAGATTTACAATATAGTTGCGCTGAGCGTGCTTGAACCGAAAGGGTCAATTGCTGGGCGTCAGACACCCAACGCTGATTTTTAGCTGGCACCCCGCAGTGACGCACGGATGATGGTAAATAAAATAAAACATATAAATAACAGAGAATAACATAGAGAGCAGTGGTGGCCGAGTGGTAACGGCCCTGACTTACGAGTTGTAGGACGCGGGTTCAAACCCAGCCAGGCGCATTACTTTGTGTAATTTATTTCATCACCACTGCTCTCAAAACGGTGAAGGAAAACATCGTGAGGAAACGCCGATGTTCTAGAACCAAAAATTCGAAAACGCACGCACAACGCACTGGGCCCGCGTGGTGGATTACGGCCCATTCCCTCTCCTAGAGAGGAGACCTGAGTCCCAGCAGTGGGAACATTAAAAGGCTGATTATGCTTATGCCACTTATGCTTATATATAAATAAACCTATATAAATATAACCCTTACTTAAACTAAAAAATCTTAGATCCGTTACATATTGCATTTTCGACGTCTGACTCCCAGACTGGAGCAGGCTGGAGTTGCGCTCTAGCGGCTACTGAATTGACAATCTAAGGGGTCTAGATGCCTCCTACCGTAGGCCCCACGTGGGGATCGTGTGGTCCATGTCCCTTTAAAGGGCTCCAGTTTGGACGCGGTCGCTACGGAAGCGACCGGCCCGCCTGCAGAGACACCTCATGTGTTGAGAGTCGCAGGACGATTTCCGGCCACAGTAGGCGTAAGCTTGCGGACAGCGTGCAATGACCATGAAGCTTTTGCTTCATGGTAAGGACCAAGTCTGGGCCGACGGGGGATGTGTTCTACGCGCTTAGGGATGTCAGCAAAATTGTGCGGGCCAGTTAAGACCGACGCCTGCCAGGGCTGCAGATTGTTCGAAGAAGTTACCATAGCCCTCGATAAAAAAGATAACTGAAGAAACACTGTGGGTTTCAGTAAAAGTCTGACACTTCCTCCTCCAGCACCACCCAGAACAGAAGTTATTTCATGTTTTCCTACGTAAAATAAAACTGGGCAAGTGCGAGTCACTGAGGGTTCCGTACAAACTTACTCTCGAATGGAGTCTCAAAGATTGTCGAAATATACGTTTTTTGCAAAACTTTTTTGTTGATTAAGAGCATTCATCCGTTAAAACCACGCAGAAGCCAAAATCAATGATTTCCGACGGAAAATATAACAATAATGTGCACTACAATACAATTAATTATTTAGTATCACTGTAGAATAGAAAGACTAAAAATCTGAAAGACCTCGGCCGGTACAAAGCGCTGACGCGATTTCGCGTCTATTATATAGGGTGACTGGTAATTAGTGTACGATACTTAAACACATGATTGTGCTCATGATAACCAACAACTTTTACTATGGGAACAAACCTGAAATCGCGAAAAAAAAATCAGCTGTTCAGTACATTTATGTTTGCCTAATGTACTGAACAGCTGATATTTTTTTCGCGATTTTTTTCAAATTAATTGTAGTGTAAACAAATAAGTTATTAAAAAAATTATTGTACCATGTCATAGATCGTAAATGCGTTCAATTACTTAATAAGTCTAAAAAAAACAAAAATACCTCATATATTATCCTAAACTAACACGTTTAAAATCTCCAAAAACGGCTAAAAATGACAGTTTTGAGATTACTTTTCTTGAATGAAAACTTACAGCAAACGTATTTTTTTTTGGGCCATGAACTAGTCAATGTTATCATTTTATTTTTTAAGTAAAATGTTGTAAGTTTACCATACACGGTTTAACTACTATCTCGCATCTGCGTAGACCGTCGACCGCTGGTTTTAAAAACGGCTTGGATAAGAACTGTTCTAATGGGAAAACTATATGATCATTTGAAAATGTTTTTGGACCATACACTAGATTATGAAATTCCCAATAATATGACGTCAATATCTTATCTAGAAATTAAACACATTATTGTTGGTTCTCTATTGTGTCACCTAAATTTTTTATCCATAATTTAAAGTGCCATAACTTTTTTTGTCCCAATCATCATTTGTCCGAATGATAACTTACCCGAATTTAAAATCACATAATATCACATGCCATAAAATTGAAATCCCTAAATATAATATGTCCTAAATCCGTTTGTCATATATATTACAATCAATAATATACAAAATACATAAAACCGTTTTCAATAAAAGTTATAAGTCCTAAATTCAAATTACATGTTTATCTAAAATACTCGTAATAATATTCTTAGAACAAATTATACATAAATAATATTATACATGTACTCATTAAAGCAGTTGATTGTGAACATGTGGTTTTTGTAAGCAAGCAAGCATGCAGCATGCAAGTAAGCGTGCAGCATGCAAGCAAGCATGCAGAATGCAAGCAAGCATGCAGCATGCAAGTAAGCACGCAGCATGCAAACAAGCATGCAACATGCAGCAGGCATGGTTTCTGTCACGGCTCCGGCGCTGCGGGGCTCCGGCGATCCCACGCGAGTTTATCGTCGCAGATGGGTTTAACGCTCACCACCTGCTCCTCAACTCGCGGGCCGCCTCGCCCCTCCGCGCCTACGCGATTTTAAATTACACTCTAGGGCAAACAGGACTGCGTGGAGTCGGATTTACAGCGATTCGTTTCTGTCACTAAAATCTAATTTTTAGCAAATGTTTTAGGACTAAAAAAAACTTTTTAGAAAAAAAAAATAACCGACTTCACTAAAAAAAACACTAAAAGGATCAAAATAACTTTAATTTCGGATGTCGGTGTTTCTCGGTATTGTTTGTTTCTTATTTAACACCGACTTCCGAAATTAAAGTTATTTTGATCCTTTTAGTGTTTTTTTTAGTGAAGTCGGTTATTTTTTTTTTTCTAAAAAGTTTTTATTTCACACTTTTTAGTTGCGATACACTTATAAACAGAGTGCCTATTTCTAATGACAATTCCAATTAACCCAAATACTGCTAGGTTACATTGTTTTATTATAAAGTTGCTGTGCCTACCTTCCTCCTTCCGGCTCCATCATCAGATCAGTTCGATAGTACCTTATAGCCAAAGAGCATCTCACGACAATTCTAATAAGCCCAAACACGGCTAGGATACATTGATTAATTACGGAGTTCCTGTGCCTACCTTCCGGCTCCATCATCAGATCAGTTCGATAGTACCTTATAGCCAAAGTGCATCTCATGACAATTCTAATGAGTCCAAACACGGCTAGGTTACATTGATTAATTACGGAGTTCCAGTGCCTACCTTCCGGCTCCATCATCATCATCAGATCACTTCGATGATACCATTTTCAACGTAACTATTCAGAATCATTCATTTATTTGTATTGTCATAGTCGCTTAACTATATCTTCAATGTGATATCTATTTGAGTATGAAGTTCCGTTGACCATTTCTGGTCTTCTTCATCAGTTCCACTTCATCAAATGTTACTTTTTGACTGTAAATGCTTAAGTTCTTGATGAAAATACTAAAATTACCATAGGGTTGCCTATAATTTTTGAGGAGTTCCCTCGATTCCTCATGGATTCCATCATTCTGTGGAGTTTGTCGCGAGTGCACGTCAATACTTCTTATTTACGCCTGTTTTTATATTTTCCTAATTTGTATTTCTCAATGTTGATGATTTGATTTTTGCATTAGAACTCTGTACCTCTCTTATTATCTTGTGGAAGTGCCCATATACGACCGACGCCATCATTAATCCTGTATTGCGCCGTCTCGCTCATCGGACAGGTGGGTGAGAATACTTCAACAAACTTACAAAAAGTCGTCGTGGTGTTTGGCGGGGCTCGATCCCTCGACTCGCCGCGTACAGCAGCAGTGCAGTCCGGGCCGTTTACCACTCGACCAGCGCTACGTGAGTCGCTCGGCTCAAATTACTGGTGTACTACCTTTTGGCTTATATAAAATTAGTTCGTGTACCTTGCCACTATGCTGCGCTCACCAACTAAATGCCATTCGGATACAGATCTTGCGGGCGCTAAGGGTGCCACAAAAAAGGTGTCACAGAGGAAAGGGAAACAAAACGAATCCGAGATTGCTGACGCTATTAACAATCTTTCAATGGAAATTAACAAAAAACTCGATTTGTTCCGGAGTGACCTAGATGGGGCCATAAATGCAATATCTGCCAACGTCACTAAAATTCAATCAGATCTCGCTGCCATAACTCTGTTGACATCACAGATAAATTCCGAGCTTATTTCTCTCCGTTCTGATCACTCAGCCTTGGAGAAGCGAGTACATGATTTGGACGCTAACTATAAGGTTGCCTTGGGTGATATGTCGCAATTGAAAGCCTCAGTACAGCATACTGCAGACGATCAGGCTGAACTTAAAAGTGCAATTGCATCAATTCGTACACAAAAAATGCAAGCGGATATTGTAAACAGTGCACTAACAGCTTTAGAATCAAAAATCGATTTATTGGAGCAACAGGCGAGATGTTGTAATCTGGAGTTATGTAACGTACCCGAAAAACGCAATGAAAATTTGATTGCGCTAATGGAGAATATCGGTTCCAAGATAAGTTGTTCACTGTCTCATAAAGATATAATTGCCATTCATCGCGTCCCGCACGCGCATCAGGATAATAACAAACCGAAAAATATTATTGTCAAGTTAAGCTCGCGCATACTGAGGGATAATTTACTAAGCTCATTTCGATTGGCAAAAGGCATCAATTCCGATCAGCTGGGATTCTCGAAAAACACGCAACGTATCTACATGCATGAACATTTGACTTTAAAAAAAAACAATTATTTCGTGAAACCCGAGATACAGCCAAAAAATATAACTTTAAGTACGTGTGGGTCAAACACGCTACAATTCTCGTCCGTGAAACTGATAGCTCTTCAGCGCTGGCTATCCGTTCGTCTGAAGATATCAAAAGGATTAAGCCTGGTACTTGCTCTATCATCGGTAGGAATAAGGATCAACAGTCAGAAAATAATATGTCACAGTTACAGTGATTTGATTTCCGATGCTTTTAATTATAATCATAGTTTATATTATAGCTTAGAAACTTATTATTTATGTATAAAGTTAGTATTTATTAATAAGATTAGGAATGTTGTCAAGTCTTGGGTCTTAGGTCTTTCATGGGTGCAGAAATGTTTGTTATTATACTATCCATTATTTTTATATTTCTTATCTCTTATGTGCAATCATAAAGATGCTTTCATAACCTTTGCGGTAGTAATGCATGTTTTTATTTATTTAGAATATATTTTTTTAAATCAGCGTTTCTTTAGTGTTGGATAACTTAAATTTAACTGTCTATTATCAAAACTGCAGGGGAATACGAACGAAACTAAATATCTTATATATGAATATTTTAAGCAATTGTTATGATATAATTATTCTAATTGAGACCTGGCTCACTCCACATATATTTGATCATGAATATATTGATGAACGTTATGTGGTCTTTAGATGCGATCGTAATCGCATTGCTACAAATAAAAAAGAAGGTGGCGGAGTTCTCATAGCTGTTCGTAAAAAGCTGAATGCCATGTGCGTACCATATTCTACAAAGCCTTATATTGAACACGTACTTCTACAAATCCCAGGTCACGGTAACGACAAATATTACATTGGTGCTACATACATTCCACCGAATTCCTCTGAAGAAACCTATCTCGTCCACTTCGAAAGTCTTCTTAGCACACTAGACGAGTTAGGTTCCAATAAATTTTATTTATTTGGCGATTATAACCTACCTAATATTGAGTGGCTACCTAGGGAAAACGACACGCCTGAGGCTCTATATTGTAAAGGCAGCTCGTCCATTTCTAGACATTTAACTAATTTTATGTCAGTACTCAATGCTTTCCAATTTAATAACTTGAAAAATACTAAAGGTCGTATTCTGGATCTAATAATTAGTAATAATGTTTGCCACGTATGCCTACCATCCTCCATATTACTACCAATAGATAATTATCACCCCCCTTTTTGTTCTACTTTTTGTTATAAATCTGAATTAATATTTACACGAGCGAAAATATCAAAATATAATTTCTATAAAGCTGACTACGAATTAATTAACCAGGACTTGAGCAAAATAGATTGGGGCAGTGCTCTAGACCATAGGTCAGCTGATGATTCTGTAAATACCTTTTATGATATTATTTACCGAACTATAAAAGACCATACACCTAAAGCATCCGCGCGCTCGTCAAAATTCCCCGTTCGGTTCTCCAGGTCCTTAATTCGTATTTTCAGGAATAAGAATAGAGCTTGGATAAAATGGAAGGTATATGGTAACATTTCAGACTATGAACAATTTTCTTTCTTAAGGCATAGATTTCAAGTAGAGTGTAAAATCTGTTATAATAAGTATATTGATTCGGTCGAAGAAAATATTAATAAAAATGTTAAATACTTATGGAGTTATATCTCTAATCGAAAAGCAGATACTAGCATACCTTCAACAATGTCTTATAAAAATCGGAGCTCGAGTAATTCCACAGAGATTTGTAATTTATTCTCAGATTTTTTTCATTCTGTTTATGAATGTTCTACCTTTGATATAAATAATTGGTTACCTCCGCTGGAGTACAATGAAAATTGTATTCTTATCAATAGTGTTCATTTTAGTTATGAAAAAATTCTTAAAGCATTAAAATCGCTAGATACTACAAAGGGCCCAGGGCCCGATGGTATACCACCGCATTATCTTATAAAAACTGCAGACATTATATGTACACCCCTACATATCATATACAATAAATGTATTTCAGAAGGCTCATTTCCTGAAATATGGAAAAGTGCTAATATAACGCCCGTTCATAAATCAGGTTCAAAACTAAGCATTGAGAACTATCGTCCTATCTCCATTTTGTCAGCCTTGTCAAAGCTTTTTGAAAGATTGGTTCACGACGAGCTCTATCCTTTGTTACACAACTCGATAATGAAGCAGCAGCATGGTTTTGTTCAAAAAAGGTCCACAGTCACAAATCTTTTGGTTTTCACAGATTTCTTGTTCAATAATATGGACCACCAGTTGCAAGTAGATGCTGTTTATACTGATTTCCAGAAAGCTTTTGACAAGGTGGATCATGAACTGCTTCTGACAAAAATAGCTTTCAATGGTATACGTGGTGATTTGTTGCGCTGGTTTGCATCATACGTCACTAATAGAACTCAAAAAGTTGTGATTAAAGGCTTTGAGTCCAGATCCATACATGTCACATCCGGGGTACCCCAGGGATCAATTTTAGGCCCTCTCCTATTTATTCTTTTTATTAATGACATGAATCAATGTTTTCAATATTCAAAATTTCTACTATATGCTGATGATCTTAAAATTTTTAGACACATTCAAAATAAGACTGATTGTATTTTATTTCAAGATGATTTGGATAGATTCTCGGCATACTGTATTAAAAATAAGTTAAAGTTAAACATCCTAAAGTGCTCATCTATAACATTCACCAAAAATAAAAATATTACAACTCACACTTACAACCTAAATAACACCTCATTGCATAGAGTTACTGTAATCAGGGACCTTGGGGTACTTCTGGATAGTAAACTTCACCTGGATCAACATATTGATAACATTATTAGTAACGCGTTTCGCATGTATGGATTTGTGATGAGATGCATGACAGATTTTAAGCGTACTCGCACGTATATTCATTTGTACAAATCTTTAGTAAGGTCACAGTTGGAGTATGCTGCAATGGTATGGAACCCCCTGTACAAGAAATACATAGACAGTCTTGAAATCGTTCAACATAAATTTCTCAAAGCCACACATTATCGTTGCTTCCGAAAGAAGGCATCATACGTTGATTTATTGAAACATTATAAACTTACTACATTAAGTAATAGACGCATATTTTTGGAAACAAAATTTCTCTATGACCTGTGTAATAACAAATATGATTGCTCAGAGTTAACAAACAAATTATGCTATATAGTACCTAGAACTGTTATGCGGCGTGGGGTGCGCGGGTGCCCGCTATTTGCAGTGTCGTCTTGTCGCACTAACGCGGGTGTACGCGCGCCTCTACGACGTTTAGCAAAAAATTATAACGACCTGTTTTCAGATTTAGATTTGTTTTCATTGTCAGCAAGCAAAATTCGTATTGATTTACTTAAAATGATCGAAGGCGCAGAAAATTAAATTAACTGTATTCTCATAATCAAAAAATTAACTGTATTCTTTAATGGTTTAAATTTTTAGTAATATAAGAATTTTTTTTTTAATTTGTATGATTAATTAGTTTTTACATACACATGTATACATCAACATATACATGCTGTACTCATTGTCTTCCAAACAATTTTAAATTTGTAACACGTGGATGACGTAGTTAGTTATGCACTTATGTACCTAGATTATAAGCTTTTGTTAATCATATGAAGTGTGTAATTGTTAGTTTTCCCTAATAAATAAAATAAAAATAAAAAAAAATAAAAATCAGAACTGGATTTTGAACAAAATGGGACCAATCTGGAAGCATATCCTATAAAGGGAAAAAAAAATTTTGCAAATCGGTCCATAAACGACGGAGTTCTGAGGTAACACACATAAAAAAAAAAAAAAAAAAAAAATGATGATAAAAAAAAAAAAAAAAAATACAACCGAATTGATAACCTCCTCCTTTTTTTTGAAGTCGGTTAAAAATATTATAAATGAACATTCGGAATAATACACATTATTTAACACAAAACTTAGGACATATAACTTTAGGTCATGTAAAATTAGGAGATTCAATTATTATAGTACTCGATATTATGACAGAATACTTTTAGAACTAAAGATAATTATGTTAAACAAAATTTCGGGATTTTGAACATTATGGTTACTGAAGTTTATAGCAAACGTGTGTATGGATAATGATTTTCGGACAAACAATTTTAGGAGAAGAAAGGGAGTACCATTATTAACCGACTTCAAAAAGGAGGAGGTTATATGTTCGGTTGAATGTATGTTTTTTATTTTTATTTTTTATGTATGTTCACCGATTTCTCGGTCAATTGTGGACCGATTTTGAAAATTTTTTTTTTGATTGGAAGTTTATACTTCCGAGTTGGTCCCATAGAAATATTGTTATGATCTGATCATGAACTTCGAAGATATGGATCAGAACTCCTCATAGGATCACAGCAGAACCGTCGTAACAAGTAAAATTGCTTTGTTTATAGGTGTAGTCGATGACTGACTGAAAGTAGAGGGGGAATATATCGAACTGATCTGATGATGAAGCCTGAAGTTAGGCACCGGAACTCTGTAATAAATTAATGTAATCTAACCGTGTTTGGGATTATTAGAATTGTCATGAGATGCACTCTGGCTATAGGGTATTTAAGTTTGACTGAGGGGTACTTTTTAGTGGTGGTACCATAACTAAAAAGTGTAAAATAAAAAAATTTTTACAAAAAAAAAATACAACCGACTTCAAAGTAAAAAAACACTGAAAAGTGCAAAATAACTTTAATTTTGGAAGTCGGTGTTAAATAACGAAGAGACAAAACTATTATAGAAACACCGACTTCCAAAATTAAAGTTATTTTGCACTTTTCAGTGTTTTTTTACTTTGAAGTCGGTTGTATTTTTTTTTTGTAAAAATTTTTTTATTGTTATATTGTCCGTCGGAAATCATTGATTTTGGCTTTTGCGTAGTTTTAACGGATGAATTCTCTTAACTCAGAAGTATGATTTTTTTACAGCTTCAAGGGACCGCATACCTGAGTATATGGTTTTAATTTCAACTCGATACCTCCACACGTTCCCGAGATAAAGGGTCTTGACAGACAGAGAGACGGACGGACAACAAAGTGATCCTATAAGGGTTTCATTTTTTCCTTTTGAGGTGCGGTACCCTAAAAAAGACCAGCACTCGGTCTAATACCTCTATGCCAAGCATATATAACCATTTTGCCTCTCTGCCCAAGCCACCTTAGCTAGGTGTATCTAGGTTCCAACACTTTTTTTTTAAGGTGAGAAATCATCAAAATGACTCCTCGCGCTCTGGGTGGAGCGTGAGGGCGTGTCAGACTTACTGACTAAAACCACACCTGTATCCTTCAATTACCCTTTGCGTTCTAGGACTACGGGTTTCCCTTTCAGAAATTCTCCGCGGTCCTAGCTAGCGGGCATCGGCCCTGCTGGGCCCCTACGGTTTGCTGACATCTCTTTAAGGAGCGCGAGGATCACTACGCGCTGTTGACGAATGGGCTCGGTCCGGTTAATTACCGAACAGCAGGACGGCGAGCTATCCAGTGCTCGACGTCCGCAAGCCCGCGTCTACCGTGGCTGGTAGTCGGGGTCGGAATTACGGCGGCTAGGGCGTGAGGACCTTCGTTCCCTCACGCGTGTAGCCTCCTCCTTCAGGTTCCACCACTAGGAAGTCAATATAAAAGTGATCTTAAGATTCGAACTCACGACTTACTAGATCGCGCCTCCACTGGGCTATTGTCGCTTTTAAAGTGTATTATTAAAATTGCCTATATCAGCACAATGGAAGACCTAAAAATGCCACTGACGACGCGGCTATAAACATGGCAACCTGTTGGGCCCAAAAACTTTGTGAGGATAGAAAACCGAACCTTCATCGATTCGAGAAGAAGAAGAAGTATATTATATTTAGATTCAAATATAAGTAATCAAAACTGTAGTCACCGCGTTAAGAGGGTCCTTTTCCACTAATCAACGACAACTAGATACTCTACTCTACTTCTCTTCTTCTCTTCTCTACTTTATCGTCAACTTCGAGCATGGTTTAAAAGCTTGTTGCTTCATCTAACGCGATGTTTGATGAAGAGGCAATGCAAAAAAAGAGAGAACGCCTGAAAACTCTGTATAATATTTCACAAATCTTGTTCCAGGAAATATGTTTTTTTTAAACCTTTAAAAGTTTTTGAGAAAAATTGTCGTCATTCAGAATCTCGATTAAATGAG
The DNA here is from genome assembly GCA_905147345.3 of Mythimna impura. Lineage (NCBI taxonomy): Eukaryota > Metazoa > Arthropoda > Insecta > Lepidoptera > Noctuidae > Mythimna > Mythimna impura. The sequence goes on from CAJHVM030000015.1 coordinate 343,993, forward strand.
TGTGTTACATAATTCGGAAAAATGTAAACTCGAATAACACGTTCCCGTAAGTTTACTAATCCGAAACACTAACGAATGCACGTTACCACGAAAAACTTAACGCCGTAGCCATGCGATCTCGAATTATATGATTCAGAAACACTGTAATATCGAATAACACGTTCCCGTATGTTTACTAATAGGAAACTCTTCACAACGAATGCACGCTGCTAAGAAAAACCTAACGCCACAGTCATGCAATTTCGAATAACCAAGTCTCTAATTCAACAATTCGAGTCAGTTAACAACAAATGCGCACTTCTACGAATAACTTATCGCCGAAGCCACGCGTTTGCTCAGTTTGGGACTTAGAGGTTTGGTTAAGCGTATGGTTAAGCGAGATCGCGTGGCGTCGAGATTGCATGATTGTGGCGTTAGGTTTTTCGTAGCTCAGCGTGCATTCGTTGTGAAGAGTTTCCTATTAGTAAACATACGGGGACGTGTTATTCGATAAGTATTACAGTTTTCTGAATCATGTAATTCGAGATCGCATGGCTACGGCGTTAAGTTTTTCGTGGTAACGTGCATTCGTTGTTAAGTGTTTCGGATTAGTAGGTAAACTTACGGGAACGTGTTATTCGAGGTTACACTTTTCCGAATTATGTAACACACTCCGATTAAATGTGCAAGACTTCTATTGATGTACTTTTTTATATTTTAAATATATGAGTACATTTTGGAGGGTCAAAGTTCACGTAGAATAGCCGATTTTCTAAGGTCTTTACTATAGAATTTTACTAACGGATTTCTATAGAAGCCTAGATAATATCCACAAGATAGCTGTGTATCCAAAATATCTAGAGAAAGATGTGTAATAACATCATAATCACGTAAGAGCGGTTGTATGAAAATGTACTTCGAAAAGGACTCGCCTGGCAATAAATCATTGTTAATTTCCGTCTCGCTCGCACTTATTTGGCTTATATGAGCAGCCCCCCCCTAGCCAAGTTACAACCGTTTCGTTTCGATTCTCTTTTCGTCGATCGCCTCGAGTAGGCCACGTGTCGATTCCTTTATTCTGACTTCATCTCAACGCTCAGTCACGTGGTCAGAACAAAGGAATAGGAGGCGTGGCCGACTCGAGGCGATCAACGAAAAGAGAATCGAAACGAAACGGTTGTAACTTGGCTAGGGGGGCAGGTAGTAAAGTATCAAAAAGATTACATTTTATTTTTGTTGGCGTGTAAGTTTTTAATGATTTGGCCACGGGATAACAAATCAGTAATCGCCTTTTAGGTTACTTATAAATTATAATATTTCTTGATACTAAAAACTAGTTTCGTTTTTATATAATGGTTTCATTTTATATTTTTATCAAACAGTACGCAGTATGTAAGAGGGACATTTATTTATTTGTCGGTCGATCAGTGTGCATTTCTCTTCTCACAGTTCGCCACTTTTTCGAGTTCATCAAATGAGCATGAGCACCCATGAGGTTTTCTAAAAGCCCCTGATGCTGACAATTTGTTATGTATGTAATGTACTCATGTGTGAGCAAATAAACGATTATCTAATTTAATCTGACATTTATGACCCGACAACTTAGTTCTTAACGCGAGTACTATAGTTCAACCATGTTGCCTGGAACATAAAAACGTTTCTAAGTACCTGTCCGCATACAAAATGACCATAATACCACATTCAAGGTATTCATCGATCAATTAGCTGGACAATTGGACGTATGGGACATGCAACTGAAATGAGCGCCCATTTGTTTAATTTGTTGAACAGCAGCGTTTACCGACAATCGTCTGAATGATGGAGTACAACGTGATTCGCATCGTAAAGAGAATAGATTTAAATGGTATTAGTGGGCTGTTAGACGAGCAGTGTTGCTAGATGTCCCGATTCTTTGATCTCAGCTGTCATTTGTAGATCTTTGACAGTCTTTACCACGGATTAAAGGATATGCTTCCAGATTGGTCCCATTTTTTTCAAAATCCAGTTCTGATGATGGGATCCATGAAGAATCGAGGGAACTCCACAAATATTATAGGCAACCATATAGTGATTTTGTTATTTTCATCGAGGACTTAAGCATTTACGGTCAAAAAGTAACATTTGATGAAGTGGAACTGATGAAGAAGACCTACAGTTATGGCCAACTCACTTAAATAATATCACAATGAAGATAGTTAAGCGACAATGACAATACAAATAAATAAATGGTTCTGGATAAAACTTTTAAACTATGATGAAACAGAAGCACTGTTGACACTTGTATCATGATGCACGGTTGCTTTTACTTGCAATTGAGTGCAATCGTTTAAGTATTGTTGGGATAGTGGTGGCTCGCACTCACCTCACATCACATGTAGGCACACTCATTTTACACACACATAAACCTGCTCACACATTGACACATATACACAAACATTATACTCACACTCACACACACACACACACACACACACACATACACACACACAAATATTGTTTGTTAATCTAATATATAAAATTCTCGTGTCACGGTGTTCGAACTTGAACTCCTCCGAAACGGCTCGACCGATTCTCATGAAATTTTGTGAGCATATTGAGTAGGTCTGAGAATCGGCCGACATCTATTTTTTTTTATTTTTTATTTATATGGCAGAACAACGTTTGCCGGCTCAGCTAGTCTTCTAATATATAAAATTCTCGTGTCACGGTGTTCGAACTTGAACTCCTCCGAAACGGCTCGACCGATTCTCATGAAATTTTGTGAGCATATTGAGTAGGTCTGAGAATCGGCCAACATCTATTTTTTTTTTTTTTTTTTTTTTTTTTTATTTATATGGCAGAACAACGTTTGCCGGCTCAGCTAGTCTAATATATAAAATTCTCGTGTCACGGTGTTCGAACTTGAACTCCTCCGAAACGGCTCGACCGATTCTCATGAAATTTTGTGAGCATATTGAGTAGGTCTGAGAATCGGCCAACATCTATTTTTTTTTTTTTATTTTTTTTTTTTTATTTATATGGCAGAACAACGTTTGCCGGCTCAGCTAGTCTAATATATAAAATTCTCGTGTCACGGTGTTCGAACTTGAACTCCTCCGAAACGGCTCGACCGATTCTCATGAAATTTTGTGAGCATATTGAGTAGGTCTGAGAATCGGCCAACATCTATTTTTTTTTTTTTTTTTTTTTTTTTTTTTATTTATATGGCAGAACAACGTTTGCCGGCTCAGCTAGTCTAATATATAAAATTCTCGTGTCACGGTGTTCGAACTTGAACTCCTCCGAAACGGCTCGACCGATTCTCATGAAATTTTGTGAGCATATTGAGTAGGTCTGAGAATCGGCCAACATCTATTTTTTATTTTTTATTTTATTTTTTTTATTTATATGGCAGAACAACGTTTGCCGGCTCAGCTAGTCTAATATATAAAATTCTCGTGTCACGGTGTTCGAACTTGAACTCCTCCGAAACGGCTCGACCGATTCTCATGAAATTTTGTGAGCATATTGAGTAGGTCTGAGAATCGGCCAACATCTATTTTTTTTTTTTATTTTTTTTTTTTTATTTATATGGCAGAACAACGTTTGCCGGCTCAGCTAGTCTAATATATAAAATTCTCGTGTCACGGTGTTCGAACTTGAACTCCTCCGAAACGGCTCGACCGATTCTCATGAAATTTTGTGAGCATAATGAGTAGGTCTGAGAATCGGCCAACATCTATTTTTTTTTTTTTTTTTTTTTTTTTTATTTCTTCTATCTAATATATAAAATTCTCGTGTCACGGTGTTCGAACTTGAACTCCTCCGAAACGGCTCGACCGATTCTCATGAAATTTTGTGAGCATATTGAGTAGGTCTGAGAATCGGCCAACATCTATTTTTTTTTTTTTTTTTTTTATTTTTTTATTTCTTCTAATATATAAAATTCTCGTGTCACGGTGTTCGAACTTGAACTCCTCCGAAACGGCTCGACCGATTCTCATGAAATTTTGTGAGCATATTGAGTAGGTCTGAGAATCGGCCAACATCTATTTTTTTTTTTTTTTTTTTTTTTTTTTTTTTATTTATATGGCAGAACAACGTTTGCCGGCTCAGCTAGTCTAATATATAAAATTCTCGTGTCACGGTGTTCGAACTTGAACTCCTCCGAAACGGCTCGACCGATTCTCATGAAATTTTGTGAGCATATTGAGTAGGTCTGAGAATCGGCCAACATCTTTTTTTTTTTTTTTTTTTTTTTTTTTTATTTATATGGCAGAACAACGTTTGCCGGCTCAGCTAGTATAAATATATAAATATTGGAAGTTGATTGTGAAGGAGCGGAGTCTCCCAATACAGGCATTACTTTGCTTAAAGGGAGGCTCCAATCTCAATTCTGTTTATGTTATTTATTTTTTTGATTTTGAATAGTTATGTTGAAAATGGTATCATCGAAGTGACCTGGTGATGATGGAGCCGGAAGATAGGCACCGGAACTCCGTAATTAATCAATATATCCTAGCCGTGTTTGGGCTTATTAGAATTGTCATGAGATGCACTTTGGCTATAAGGTACTATCGAACTGATCTGATAATGGAGCCGGAAGGTGGAAACTGGAACTTCATAATAAAACAATGTATCCTAGCAGTGTTTGGGTTAATTGGAATTGTCATGAGAAATAGTTACTCTGGCTATAAGTGATTTTCAGTTGTGATTCACTTTTTAACCGACTTCAAAAAGGAGGAGGTTATATGTTCGGTTGAATGTATGTTTTTTTTTTTTTTTTTTATGTATGTTCACCGATTTCTCGGTCAATTGTGGACCGATTATGAAAAATTTTTTTTTGATTGAAAGGTTATGCTTCCAAGTTGGTCCCATAGAAACATTGTTATGATCTGATCATGAACTTCGTAGATATGGAACAGAACTCCTCATGGGATCACAGCAGAACTGTCTTAACAAGTAAAACTGCTTTGTTTATACGTGTAGTCGATGACTGACTGAAAGAAGAGGGGTAATATATCGAACTGATCTGATGATGAAGCCTGAAATTAGGCACCGGAACTCTGTAATAAATTAATTTAATCTAACCGTGTTTGGTATTATTAGAAATGTCATAAGATGCACTCTGGCTATAAGGTATTTAAGTATGGCTGAGGGGTACTTTTTAGTGTTGGTACCATAACTAAAAAGTGAAAAATAAAAAACTTTTTACAAAAAAAATATAACCGACTTCAATGTAAAAAAACACTGAAAAGTGCAAAATAACTTTAATTTCGGAAGTCGGTGTTAAATAACGAAGAGACAAAACTATTATAGAAACACCGACTTCCGAAATTAAAGTTATTTTGCACTTTTCAGTGTTTTTTTACATTGAAGTCGGTTATATTTTTTTTTGTAAAAAGTTTTTTATTGAAAAATAAAAACGTGAAATAAAAACTATTTTACATAAAAAAAACACAAACGATCAAAATAACTTTTTCGGAACTAAAAAGTGTGAAACAAAAAATTTTTTACAAAAAAAATAAAATAACCAACTACCGAAACACACCGACATCCGAAATTAAAGTTACCTATTTTGACCGTTTCAGTGTTTTTTTTTTGTAAAAAGTTTTATTATTTAGATTTTGAAGGTGGGAGATATTTTCGCCAGTTGAATTTATGAAGTTTCTTAATAAGGTTTGCCCCCCCTCTCCCCCCGAGCTTGGGGGCCCCTGGCTGCACCTTAGATAGAAAGAAATACATAAGTCTAAACAAGGAAATAGCCTTGTCACTTCACTAAGCAGCACCATTAAGACAGATTTCTATTTTCTGAGCTCGACAAATTATTATGAATGCAAATTCTTACTCCACTTAAAAGTAGTAATTAAATGAATTACTCAATTATCTCCTATAATCTCTGAGACAGGAGGCAAAAGCATATTGTAAATAACTAAACAAAGCCTAAGAAATAATTGAAAAGACGTGCCATTATCTGTCTTGTGTGCCCGACTCTAACATTATTTATTCAACCAATCTCTTATACTCATTGATTGTTCGTTTCGACCTTGGGCGACACGTAATACCTATATATTTTAAAGGGGCTCAATGTATTACATTGCAGCTAAAATTCTTGTTTTAAAGCGAAAACCTTTTTTGTATATTTTGTGAGCTTTTTTGTATATTGATTGAGACTACGAGTTACAACAACTTACGAGTTGTAGGTCGCGGGTTCAAACAAATTATTTCATCACCACTGCTCTCAAAACGGTGAAGAAAAACATTGTGAGGAAACCGGCATGTCCTAGAACAAAAAATTCGAAGACATGTGATATTCACCAACCCGCACTGGGCCCGCGTGGTGGATTATGGCCTATTCCCTCTTCTAGAGAGGAGGCCTGAGTCCCAGCAGTGGGAACATTATAAGGCCGACTATGCTATGCTATGATACGATTGAGACTAAGGCATCACGCTTGGTAAACTTGTTTGCCCCCTGAAAAATAACCAATAAATACACCAATGACTAACTAATAGACAACCAAAGGTCACCACAACACTAACGTCCCCATGAACACGTTGACGGAGTTTCCTAAGGGTTTCCGGTGCAATGCCGTGAGCGTAGCGTTCGAGACACGGGTCCAGCAATATATGCTAAGCAAAGCTGTTTTCAGCTATTTTTTAAATAAGTAATTTTTTAAATACTTTTTTAGGACAAAAAAATTAGGTAGGCACCTATTTTGATAAATTCTTGATAAATCTTGAATGCGTCACTAGCGCGTTTATGTGTGCGTGCCTAGATCTGTCGTAGCTCAGCTCAGGTAGGTGTCGGTTCGGAATCTTTATTTGAAGAAAACTCTTGAGACGAACAAAAAAATAAGATTTTATGTTTTCCTTGCTGTTCAACGATACAACGATACATTATTTCATTGCAAAAGTCACTTCAATACTAAAAAAACAACATACTTCTTTTTGCTATTAAATTTTGAAACCTATTCTAGAAATGCAAAATCCTCCCTCGCGCGCGGGGGTAGGTATTATGATTACGTAATTGCGCGTTTTTACGTAAAATCACCAAACAAAATGTTTTTCAGATTTTTTTTTAGGAAAAACGAAGATATACAGACAAAAATTTTCGGCCGAATAAATTTCGAATTTTCGTGTGTACAAAACGACAATTAAGTATTTTTTCAAGGTCATTCAAGTTGTGCAACCGTAGTACAATCGGCGCTCGAGGGGTTAAAGTATATTTTACAAGCCAGTACGTTGGCTATAAAAAAAACTGGGCGCTTTCCATCAGGTGAGTTAGCGGTCAAGCGCGAACCTATCAAGAATAAAAAAAAAAAAGTGCGAGTCGGTCTTGCGCCCTGAAGGTTCCGTACAAACTTACCTATGTAAATAGTTCAATTCCGGAATGGAGCCTAGGAAGTTTTTTCCAAATCGCAAAAAATTGTGACGTAACAACAAATTTACAGTTTTCAGATTTATTCCTATACTTACAAGACCTTGCTTTATGCCAAATTTCAGGATCCTGGGTCAACGGGAAGTACCCTATGAATTTTGATTTCCTCGAGAGTGTCGAAATGTACATTTTTTACCACATAAACTGAAGTATCTTTTTTTCTCGTTAACTTACAAGTTTGATTTCTTTACAGCTTCAAGAGTCAGCAGATCTGAGTATATGGTTTTAATTTCAACTCGATATCTCCACGTGTTCCCGAGATAAAGGGTCTTGACAGAAAGACAGACATACTGACAGACGGACAGACAACAAAGTGATCCTATAAGGGTTCCGTTTTTTACTTTTGAGGTACGGAACCCTAAACCAACCTCATCATGCGATCTCTTTTCGATATCACAATACCAATACCGATGTGCGACGATTCCCATATTATTTGCCTACAATTGCAATTAGGATAATGTAAGGAATGGATATATACTACTATACTTTCCCATTTCTGGGCAAAGACCTCCCGTCTTTGCCCAGCTGTGGGAAAGTATAGGCTAGATATAATAATAACAATGATAACTAATTTCTTAATTAGTTATCATTGTTGCTTGAGGAGGAGTTGAGCAGGTTACGATGGAGTATTGTGGGATTATCCGAAATCCGAAGACAGGGGGAGGACACGATAATCCTAAAATCTGGTAACCTGCTCTATTTTCGGGAGGGGGACCAGCAGTCCCAAGGTGGTGTCGGGTTTATCGTCCACAGGTCCCTTGTGAACAATGTGGTGAAGATCGAGAGCGTGTCGACCAGGGTGGCGTACCTTATACTCAGAATATCATCAAGATATTCGCTGAAGGTCATACAGGTTTACGCTCCGACCTCGACACACCCCGATGACGAAGTAGAGACCATGTATGAGGATGTATCCAGAGCCATACATGGTTATAAGACTCACTTCACCGTGGTCGTGGGGGACTTTAATGCGAAACTGGGCAAACGAGACGGTGACAAGCTGCGAGTGGGGCAATTTGGATTTGGACGTAGGAACCACCGGGGACACCTACTGGCCAGCTTTATGGAGAGGGAGGGCCTCTACATGATGAACTCCTTCTTTGGAAAGCGTGAGCATAGGAAGTGGACCTGGCAAAGCCCTGATGGTGTAACAAAAAATGAGATTGACTTCATCATGTCGACGAAGAAGCAAATATTCAATGATGTCTCTGTGATCAATGCGGTGAAAACCGGAAGTGATCACCGTATGGTAAGTAAGAGGCACATTGAATATCAATGTCAAGCTTGAAAGATCTCGACTGATGAAGTCTACGCTCCGTCCTGCACAGATCCAGATCCAAAACTCCGAGAGCTTTCAGCTCGAACTTCAAAACCGTTTCGAATGCCTAGGAAGCTCTGTGGACGAATACAACGATGGGTTCGTGGAAACTGTCCATACGGTCGGGTCTAAATTCTATAAGACTCGTACAAAGAGCAAGAGGCTCACAGATCGAACTCTCCAGCTTATGAAGGAAAGGCGTGAGATGATTCTGCAGTCTTCAGACGATGCGTGCACATATCGGCTGCTCAATAAACGGATCTCTAAGTCCTTGAAACGCGATATCCGTCACTTTAATACTGGAAAAATTAAAGACGCGATTGAGCGAAATAAGGGCTCCAAGGTGTTTGCAAGAGATCTGTCTATTGGGCAGAGCCAGCTCACGAAACTGAAGACCGAAGATGGCAGAGTCATATCCGCCAAATCGGAGCTTCTGGGAGAGATCGAGGCTTTTTATGGACAGTTATACACGTCAATCACAAAACCCACTACGAATCTAGCAAACGACCCAAGAGCTAGGTTGACCCGACACTATACCGAAGATATCCCGGACGTCAGCCTGTACGAGATTAGGATGGCTCTGAAGCAGCTTAATAACAACAAGGCACCGGGTGATGACGGAATTACAGCCGAACTCCTGAAGGCGGGTGGTAAACCGATCCTTAAGGCCCTTCAGAAGCTGTTTGATTCCGTCATATTCGAGGGAAAAACACCACAGGCATGGAGCGGAAGTGTGGTGGTACTCTTCTTTAAGAAGGGCGACAAGGTCCTGCTCAAGAATTATAGGCCCATCTCACTTCTGAGCCATGTCTACAAGCTGTTTTCCAGAGTCATCACGAACCGTCTCGCGCGCAGGTTCGACGACTTCCAGCCTCCCGAACAAGCCGGATTCCGAAAAGGCTTTAGCACCATAGACCACATACACACGCTACGGCAGGTTATACAGAAGACCGAGGAGTATAATCTGCCTCTCTGCTTAGCGTTTGTGGATTACGAGAAAGCCTTTGATTCGATCGAGACTTGGGCTGTGCTGCAGTCTCTACAACGGTGCCAGATTGACTATCGGTACATCGAGGTGCTGAAGTGTTTGTGCGAAAACGCCACTATGTCAGTCAGACTGCAGGACCAGACCTCGAAACCTATCCTCCTGCAGCGGGGTGTGAGGCAGGGAGACGTCATTTTTCCGAAACTGTTCACGGCCGCAATGGAAGATGTCTTCAAGGACTGGAGTGGATTGGGCATTAATGTCAATGGCGAGTACATCACTCATCTTCGGTTTGCCGACGACATAGTAGTCATGGCTGAGACTACGGAAGAGCTCAGCACAATGCTCAATGACCTCAGTAGAGCTTCCGAAAGAGTGGGTCTTAAAATGAACATGGACAAAACCAAAGTCATGGTAAATAACCATCTAGCACCCACTCCGATCAAGATCGGAGACTGCACTCGAAGTTGTAGACGATTACGTCTACCTTGGACAGACAGTCCAGTTGGGTAGATCTAATTTCGAGAAAGAGGTCAACCGTCGAATCCAACTCGGCTGGGCAGCGTTCGGGAAGCTGCGCGGTATTTTCTCATCCAATATACCACAGTGTCTCAAGACGAAAGTCTATGACCAGTGCGTGTTGCCAGTGATGACATATGGTTCCGAAACGTGGACGCTCACAATGGGCCTCATCAGAAGGCTCAAAGTCACCCAAAGGGCAATGGAAAGGGCTATGCTCGGAGTTTCCTTGCGTGATCGAATCAGAAATGAAGATATCCGCAGGAGAACCAAGGTTGCCGACATAGCGCGAAGAATCGCCAAACTAAAGTGGCAATGGGCAGGGCACATTGCTCGCAGAACGGATGGCCGTTGGGGCCGAAAGGTTCTGGAGTGGCGACCGCGTACCGGAAGACGCAGTGTCGGAAGGCTCCCTACAAGGTGGACCGATGACCTGGTGAAGGTTGCGGGAATCCGATGGATGCGAGACGCACAGGATCGTTCGTTGTGGCGACGTTTGGGGGAGGCCTATGTCCAGCAGTGGACGTCTATCGGCTGAAATGATGATGATGATGATGAACTAATTTCTTAAAAAATAAACAGTATTTAAATGCATTTTCAAGATATAGGAGATATTTCTAGTGTGGGACAACGTTTTTTTTTTTGACAAGAAAAGAGAAAGAAAAAAAACTTTTTACGAAAAAAAAAAATACAACCGACTTCAAAGTAAAAAAGAAACACAGAAAAGTGCAAAATAACTTTAATTTCGGAAGTCGGTGTTTCTATAATAGTTTTGTCTCTTCGTTATTTAACACCGACTTCCGAAATTAAAGTTATTTTGCACTTTTCTGTGTTTCAAAAAAAAAATACAACCGACTTCAAAGTAAAAAACTTTGAAGTCGGTTGTATTTTTTTTTTGTAAAAAGTTTTTTATTTTACACTTTTTGGTTATGGTACCACCACTAAAAAGTACCCCTCAGCCAAAATTAAATACCTTATAGCCAGAGTGCATCTCATGACAATTCTAATAATCCCAAACACGGTTAGATTACATTAATTTATTACAGAGTTCCGGTGCCTAACTTTAGGCTTCATCATCAGATCAGTTCGATATATTCCCCCTCTACTTTCAGTCAGTCATCGACTACACGTATAAACAAAGCAATTTTACTTGTTACGACGGTTCTGCTGTGATCCTATGAGGAGTTCTGTTCCATATCTTCGAAGTTCATGATCAGATCGTAACAATATTTCTATGGGACCAACTTGGAAGTATAACCTTCCAATCAAAAAAAAAATTTTCTAAATCAGTCCACTATTGACCAAGAAATCGGTGAACATACATAAAAAAAAAAAAAAAAAAACATACATTCAACCGATGAACATATAACCTCCTCCTTTTTGAAGTCGGTTAAAAATTAAAGAATTTAATTAAAATTTCAGTTTTAAAATATAGATTGAAACTTAATTTTCAATACACTTACTCGAAAACCCGCTCTTATCCCACCGCTTTTAGGTACGCAATAGACTGTTTTCCGCACTAGTGCAGAAAAGTGCGCGTGCTCTCTCCCTCCACAATGTCATTACATGTATCGCATCAGGCTGGGCGCGCGTCGACCCTCACGAGTCGCCGGTCAACCCCCCTTTATTCATTTCTTCGTAAGTGTATTAAAAAAAGTCGTTTGATACACGTGCAAATTTGTCACTGCAGCCCTCGGTTCCATAACACACTCGCCTACAGCTCGTGCGAATTCCGCCTCGGGCGCAATGACAAACTATCTGCACCTGTATCGAAATGTACTATTTCGGATTAGGGTGTAAAATTATTATTTCAGTTACATGTTGTAAGTACCTATTACTTACCCCATAAGTACTGCCCGAGTTGAAGGCCAGCCACCCCCACCATAACACAAAGGTCCCCATCACCGCGTTGACGGGGTTCCCCATTGGTAGAGGAGCTATGCCGTGAGCGTAGCGTCCGAGTCGGGGGCCCAGCATTAGAGCTGAGGCAAATGCTGATGCTCCACCTGGTTGAAAGAAAAAATTATGATGAGACTATACTACCATTTTTTTTTAAAACTATTTCGTCTTTAACAGAGGTTACTTTTCTTCTTAACTGGTTAAAGTTTCCTTAGATCAATTGTTGCTAGGTGCGATATAAAGCATGTTTGTAAAGTTTCGGCCTATGCCACTCTAAAAAATATTTTTAAGGTTTTTTTACCAATAAAAACTTTTTAGAAAAAAAAAATAACCGACTTCACTAAAAAAAACACTAAAAGGATCAAAATAACTTTAATTTCGGATGTCGGTGTTTCTCGGTATTGTTTGTTTCTTATTTAACACCGACTTCCGAAATTAAAGTTATTTTGATCCTTTTAGTGTTTTTTTTAGTGAAGTCGGTTATTTTTTTTTTCTAAAAAGTTTTTATTTCACACTTTTTAGTTGCGATACACTTATAAATAGAGTGCCTATTTCTAATGACAATTCCAATTAACCCAAATACTGCTAGGTTACATTGTTTTATTATAAAGTTGCTGTGCCTACCTTCTTCCTTCCGGCTCCATCATCAGATCAGTTCGATAGTACCTTATAGCCAAAGAGCATCTCACGACAATTCTAATAAGCCCAAACACGGCTAGGATACATTGATTAATTACGGAGTTCCTGTGCCTACCTTCCGGCTCCATCATCAGATCAGTTCGATAGTACCTTATAGCCAAAGTGCATCTCATGACAATTCTAATGAGTCCAAACACGGCTAGGTTACATTGATTAATTACGGAGTTCCAGTGCCTACCTTCCGGCTCCATCATCATCATCAGATCACTTCGATGATACCATTTTCAACGTAACTATTCAGAATCATTCATTTATTTGTATTGTCATAGTCGCTTAACTATATCTTCAATGTGATATCTATTTGAGTATGAAGTTCCGTTGACCATTTCTGGTCTTCTTCATCAGTTCCACTTCATCAAATGTTACTTTTTGACTGTAAATGCTTAAGTTCTTGATGAAAATACTAAAATTACCATAGGGTTGCCTATAAGTTTTGAGGAGTTCCCTCGATTCCTCATGGATTCCATCATCAGAACTGGATTTTGAAAAAAATGGGACCAATCTGGAATATCCTATAAAGGGAAAAAAAAATTTTGCAAATCGGTCCATAAACGACGGAGTTCTGAGGTAACAAACATAAAAAAAAAAAAAAATAATGATGATAAAAAAAAAAAAAAAAAAAAAAAAAAAATACAACCGAATTGATAACCTCCTCCTTTTTTTTGAAGTCGGTTAAAAATGAACAGCCCCCCTAGCCAAGTTTCGCCAAGCCACGCCTCCTATTCCTTTGTTCTGGCTATGTGACTGAGCGTTGAGATGACGTCAGAACAAAGGAATCGGAGGCATGGCCGACTCGAGAAGATCGACGAAAAGAGAATCGAAACGAAACGGTTGTAACTTGGCTAGGGGGGCAGGCCCCGAGTCTGCGATGTCCACAGCCACTATAGTTGGTTCAGGAACCCAAAATTGGCTGGCTGGGTGTGCCAGCCACCAGGCAGGGATACGGCAAGGGCCACTGTCTCATTGAGTCTAAAGACTACCTGTGGTAACTCTCACCTATAAGATTCACACGCTCCAAGGCTGCAAAGTTCACAGCGCCCAGTCTGTTGAATAACCCGCGCGTGGGTACCACACATCCAGCTAATAGAGACACTGCAATCTATCCCACTGAGTCTGAAGAGGCTTTCTCTGATAACTCTTACCTATAAGATGCACAGGCCCTGAGCCAGCAATGTCCACGGCACCTAGCTTGTTGAGGAAACCATGGGAACCCCACACCCAGCCAGCGGGTACACAGTAAACTATCGTGTTGAGTAGAGAGAATAGGCAGTATGCTTTGAAGTTACATCTGAGGACAGAAAAGAATATTGAATTGACTAACCTACTTAATAAATGTTTAGTCTTGTGTCCACACTTACGTCGTTAACACAACTACGGTCCGGACTAAGCGTTTCGCATCGTCGTTTATACCGCGTACATCAAAGGACTTTGTAGATTGGACTTAACCAAATCTGGATCACCAAGTAGCCTCTTTGCACGCTGTTCGGGCGCCGTCGGCTACCTTCGGCACTCATCGGGCTGCATCGTCGACGTCGCGCAAGACATGCGGGGCGACTGGCCCGCCATCACTTCACCAACGAGAACGACCGACGATACACGCGCGTTGTAAATTCCTCACTTGTAATTGGATATACGTTTATCAGTTGCGCCCAAGAGCCAAGAGCCAAGAGGATCATCGGCAATGATGCACTTGTTGAGTCGAAGCTCCAAAGCCTTGGGCATCGCCGCCGAGTTGCTAGCCTGTCGGTTTTCTATCGTTTACATTTCGGGGAGTGTGCACTGGAATTGCACAATCTAATTCCGCCAAGTCCGTTCCATCATCGGACCACTAGACGTACGGCGTTGCGCCACCGGTACATGGTAGACATCCCACCCATACGCACAAAACGTTTTAAGAACACATTTATTATGCGTACAGCCAAGGAGTGGAATTCCTTGCCGGAGTCTGTGTTTCCAGATAGCTACAACTTAGGGGTCTTTAAGTCAAGAGTGAATAGGCTACTTCTAGGCAAGCGTGCTCCATCGTTGACCACATCATCGCTTACCATCAGGTGAGATGGTGGTCAAACGCGAGCCTATCATTAATAAAAAAAAAGTTTACAGTCCACTGTTTTTCATTTTAGTCCAAGTATAGACCCTAACACACGCCTTTCCACTGAGTTCAAAGCTGCTAGATGGCAATTTGCAGCACCAGCTCTGAAGTGGCTGCCTGACCTGCCTAACCGATATAATGCGACATTTGAAGGGAATTACAAAAGCCTTACCTTTCAGCCATAGCCCCACTCACAATAGTCGTAGCCGTGGTAGCGAAGGACAGTTGAAACAAAAACGATGCGAACACGGGCCCCATTAGCGCATCACCCACGGGTGGGTCTAAAAGGAAGTCTCCTACGCCTATGAAGGGGTTGGAGTACGTCCCCTCGCCGAAAGACATGCCGTAGCCGAAGATCCAGTAGGTTAGACCTGGAAAGGTATACTCTTCATTTGTTCATGTCTTCAGAGAGATCTGTTTGTAGCGTGATTTCTATAAAATGTAGACCAAATATATAGAGTGACTGGTAAATCGCGAAAAAAATATTAGCTGTTCAGTACATTAGGCAAACATAAATGTACTGAACAGCTGATTTTTTTTCGCGATTTCAGGTTTGTTCCCATAGTAAAAGTTGTTGGTTATCATGAGCACAATCACGTGTTTAAGTATCGTACACTAATTGCCAGTCACCCTATATATCATTATCATTTCAGCTGAAAGACGTCCACTGTTGGACATAGGCCTTCCCCAAGTGTCGCCACAATGAACGGCCCTATGCGACTCGCATCCATACTATTCTCGCAACCCCCACCAGGTCATCGGTCCACGTAGGAGGCCTTCCACGCTGCGTCTTCCGGTACGCGGTCGCCACTGTAGAACCTTTCGGTCTCAACGGCCATCTGTTCTGCTAGCAATGTGCCCTGCCCACTGCCACTTAAGTTTGGCGATTCTTTGAGCTATGTCGGTAACCTTGGTTCTCCTGTGGATAACTTCATTCCTGATGCGATCACGCAAGGAAACTCCGATCATAGCCCTTTCCTTTGCGTTCTAAAGCCGCGGAGTTAAAGGGTTACTTTCGAACAATTCTACATTCCTGGGAACAACTGGGCTGGTCGCTTATTTTCCATTCCACAGTAGTATCATATAAAAAACTACTTTCTGGTGTCTTCCAGAATATCACTCACCACCCAAAGAGATGTCAGCTAAGTTCTTCATCATGATATTAGCTTCATTCTTTATGGAGACGCACCCTGACTCCAGCATGCCAAAACCTGAAAAGACGAAATATTGGTTAGTAACAGGATCAGAACATCATGCCTATACGATCGAAGGGGTAAGAACTTCTGAAAAGGAAACCTGTGGTTCTACGCAAAGGGGAACAGGTTTGGTTTTAGGCAGTAAAGACACGCCTCCCGTTCCACCCCAGAGTGGAAGAAGCCATTGGATAACGACACGTAAACGAAGACTGCAGTCTCTCCAACGGTGCCAAATTGACTATCGGTACGTCGAAGTGCTGAAGTGTTTGTACAAAAAAACTTTTTAGAAAAAAAAAAATAACCGACTTCACTAAAAAAACACTAAAAGGATCAAAATAACTTTAATTTCGGATGTCGGTGTTTCTCGGTATTGTTTGTTTCTTATTTAACACCGACTTCCGAAATTAAAGTTATTTTGATCCTTTTAGTGTTTTTTTTAGTGAAGTCGGTTATTTTTTTTTTCTAAAAAGTTTTTATTTCACACTTTTTAGTTGCGATACACTTATAAACAGAGTGCCTATTTCTAATGACAATTCCAATGAACCCAAATACTGCTAGGTTACATTGTTTTATTATAAAGTTGCTGTGCCTACCTTCCTCCTTCCGGCTCCATCATCAGATCAGTTCGATAGTACCTTATAGCCAAAGAGCATCTCATGACAATTCTAATAAGCCCAAACACGGCTAGGATACATTGATTAATTACGGAGTTCCTGTGCCTACCTTCCGGCTCCATCATCAGATCAGTTCGATAGTACCTTATAGCCAAAGTGCATCTCATGACAATTCTAATGAGTCCAAACACGGCTAGGTTACATTGATTAATTACGGAGTTCCAGTGCCTACCTTCCGGCTCCATCATCATCATCAGATCACTTCGATGATACCATTTTCAACGTAACTATTCAGAATCATTCATTTATTTGTATTGTCATAGTCGCTTAACTATGTATATCTTCAATGTGATATCTATTTGAGTATGAAGTTCCGTTGACCATTTCTGGTCTTCTTCATCAGTTCCACTTCATCAAATGTTACTTTTTGACTGTAAATGCTTAAGTTCTTGATGAAAATACTAAAATTACCATAGGGTTGCCTATAATTTTTGAGGAGTTCCCTCGATTCCTCATGGATTCCATCATCAGAACTGGATTTTGAAAAAAATGGGACCAATCTGGAAGCATATCCTATAAAGGGAAAAAAAAATTTTGCAAATCGGTCCATAAACGACGGAGTTCTGAGGTAACAAACATAAAAAAAAAAAAAAAAATAATGATGATAAAAAAAAAAAAAAAAAAAATACAACCGAATTGATAACCTCCTCCTTTTTTTTGAAGTCGGTTAAAAACGCCACCATGTCAGTCCGACTACAAGACCAGACCTCAAAACCTATCCTTTAGCAGCGGGGCGTGAGTGACCAGTGACCAGTGCGTGTTGCCAGTGATGACATATGGCTCAGAAACGTGGTCGCTTACAATGGGCCTCATCAGAAGACTTAAAGTTACCCAAAGGGAAAGGGCTATGCTCGGAGTTTCCTTGCTTGATCGAATCAGGAATGAGGATATCCGCAGGAGAACTAAGGTTACCGACATAGCACGAAGAGTCGCCAAACTTAAGTGGCAATGGGCAGGGCACATTGCTCGCAGAACGGATGGCCGTTGGGGCCGAAAGGTTCTGGAATGGCGACTACGTACCGGAAGACGTAGCGTTGGAAGGCCTCCTACAAGGTGGACCTATGACTTGGTAACGGTTGCGGGAGTCCGATGGATGCGAGACGCACAGGACCGTTTATTGTGGCGACACTTGGGGGAGGCCTATGTCCAGCAGTGGACGTCTTTCGGCTGAAATGATGATGATGACGATGACGTAAACGAAGTCGCGGGTAACAGCTAGTATGTAAATTAAATTTAATCTCTATTTGACCTTCCTAATACCTGCCAAACCTGACTAGGCCAAGGTCGATCTTGTAAAGCTAAGACCACATTTGCATTATTATATTATTATGATTTTTCCTCTAACAAATAGAATACATACAATTTGAAGGCAATGACAGTAAACATCATGATTGTGTGATAATAATTTGTCGCTTACTTGAAAGTGAAGGTGGACGGCTTGAAAAGCCTGTTTGGAAATTATATTTATAGGGTTCCAAAAAAAAAAAAAATATCAAAAATATTTTTATTTCACATAGGCCTACATGGGCACTTATAAAACGTCAGAATCTAGTGCACCTTACCTCAAAAGGAAAAAACGAAACCCTTATAGGATCACTTTGTTGTCAGTCTGTCTGTCAAGGCCCTTTATCTCGGGAAGGCGTGGAGGTATCAAGTAAAAATTAAAACTATATACTCAGGTATGCGGTCCCTTGCAGTTGTGAAAAACTCAAACTTCTGAGTCAACGAAAAAAAAAAGATATGGCCGTTTATGTCGTAAAAAAAAACTTTTTACAAAAAAAAATTCAACCGACCTCAAAGTAAAAAAAAACACTGAAAAGTGCAAAATAACTTTAATTTCGGAAGTCGGTGTTTCTATAATAGTTTTGTGTCTTCGTTTTTAACACCGACTTCCGAAATTAAAGTTATTTTGCACTTTTCAGTGTTTTTTTTTACTTTGAGGTCGGTTGAATTTTTTTTTGTAAAAAGTTTTTTATTTTACACTTTTTAGTTATGGTACCACCACTAAAAAGTACCCCTCAGCCAAACTTAAATACCTTATAGCCAGAGAGCATTTCATGACAATTCTAATAATCCCAAACACGGATAGATTACATTAATTTATTACAGAGTTCCGGTGCCTAACTTTAGGCTTCATCATCAGATCAGTTCGATATATTCCCCCTCTTCTTTCAGGCAGTCATCAACAACTCGTATAAACAAATCAATTATACTTGTTACGACAGTTCTGCTGTGATTCTATGAGGGGTTCTGTTCCATATCTTCGAAGTTCATGATCAGATCATAACAATATTTCTATGGGACCAACTCGGAAGCATAACCTTTCAATTAAAAAATTTTTTTTTTAAATCGGTCTACAATTGACTGAGAAATCGGTGAACATACATAAAAAATAAAAATAAAAAACATACATTCAGCCGAACATATAACCTCCTCCTTTTTGAAGTCGGTTAAAAACGCATATTTCGACCCTCTCAAGGGGGATATAATCGGACTGGGGCTGCCCTCAAGCGGCTCCTGCCCAACCTCGGGGGTCCTGACGCCTCCTGCCGGAGGCTCTACGCAGGCATCGTCCGGTCCATGGCCCTTTATGGGGCGCCGGTGTGGGCGCCGTCACTGCGAAAGCGACCGGCGGCCCAGCTGAACGCGTGCCAGAGGGTCATGGCCATACGGATGGTGCGGGGATACCGCACGGTTTCCCGCGAAGCGGCGAGCCTCCTTGCTAGCCAGCCACCATGGGATCTGGAGGCACTAGGCCTTGCACGCATGCACGATCTGCGCGTGGAGATGCAACGCCGGGGCGAGACTCCGCTGCCGCGACAAGTCGCGGCATGGCGGAAAGAGTTCCGGCGGGATCTCATGGCGGAATGGCGACAGCGACTATCGCAACCCAGTGCTGGGCACGCCGTAATCATGGCGGTAAGTCCCCTCTTTGAGGAGTGGCTGGAAAGGCAACACGGCGTCATTACCTTCCGCATGACGCAGGTCCTCACCGGACACGGTAAGTTCGGGAAGTTCCTGCACCGGATTCGTGCGGAAGCGACGCCCGGGTGTCGCCACTGTGTGGACCGCCCGGAGGACACGGTGGAGCATACGGTGGAGGTGTGCCCCGCTTGGGCAGAGCAACGCCGTGTCCTCGTGGGGGCGATCGGCGGCGGCGATCTCTCGCGCCGGGCCTTGGTACAGGCCATGGTCCGGAGTGAGGAGGAGTGGCAGGCGGTCGCCTCCTTCTGCGAAGCAGTAATGCTAGCGAAGGAGGAGGCCGATCGCGTGAGGCAACGGTCCTCACGCCCCAATCGCCGCCGGGATTCCGATCCCGATTTCCGGCCACCGTAGGCGCGGGCTTGCGGACGGCGAGCAATGGGTGGCTCGCCGTCCGACCGTCCGGTAACCGTCTGGACCGAGCCCAAGTCGTCGACGGCGCGTGTTGTTCCACGCGCGCCTCAGGGAGTTGTCAGCAACTGTAGGGGCCCAGCAGGGTCGAAGCCTACCGGGGCCAAGGGTCTGATTCTGAAAGGAAGACTCGGCCCTGGTACGAAAGGCAACGAAGGAACAGGAGTGGGTTTTTAGTCAGTAAAAGTCTGACACTATCTCCCGCCTCGCCCAAGAGCGGGGGATGTCATAAGATGATTTTCCCACCGAAAAAAAAAAAAAAAAAAACCCTCTCAAGGGGATCAAAATTCATAGGGTACTTCCCGTTGAATCCTGAAATTTGGCATGAAGCAAGGTCTCGTAGCACAAGACAGTAAAAGAAATATCTGAAAACTGCAAATTTGTAGTTAAGTCACAAAAATAACTTTTATTGCGATTCGAAAAAATCTTCATAACTCAATTCGGGAATTGAACTATTTTCTTAAGTAAGTTTGTACGGAACCCTCAGTCCGACTCGCGCTTTTTTTTTTTTTTTTTTCTTTCTCCTTCCATTTGCAATCGGTCGTCAGACCATAAGCGAATTAGTTGTTAAACAAGTGGCGTTGTGGTGGAGCAGCCAGTGCTGCTCCTCCCACTTATAGAAGGTGGTTTCTCTTCAGCCTTTTCACCACCGCAGTCGGGTTTAACAGTTCAGCAACTAGTGGGTTCGGATGCAAGGACATGCGTTCCTTGTGTTGCGTTTTATATCGCTCGATTTCAGAGGTCACTGATGGCATATTTAAATAGTCGTGGATTTCGTCGTTCCTAGCATACCAAGGCGCATTAACTATTGCTCTTATGATGCTATTTTGAACTCTTTGCAGGCAGAGTATGTTGGATTTACTGGCTACGCCCCACAGCTGGATCCCGTATGTCCATATTGGCTTCAGAACTGAGTTGTAGATAAGTAGTTTATTGTCCACAGAGAGTACAGAGTTTCTTCCCATTAGCCAATATAGGTTACGAAACTTGTGGTTTATCTCGTCTCTTTTATTTTTGATGTGATGCTTCCATGTTAGCCGCCTATCTAAATGGAAGCCAAGATATTTCACACAATCTGTGTGTGGAAGGGTTTCTGCTCCTAGTCTCACAGGAGGGGTGTTTCCTTGTCTAAGCGTAAACGTGATGTGTTTAGACTTAGTAGCGCTGGCGCGTATCCGCCACTTACAGAGCCATTTGTGCGTCTCATCAAGCTGTTTCTGTAATATTTTGCTAGCTACTTCAGGGTTGTGGTCAACAGATAAGTATGCTATATCATCAGCGTAAGTTGCTACAGTTATGCCATCGATTGTGGGCAGATCCGATGTAAATATATTATACAGCACTGGGCCAAGAACTGATCCCTGTGGTACTCCAGCTTCCACTTCAAACAATCTTGATCGTGCTTCGCCTTGTTTCACTTGAAAGAAACGATCAGCTAAATATGACTGGATGAGTAAAAACATAGAGTGGGGAAGCTTTTCCTTTACTTTACTTAGTAATCCTTTGTGCCAGACACGGTCAAAAGCTTGCTGCACATCAAGAAATGCCCCTGAGCAATACTTTTTGCATTCAAGAGCTTGTCTGCCTGTTTGGTACACGCGATGAACCTGTTCCGTTGTTGAGTGAGATTTCCGGAAGCCAAATTGGTGAGATGGGACAACATCATTATCGTCTATGCACGGTTTCAGCCGGTTTAGAAATATCCTTTCCCACAGTTTGGAGAGCACAGGCGTTAAGCTTATAGGGCGATAGGATGACGCTTCATGTTCGGGTTTACCTAATTTGTGGATCATGACAACTTGAGATATTTTCCAAAGATCAGGAAAGTGAGAAGTTCGGAAGATTGCGTTAAACAAACTTGCCAAGAAAGCAATGCATTTTCGGGGAAGATTCTTGAGTACAGCCGGCGTAATCAGGTCAAATCCCGGAGCTTTCCTAGAATCCAGAAGTCTAATTTCTCTTGCTATTTCCTTAGGTGATGTTGGTTTAATGGGCAGACACATCTGCAGGTCTTGTTTTAGTATCATGTCAATTTCATGCTCATCATCGATGCTTTCATTGGGTTTAAAGACAGCATGCAGGTGCTTTGCAAATGTTTCAGCTTTTTCCAAGTCTGTTCTTGCCCAGGAGTCTTGTGATCTGATTGGAGGGTATGATTGTTGAGGCTTATCCAGGTTTTTTGTTGCCTTCCAGAGCGAGTTTAGGCCAGCTTCTGTAGGTGACAACATCTGTAGGTGTGCTGTCAATGCCGAGTTGGTAGACTCGCGGACTATGGCCTTTAGTTCCTTAGCTGCCTTGTTATAAACAAGTTTATCAAATGGGTGACGCGATTGATGCCAGATTCTTCTAAGTCGCCGTTTTTCTAGGATCTTTTGCCTAATGTTTGGTGGATGCAACTCGATGACGTGACTTCTGGGTCGAGAAGGTGTGTTGGTCCAAGCAGCTACTTGAATGGCATTAGTAACATATCTGCAGGCGTCGTCCACGTCACTCTGATTTTTTAGCGGTATATTAGAAGTGAGATTTCTATCGAGGTAGGCCTTGAAACCATCCCAGTCTGTCCGAGAGTTTGTCAGAGATTCAGTTGCTTCCCGTGTAAGCTGACTAGTGCTAACAGTCAGAATTGCTGGTGTATGATCCGACGATCCATCTAGACTGGATGCGATAGTGGTATGTAAGCTGTCTATACCTTTATTTACGAAGAAATCCAGAAGATCCGGCAGTTTCTTTGGGTCACTGGGCTAGTAGGTAGCTTCACCTGTGGATACTGGTTTTAGACGAATGTCATCAACACAGCGTTTCAAATCACGTCCTCGGGTGGTGACGCAGCGAGATCCCCAAAACGTGTGTTTTGCATTCCAGTCTCCACCCGCAATGAATCTGGGTCCCAGAGTACTGAAATAGTCTTTGAACATATCTGTAGTTATTTTGTACTTTGGTGGACAGTAGATTGCGGAGAGAACTATTGGGCCTGCTCGGTCTTCTAGTCTAACAGAAGTTGCTTGTAAATGCGCAGTCGAATACGGTTCTATCAATGAGTGGCGTAGGTTCACTCGAATTGCCAGGGCTGTACCAGCATGAGCTCCACCATCAGGATGGGGGGTGTAGTAGATATTGTAGCCTTTAATACGGAATGAGCTTCTAGACGTAGCGTGCGATTCTGAAATTAATATTGCGTCTAGATTGTTGGCTTTTATTAATGTTTCTAACTCTTGGATATTCGGACCCAATCCATTGATGTTCCAGATTG
The DNA here is from genome assembly GCA_905147345.3 of Mythimna impura. NCBI lineage: Eukaryota > Metazoa > Arthropoda > Insecta > Lepidoptera > Noctuidae > Mythimna > Mythimna impura. The sequence goes on from CAJHVM030000015.1 coordinate 367,414, forward strand.
CAATACGCAGGGGAGTCATTTATGGTGCAAGTTTGGCAATGACTGTAGTCAGCAATCCCAATAGGGTACTGATTTGCTGCAGGAGTAAATCGATTTTTTCATTTTGTTTATTAAAGAGTTGTTCTATAATGTTAAGATTTTGTTGGGTGCTTTCTTTATTATGACTTGAGGGATCGTCTCGTGGTGGATTTCTAGTACGTCCAGCGGCGACGTCTGAGTATGTATGTTCTGATCTGCGATAAGAGTTTCGTTGAGTTTGCGTTAGTCCTTCTAAACTGGTTTTAGTAGAGGTTAACTCTGTAGGAGTATTTGAATTGTTGACTGTAATCTTTCTTGGCTTCATTTTTCTGGATAGTATTTCTTGATATACTTGGCAACCTTTGTAGTTGGCGGGGTGATCACAGGAGCAAAGGGCACATTTAGCAGGTGAATTTCTGTCTTTTTTGGGACATTCTGATGTTTTATGGCCATCCCCACATTTGACGCACCTGTACGGCCGCATGCAGTTGTTTTTGCTGTGACCATATTGTTGGCATCTTTGGCATTGCACAATAGTCTTGGCTTTACGTGGTTCTTCAATTTTGATGCGTTGGTGATGGATATACTCAATGTTTTTAACTAATTTGTTATTTGGACCTGGTTCCAAGTTTACAAAAAATGTGGTAGTAGGTCTTTTGTCTGGTCCATAGCGATGGTTAATTATTTCTCCTCTAACCTTGTTACCAGATTTCTCCAGTTCCTGTGTGATGGCAATATGTGGAGTAGTATGATGGAGGTCTTTAATTACTATTCTATAGCATTTTGTATCTTTACGGGAGAAAGTGTGTCCAATTAGCCCTTTCTTCCGTATTAGGTCTATGACTTGCTTGTAATTATCAGTAGTATTAACCATTACGCGAAGTAGGTTTTTATTTATTATTTTGTATCTAAACTCTTCAGGACTAATGACAGCCTCAATTAGTTTGGTTAGTTCATTAAGGTCCTCAATTCCATACAGAACAATAGGAGGAGGCTTATTTGGCGGTTTTGGTCCAGTGTCTAAGTCTTCTATCTGGTCAACAGGCAGGGTTGAGAACTGATTTTCGGATTGAATTGGTGGAGGCGACTGATCACATATTTTTCTTTTCTTTGATGTAGGAACTCTTTGCCATGGTGGAGGTTGAGTTTTATCAGTTAATTGCTGTGTTGGCACTGGTTCTGGAGCCTCATCAGAGTCTATTTCATAGGTATATAAGATTGTATTGTTGGAAGGACCCTGTTGATTAGGTGTCAGTTCACTTAATGAATTTGATCTTTGTTTGTTAAAGAGGGCTGGGTGAAAGATTTGCTGAACGAGCTTCTTAGGGGAAGGTTTGTTCTTTTGATTTTCATCAGTATCGTTTATTAGACTTTGGGCCTGATTTCCAACTCTAGTGGTGTTATTTACATTTTTGCAACTCATGGTGGTAGTAATTAAATTATTTTTATGACAACACTTTTCCAAACGTCAAATGACATTTTGGCATTTGAACCAAGGAAAAAAAAAAAATGAGGGTGGGTGAAGAAAACTTTTAAAATGTGAATGTCACTCTTGTGTTTAAATCACTGTTTTTGTTGTGAATCACTAATTATTATGAGCCACAAATAATTATACACGGATTTCACTGTTTAAAGTTCACTTTAGTAACAATTTCGGACACTCAATCAAAGTTTTATGCACAGTATCACGTTAACTTTCGACTCGCGCTTACCCAGTTTTTTTTCATTTATTGCCAACTTACATAATACGGTATACACTGCACATATAAATAATAGGCACACGTTCATTAATAGAGACAAAAACACTTAAAAAACGTAATAAAAATGAAAATAATGCCAAAAAAATGTTATGTCAAAATGAAAGATTAAAAAAATAATAATGAAAAATAATATCAAAAAAAAGAAAATAGAACCTACAATTACATATAAAAATTTCATTAACCCTTTCGTTTCTTGTCGACGAGTGTTTTTGTGTCTTGTTTGCCAGGGTCGTGTGTTTGCTACTGGGTACTCCTTCTCGTTGAGCTCTTCAATTCCCATAGGTGACAGAAGGGCTGACGAGATGGAGTATTTGATCATGGATGTGCGACTCTGGCGGAATAAACACGAGAGTGTTTGTCGGATATATCCATAGAAATGTAAAAAACAGTCCTTTCTTATATTATGGATATATCCGATGTAGGCGGTAGGTTAAAAGATTAAGTTTCACGAGATATTGTGCTGGGTGTGAGTGGCAATGGACTTCAGCCCCCCTAGCCAAGTTACAACCGTTTCGTTTCGATTCTCTTTTAGTTGTTCGCCTCCTATTCCTTTGTTCTGACCACGTGACTGAGCGTTGAGATGACGTCAGAACAAAGAAATAGGAGGCGTGACCTACTCGAGGCGATCGACGAAAAGAGAATCGAAACGAAACGGTTGTAACTTTGCTAGGGGGCAGGTAACAAGGCGCAGCGTTTAGGAGTTCAATTTCAGTACTTGCGAAGATGTCTATAGTAACGTCAGACACAGACATCAGCGTGTTTTTTACGGAAACCGTCATGGCTGCGGCCTTCTTCGAAAGAGTTAGCGTGATCCTGGAAAGCAAAGGGTAATTGAAGGAACACAGGTGGTTTTTAGTCTAGTGATGGTGATTTCTATACCTATATATACCTACCTATATATATATTTGACTGACATATTAACATACAACCGAAACTACTGGGTATAGGAACGTGTAATTTTGCTCGAGGCTCCCCTTCATGGTGTAGGCAAGCACTAAGAGAGGATTTTCAAAAATTCACCCCTTAAGGGGCTGAAACGGGGGTCCAAAGTTTGTATGGACTTTCACACGGGCGACGCCGGTGGCAGAATCTGGTCTATATACATACATACATACATATTCAGCCTTTTAATGTTCCCACTGCTGGGACTCAGGCCTCCTCTCTCTAGGAGAGGGAATGGGCCGTAATCCACCACGCGGGCCCAGTGCGGGTTGGTGGATGTCACATGTCTTCGAATTTTTGGTTCTAGGACATGCCGGTTTCCTCACGATGTTTTCCTTCACCGTTTTGAGAGCAGTGGTGATGAAATAAATTACACAAAGTAATGCGCCTGGCTGGGTTTGAACCCGCGACCAACAATTCGTAATCTGGTCTATATACGAGTATATAAAAGGAGAAACTGACTTGGAGCATGAAATTTTGCACAAGGTTTCCTTTTGTGTCGTAGGCGAGCATTAAGAGAAGATTTTCTAAAATTCACTCCCTAAAGGGATGAAACGGGGGTCCAAAGTTTGTATGGACAATTCAAAGAGATTGGAGAAATCTTCTTACACGCGGGCGAAGCCGCTGGCAAAAGCTAGTTGTTCCTAAAAAAAACCAATTCGAATCGAAGTCTAAAGAATCAATTCAGTAATAAATTGAATTCTAAATGATCGATATCCTAAAGATCGATCAGTTGGTTATTCTGAGTCCTAAACAGCACGGTACAGATGATCCTAAAATGCACATGACTGGCGAGTACCTAATCGGGTGTACAACATTCACATAAAAATTAGCTTGAACAAAATAGGTGCTTTAAACATTTTAAAATAATGATATGGTTGCATTCTTTAGGAAAATAAACGAATCGCGATTTCATGTTTCTGAGCTCGATTCACAGATTCGATTCATTGTTTAGGATCGTTTTAAAGTATCAATTTTCTTGACCTATAAAATCGATTCGTCGATAAATCAATATCAGGTCATCTATTTTAGTCAGTGAAAGTTCGACACTCCCTTTATTCCCTATTCGATAATTTCCCTTTTCCTGCAAAAGCTGAAGTCATCAATGCTGCGGAACCCGGGGGATTTGCGGGATTGTAATTTTTTAAATATTTGTTTGTTTTAAGTAGTAAAATACAAAAATACCGATCACAAAATATACTTATAATTTGATAGTTCTAAATTTGCGCCATGTTCCGCTAAATAAAATGTTTTTCTTTCTTTCTTTCTCGATCCGGGCCCTGGTTCAGACCATGATCCGGGGCGAGAGGTTATGGGAGGCGGTCGCCTCCTTCTGCGAAGTACTAATGTTAGTGAAGGAGACGGCCGCACGCGTGAGGGAATGGACATCCTCACGCCTCAGCCACCGCGACCGTGACTGCCGACTACCAGCTACGGTAGTCGCGGGTCTGCGGACGACGAGCAACGGGTAGCTCGTCGTCCGGCCGTCTGGTAACCGTCCGGACCGAGCCCGGAACGTCGACGGCAAAACCATAGGGGCACAGCAGGGCCGATGCCCGCTGCGACTGCAGGAAATTTCTGAAAAGGAAGCCTGCGCTCTCACCCCAAGGGCAAATAAAGGACACAAGTGTGGTTTTAGTCAGTAAAAGCTCTCGCTCCACCCAGAGCGGGATAATTTACCACATCAAAAAAAAAAGGGAATAAGTTAAGATATTGTATACCCAGTGGGTTCACTTTGTACAGGGAACACGCTGCAAGAAGCTCTAGTACTCTCACTGAAAATATAAACAAATGAAGAGTCTACCTTCTCAGATCTAACCTACTGGATCTTCGGCTACAAGAACAGAGAGTACAACTGTGTTGAGCATAAGCATAGCATAGCATAGCATAATCAGCCTTTTAATGTTCCCACTGCTGGGACTCAGGCCTCCTCTATCTAGGAGAGGGAATGGGCCGTAATCCACCACGCGGGCCCAGTGCGGATTGGTGAATGTCACATGTGTTCGAATTTTTGGTTCTAGGACATGCCGGTTTCCTCACGATGTTTTCCTTCACCGTTTTGAGAGCAGTGGTGATGAAATAAATTACACAAAGTAATGCGCCTGGCTGGGCTTGAACCCGCGACCTACAACTCGTAAGTCGGGGCCGTTACCGCTCGGCCACCACTGCTCTACTGTGTTTACGCACAATATTATCTCCTGCGTACTTATGGTCTCCCACAAGGTGGACCGACGACTTGGTGAGGGGCGCGAGACCGGTCGTTGTAGCAACAGTTGGGTAAGGACTGTCTTGCAGTAGACGTCTTTCGGCTGTAATGATGATGATGATGGCTCGTAATACGGTCGGGAGGTTTTTTACCAGTAACTTGTTCTTGAACCTTCAATGAACACAAAGAATATAAATATATCGCGTTGGCAAATCACAACGATTAGGAAAGTTATCTTACAATAATTATTGCATTAAAATTCTGCGTTGTTTCTGCCATAAATATGACTAAACGGCAGGGTTGGCCTATCCTGGCTAACGGCCAGGTTATCACGTCATGCCATACGTGTTCTGAGTGAAATGCCAACCCACTTGGCAGTGAGGATACTGGAATTATGAAGGTTTTAAACTGTACTATAATTTTTAATTCGACGCGAGACGTAGACGTTCTCTCGGTTTCAAAGACTCACCCAGATGATCTGCAAATTACCGGGTACAACTATTACTTAAAGTAGCAAATATCTTCTTCATTTTACCTAGTTAATCTATATGTCTATATAAAAGGAGAAACTGACTGACTGACATATCAACACACAACCGAAACTACTGGGACTAGGAGCGTGAAATTCTACACAAGGCTTCCTTTTATGACATAGGCGAGCACTAAGAGACGATTTTCCAAAATTCACTCCCTAAGGGGATGAAACCGGGGTCCAAAGTTTGTATGGAGAAACCGACAAGCGGGCGAAGCCGCTGGCAGAAGCTAGTCTACATATAAATGGCTGCTACATCGTTAAATCGCGGAAGACAGTGAGCGAAATACTTTTAAACTCGTTTGACACTACCTTAACTGTTAAGATAGCTCGACGGGGCGGTTATAAAAAAAAAAACACGAAGTCTAAGGTGGGAGCTCCGCTCTATTTCGCTCCCGCCTTAGCCTTCTAACCGTAACCTGTCCGTGGCGGTGTGCTCTAGAATATCCTTCATGCGTAAAATGTCATCAAACTTTAGATTATTATTAGAAATTAAAATAAATAAGTACAATGAATTCAAATGTTTTATTCAAGCAAAACATGCTTGGCAACAGCTACTTTCAAAGAAAAGAAAAAAAAAACGAAAAGAAAAAAAATAAAGAAAGTCTGCAGATTAACGAGTTAGGCAATCTGCACTCTAACGGATTTACGCACATTAGTGGTAACATAATACACAAAAAATCATAGATATAAGTCTATGCAAAAAATGCTTGGCCGTTAGTCTGCCGATTACCTAGATAGTCTGCAGATTAACAAATTAGGTAATCTGAACTCTTTAACTGATTTACGCACATTAGCGGTAACATAATAAACAAACTAGGTACTTTTTCGATTATTGCTCTTACTATTAGCATGTGCTATTAGTAAAAACTGTATTAGTATAATTATTAGTAAACTGTAATCCGATACGTGGCTTAGAATGATAAATACATAGATACGAAAAGCGACTTTGTTTTTGTTTTATAATATTAAAAAGATTTTGTGGTTAGCGACAGCTCCGTCATCATGACCTATTCTTATTTTTGGAAAATCCTGCGCATGCGGTTTTTACCAGACGATGAATTAATTGGTACCTACAAAAAATATTGCAATTCGTATTTGATGAGGGTGATAAAAAACAGTGAGGATAAAATGTAAATTTGTAATCGTTAAAAATATATTTGCAAATAAAACGATTTCAAACTGTAGGATGTCTGGATGCCCCCTCTTTGAGGAGAGAACCTCTAAAGAGGTGCCACGTCATCCTCACTTTCTGCCTGGCGCACGTCTTATTTATTTATTATATACTTTATTGTGCACCATTACACATACCAAATGAAACTAAAACTAAAACACATACATACAATGGGCGGCTTTATCGCATTCCGCGATCTCTTCCCCCTAGCCAAGTCACAAACGATAAACGTAAACTCTCAGTAGTCTTTAATAAATTTTCAACTTTATGTTATTGGATATAAAGTTGAAAATCTATTGAAGATTACATAGTGTTTTCGTTCGTTCCGGTCGCTAACGCTCAGTAGTCTTTAATAGATTTTCAACTTTATGCTCTTAGGTATAAAGTTGAAAATCTATTGGAGATTACTAAGCGTTCACGTTTATCGTTTGCAACTTGGCTAGGGGGGCTGGAATGGACAGTAATTGCATGGACAATGGACAAGAAATGGGGCTGTCATTAGTGTCACAAAACCAGTATTAAACATATATACTATAAATATACATATGCTGTACATACATACATAATTATTGAAAACTATAGACAGAAATATAAATGACGACTATCGATATTCTATTCACAGTTTTTTCTTCATCGGACATAGTTCCAGTTTAGAGGGTTCCTGTTTCGTAGGGGCCCAGTAGGTAAGGCCCGATACCCGCTAGGCCGTGCAAATCTTTGAAAGAGTAACCTTGGTCCTTGAACGGAAAGGGCAACTGAAGGACGGGTGGGTTTTAGTCAGTAAAAGACTGACACCTCCTTTCGTCCCACCCTAGATCGGCAGAAGTCATTGGATAATTTCCCACCACAAATAAAAAAATATCGTAAATATCAATCAGATAAAACATATCCAAGACCAGTTGCATATTGGAACTAACGAAACGCATCCTAATATCGCTCTACCCTAGAGCGTGAGATGTTATTTAATGATTTCCCATGTCATAAAAAGGATGTTTACGTGTGCCGCCGAGGGGAAGTGGCTATTGAGCGACTTGTGGTCCAGGGAAAGGTTGAGGGTACCAGGCCACGAGGAAGATCGCCTATGAGGTGGACTGACCAGATTAAAGCGGCAGTAAATGGCTCATCATCAATGCACGAATGCACGAGGAAGGCGGCCATCAGAGAGGACTGGCGGCATGTTGTGAAGCTTGCCACCAACACCTGAGGTGATGACCAAGACGACTCTGTCAAGAGTGATACCAACAAGGAAGAAGAAAAAGGATGTTTACAGAATTGTTTGAACGATTCACCGCAACTCTGGCAGGCAAATGGCAACTGAAGGAACATATGGGTGGGTTGTAGTCAGTAAAAGTGTGATAATCCCTCTCACTCCACCCAAAGCGGGAGAAGTTATTTGATATCCCCAAAAAAGGAACGCAGGATGTGTAAATAATAAGTTTTTTAGGGTTCCGTACCTCAAAAGGAAAAAACGGAACCCTTATAGGATCACTTTGTTGTCCTTTTGTCTGTCTGTCAAGACCCTTTATCTCAGGAATACGTACAAACTTACCTACGAAAACAGGTCAATTACCGAATTAAGTTACGAAGATTTTTCCGAATCGGGAAAAATTTTTTTTTTTTTGTGACGTAACTACAAATTTACATTTCAGCTTATTCCTATGCTTGTGCTATAAGACCTTGCTTTATGCCAAATTTCAGGATTCTGGGCCAACGGGAATTTAAGTACCCTATGAATTTTGATTTCCTCGACCGTGTCGAAATGTACTACTCGTATGTTTTTTGCCACATAAACCGAAGTATCTTTTTCTCGTTAACTTAAAAGTTTGATTTTTTTACAGCTTCAAGAGCCCGAAGACTTGAGTACCTATATGGTTTTAATTTCAACTCGATACCTCCACGCGTTCCCGAGATAAAGGGTCTTGACAGATAGACAGACAAACAGACAGACGGATAACAAAGTGATCCTGTAAGGGTTCCGTTTTTCCCTTTTGAGATACGGAACCCTAAAAATGGCTAAGTGCGAGTAGTACTGGTAGGACTTGCTCACGAAGGGTTCCGTACTACAATACATACTAAAAGCGATAAAAAAACGCCGGCAAAATAACGTCTCTTGTATCGAGACCCTTTTTAATTTATTTATTTATTTATCGTTTATTAATTAACCCATAGTAATATTATAGAATTAAATAAAATTGTTATAACATAACCCAACAAAACAATAAATAACAACAAACAAATAAATAGATACAGTTATAATTTATAACTTTATAAAAAAAAATATTGTTGTAGCGGCAATAGAAATACCTACCTATTTTGTAAAAAATTAAACTCACGACCTCTTAGGGTTTATGAGATACAGCCCGCTGACAAACGGATAGATAGACGGAAGAACGGATGGACGGACAGCGGAGGTTTAGTAATAAAGTCCCGTTGGCACCATTCGGGTATGGATCCCTAAAAAACATCAAACTAACAGTTTGCCCGACTTACGAATCAAACCCAAGCCCTCAGTGGCTAGAATACGAGCTTGTAATCATTAGACCAACATGGCAGTTCAGACAACAAAATATTATAAAGTAAACATACCTGTCTGCATCGTGAAAATGATGAACGATGATGTCAGGATCCAATTGGTGTCTTCCAGATCGATTTCGAAGCTCTCCTGAAGGTTCACTGTTGTATTCGTCAGGTTTGGGGATCGCAATCTCATGCGTGGATACATAGTCCAATTTGAATCCATTATTATTACCTTCGCCTGCTTTCACTGTGTTTTTGAATTTATGTTATCTGTATTTTTCGTTTTAGGCGGGAAAATTGACAGTTTACTGCATTTTTGTTACAAGGATTGCATTTTTACTCATTTTCAATTGGTTTGCATGCTAATCTAAAACATTCTAAAATAATAAGACAAAGTATTAAAGAAATTAAGTAAATGTACAAATTCATTACGGCCGCGCCTTAAATAAATCCATTTTAAATTTTTGTTGACCAATTTTTGCACTGACAGAAAAATGGCGTTTGTTTTTTTTTAACCGCTTCGCACATGCACTCTCGTCGAAAAGGCTGTAATGCCAAATGAAGTGTGTGTTTTCAATGAAACCTCTTTTATATGGAGCGAGTGAGTCGCGTGATTGTTGTAGGAAAACAAGTAAAGAATTGATGAGGTCTTGTTTAAATGGAGATTGGTACGTCATTGAGGTAATTTAGTGCTAGTTTTCCACTTAGTTTTCAGGTTCAAGAGTATGATTAGGGCGGGTAGATTAAACTCTGTTATATCATGATTTTCTGCCTGCATTTTTCTAATAGTTCTTTTCAGTGGCGTAGCTAGGTGACTAAAGGCCCTGGGGCAAAAAAAACTGGGGTCCTTGGAAATCATCAAATAACCTCTCCTGCTCTGGATGGAGCGGAAGGGAGTGTCAGAATTTTTTTAAAATAAAACGAGTTGCCATGATTAAAATAGTGGTGCGACCTATTTTGTTTGGATTTCGTCATAGTCTGCCTTATAATGTTCCCACTGTTGGGACTCAGGCCTCCTCTCTAGGAGAGGGAATGGACCGTAATCCACCACGCGGGCCCAGTGCGGGTTGGTGGATGTCACATGTCTTCGAATTTTTGGTTCTAGGACATGCCGGTTTCCTCACGATGTTTTCCTTCACCGTTTTGAGAGCAGTGGTGACGAAATAAATTACACCAAGTAATGCTATTGGATTTCGTAGGTGGGCGAATTTTTCGGTAGGAGGTTTGATAATCAGGTTTTGGGGGCCCTCGAGTTTGGGGGCCCCGGGGCACTGCCCCACATAACCCTTCGGTAGCTACCGGTGATTATTTTTCTATTTCTCTCAGTATTCAGTGCGCATATCCCAAGTTTTCTAACGTATTTACGTTGTATTTACGTTACGTTTTCACGAAACACCAATAAAAGAAGTACAACATCCAATGATGCAAGCAATAGACGTCGAAAACTCATCTGTTTTAATTACCTACAGTAATTAGTATTGGTAATTAGTGCTGTGTATGAGTTTTTGTTATTTTTAACTATCTACTTTTTACTGAGAAAATCCTATGGAAAATATATTCCATAGAGTTGTCTGTGGGTTTTGGATTGTAGTGATTTTTTTCGGCCACCGCAGGCGCAGGCTTGTGGACGACGAGCTATGGGTAGCTGGTCGTACGCCCGTCCAGTAAATACCGAGCCTGAGTAATCGATGACACTTAAGGTCAGAGGGGTTACCATGACGTTCAAAGTAAGATTGTTTCATTCTTATTTCAGTGTGGGTAAGAGACAGAGCTATACAGGTTGTCTAGCGCCATCTCTTACCCACAATGGAAATAAGAATGAAACAATCTTACTTTAAACGTCATGGTACAGGTCCAGTTCTCAGTATTTATATGTATAATCTATGGGTCCAGTTCACACCGAGACGAGACGCGTCGCGACACTGCGCGATGAGCTACTCAAAATATAACTTTATTTCCTACACGAAAAGATACACATTTCATTGTGAGAATTCAGAATACGTTGCACCACGCACTATGCAGCGCTGCGCGACGCGAGCCATTTCGATCTGAAATGTGAATCTTTTCGTGTAGTAAATAAAGTTCTAATTTGAGTCGCTTTTCGCGCAACGTCGCGTCGCGTTGCGTCTCGGTGTGAACTGACCCTTAATGTTCCACGCACGCATCTGATTGCGGGGTCTTCGCGGGCCCTGGAGCTTCCCAGCTCTAGGGCCCGCGAGGGGTATGGGGAATTTCTGAAAAGAAAACCTGTGATCTGACAACGCAAAGGACTAATGGAGGACAAAGGTGTGGTTTTAGTCAGTAAAAGTCTGACACGCCCTCGCGCCCCACCCTAGAGCAGGAGAAGTCATTGAATGATTACCTGTTCCTTCAGTTTATTGCGTCCCAGGGCCACGGCGTCGAGGCCTTAAAGAGTTACTTTAAACCTCTTTAAGGCCTCGAACAAACCAGCAGCCCTGGGGAGATCACGAGCTTGCGGACAGCGAGCAATGGGTAGCTCACTGTCCGACCGTCCGGTAACCGTCCGGACCGAGCCCAAGTCGTCGACGGCGCGTATTGTTCCACGCGCGCCTCAGGGAGATGTCAGCAAATCGTAGGGGCCCAGCAGGGTCGAAGCCTGCTGGGGCCACGGGTAGTTTGAAAGTGAAACCCGGGGCCCTGGGACGAAGGCAAAGAAGGAACAGGAGTGGGTTTTTAGTCAGTAAAAGTGTGACACTATCTTCAAGAGCGGGATTTGACATTAAATGAATTTCCCACCGATAAAAAAGGCCTGGGGAGATCCCTGGATACCATACCCTGCAGACTTTTTTTTTTTAAGGTGGGATATCATCAAAATGGGAACACCCAAATACTCCGAAATATTTTATTCCGAATTTCGATGTTCCGATTTTCAAAAGTCCGAATTTCATAATACCTAAGAATTATAATGTCTATTATTCAAAATCACGAAATTTATTTTACCGAAAGTCGTAAATGCGATTTGTTAGTTTCCGATTTTCATACGTTCGAAGAATCAAATGCTCGAAAGGTTCTCGGTCCGAAAAACGATATTCCGATTTTCAATACTTCGAATAACTAAAAGTCAACATGTTGTGCTACAAAATTCAGTGACAGAAACGAATCGCTGCAAAACCGACTTCACGCAGTTTTCTCTGCCCTACCCCTAGAGTGTGAGCCCTACCCAAGCCGAAGCTGCGGTGGTGAGCGTTAAAACCATCTGCGACGATAAGCTCGCGTGGGGCCGCCCAAACCCCGCAGCGCCGGAGCCGTGACAGAAACAATGCTTGCTGCATGTTGCATGCTGCATGCCTGCTTGCATGCTGCATGCCTGTTTGCATGTTGCATGCCTGCTTGCATGTTGCATGCCTGCTTGCATGCATGCTCGAAAACGCATCTGTCATTAGTTTTTTAATTCTACCCCCTCCTACTATACATAATATGATACATCTCTCTGACGAGCAATTATGTGTTTATTTGTCTTGCTATACAGTTTTACAAGGCGTTTTTATTTCGGAATTGTATTAATCGGTATTTTAATAATCGGAATTCGTATTTTTGATGTTTCGAATTATCATTCAGTCGGACTTTTTGTTATTCTATCTATTAAAACTCGGTATTTTGATAATAGTAATTATAAACGATAGGAATATTGAAATTTAAGGATTATAAAAATAGGAGTAATGATAAGTCGGAGTTGTTATATTCGGAATTTTGAACCATTCGGAATTATGAAAATCGGTATTTTGAAATTCGTATTTGTGACTGTCGGAATAAAGTTTTTCGTATTTATGTAGTGTACCCCATCAAAATGACTTCTCGCGCTCTGGGTGGAGCGAGAGGGCGTGTCAGACTTTTACTGACTAAAACCACACCTGTATCTTTCAATTACCCTTTGCGTTCTAGGACTACGGGTTTCCCTTTCAGAAATTCTCCACGGTCCTAGCTAGCGGGCATCGGCCCTGCTGGGCCCCTACGGTTTGCTGACATCTCTAGAGGAGCGCGAGGATCAAAATGCGCTGTTGACGACTGGGCTCGGTCCAGTTAATTACCGAACAGCCGGACGGCGAGCTACCGAGTACTCGACGTCCGCACTGGGTCGAGCACTGCTCTACCGTGGCTGGTAGTCGGGGTCGGAATTACGGCGGCTAGGGCGTGAGGATCTTCGTTCCTAGGCTCTAATTCATAAAGACCAAGAAACAATATTACCAGCATTGTAACCACACCTCAATGAGGATCAGTAATGATTTTTGTGGAGTCTGCAGACTTATAGCGTCAAAAAAAACAGTAAATACTGTGAAGAAATTATTTAAATCGGACCAAAAATGACGAAGATACAGCAATTTTAGTGTATTAGTTCCAGAAACGCGCCCGAGAATGAAGTCACTCGCTGTGACGTCATCTGTCATGATCGCTCTCCACCGGCTGTAGACAGAGAACAGAGGCCACCGGCGAATGAATACGATCAAGTCGTTCATCGCACGGATCATGACAGATGACGTCATCGTAAACAATCCAGCGAGAGCGCGCGTTTTCGAGTAGCCGTTCAGAAAAACTTTAATAAATCCACCATTTCTTGACGGATTGTAATAATTTAAAAAATTAAAGGCTCAGTAAATTATTACACATACGATGTACTTAGTAAAAATCGGATTTGCTATTATGTGATTGATCCTCATTGCTTTAAAAATACGTAGGGTAGTCAGCCTTTCGGTATTTTACAGCATGCATTTTGTAGAGTGTGCGCAGGATTTACATGACTTGATTTCGCCATCACTTTTCTACCATCGGAAAAACCGACCTACGGCGAGGGTCCACCCTCAGGTTGTTACTCATCTACGGTCCGGAGTAAGCGTTTCGCCTCATCGTTTAGATCCCGTACATCGAAGGATTGGAACAATTTACCTGCAGCGGTCTTCCCGTCCAATTACAATATTTAGGTGTCTTCAAGGTTAAAGTGAATACCTACGCTCATAATAAACTAGTGCGGTTCACCATCAACGATTGCATCACTGCTTACCATCAGGTGGGATCGCAGACGCAGTCAAACACTAGTTTATATCATTTAAAAAAAAACATGAGAATGTAATAAATAAATCAATCTGAATTGTGACTGACATCTTGTATTTAATTCCTAATATTGTCGCAAAAAGTACTTGTAATGAATTTTAATAAAGTTATTAAGGTGCTTCACTTCATCACGTTGACTTTTAGTAGCGATATAAACGCGTCACTATTTGGCTACACGAGCAGTCCTAGGGCTATACTCAGATTTTCCTCGCGTGATCGCATTATCATCATCATTTCAGCCGAAAGACTTTCACTGTTGGACATAGGCTAAGGGGGAGCCCAAGCGTCGCCACAACGACCGATCCTGTGCGTCTCGCATCCACCGCATTCCCGCGACTCTCACCAGGTCGTCGGTCCACCTTGAGGGAGGCCTTCTATAGCCAAACTAAAGTGGCAATGTGCCCTGCCTACTGCCACTTTAGTTTGGCGATTCTTCGGGCTATGATGTGATCGCATCAGGAATGATGATTTCCGTAAGAGAACCAAGGTTACTGACATAGCCCAAAGAGCCCATTGTTCGCAGAACAGATGGTCGATGGGACTGAAAGCTGCTGGAGTGAAAACCGCGTACTGGAAGAGGCAGCGTTGGAAGGCCTCCCACATGATGGACCGATGACCTGGTGAGGGTCACGGGAATCCGATGGATGCGAGACGCACATAGGACCTTTCCTTGCGGCGATACTTGGGGGAGGCCTATAGCCTATTTCTTTCGGTTAAAATGATGAGCAGTCCTGGCTGGCTTTAATTTTATTTATGTCACCACAGGTAACTCCGGCCAAGTGTGGGAGGGAACACCGGAGTGGTTTTTAGTCAGTAAGAGTCTGACAGACCCCTTCGCCTGCCCCAGGCGAAGGACATCCATGAGGATTTTCCACCCCAGCAACAAAAAAAAAAAAGGTAACTCCGGCTAAGCAGACGAGGACTTAATAGTTTGACCTGCGAGAAAAAAGGTCACTCTTAAGAAGCCACTCATAAAATTATGCAAGTCTTTACTATATAGTCCTCAGAATACATCATCATCATCATTTCTGCCGAAAGACGTCCACTGTTGGACATAGGCCTCCCCAAGTGTCGCCATAACGACCGGGCCTGTGCGTCTCGCATCCATCGGATTCCCGCGACCCTCATCAGGTCATCGGTCCACATTGAGGGAAGCCTTCCAACGGAATACAGGTTGGTTAAAAATCCATCACGGGGATCCACGCAACGGGAAACTGAAAGAACACAGACACGGCAAGAAACTCTGGTCCCTGCTAATAATAAACAAACCAAAGCGGTCACAGGTCAAGAAAAGTTGGAAACCACTTTTTTTATTGATATAATCTAGTGCTTGACTGCGATTCCACCTTATGGTAAGCAGTGTTGCAATCGTTAATGGTGAGGCGCAATAGTTTATTAAGAGACTATTTAGTCTAGCCTTGAAGACACCCAAATTATAATCGGACGGGAAGACCGCACCAGGGGGGAAACGGCTATATCGCTAGCATCGCGATAGATATCCCGCAGTAACTCTGCTTATAGACACCGTGACTAAACAGCCTTATAATTCTATTTCAAATTCATAATGTGTACTATCCGTATTAGTATGCTAGCACTTTTTAGGGTTCCGTAGGTACCTCAAAAGAAAAAAACTGAACCCTTATAGGATCACTTTGTTGTCCGTCCATCTGTCTGTTTGTTAAGACCCTTTATCTCGGGAACGCGTGGAGGTAGTTGAAATTAAACCATATAGTCAAAGTTTGCGGTCCCTTGAAGTTGTGAAAAAGTCAAAATTCTGAGTTAACGTAAAAAAAAGATACAGCCGTTTATGTCGCCAAAAACGTATATTTCGACTCTCTCAAAGGAATCAAAATTCATAGGGTACTTCCCGTTGGCCTAGAATCCTGAAATTCGGCAAAAAGCAAGGTCTCATAGCACAATTATAGGAAAAAATCTGAAAACTGCAAAGTAGTTAAATCACAAAAAAAAGTTTTTCGCGATTCGGAAAAATCTTTGTAACTCAATTCGGGAATTGAAATGTTTTCATAAGTAAGTTTGTACGGAACCCTCAGTGCGCGAGTCCAACTCGTACTTGCCCGTTTTTTTTAATCTTGATTAAGATGGATATACCAAAAGTTGACTGGTAGCTTAGGCATGCCTAGTTGTATTAAGTTCGCTTATCTACCACTATAATGTGTTATGTTAACAATATGAATTATTGATAGAAGATTTATAATACGGATCTATAGCTTAATCAGCCTTATAATGTTCCCACTGCTGAGACTCAGGCCTCCTCTCTAGAAGAGGGAAAGGCCCGTAATCTACCACGCGTGCCCAGTGCGGGTTGGTGGATGTTCCGTATCTTCCAATTTTTGGTTCTAGGACATGCTGGTTTCCTGACGATGTTTTTCTTCACCGCTACAGGGGCGCCGACTCCGTGGGTGCTCAGGGGCTCAAGCACCCATGAGTAATAAACAGTGGGTGCCGAGCACCCCTGAGAATAGACATCAAGAAACAGATCAGTAATCGACTTTTAGGTTAAGTATAAATTATAATATTTATTGATAATAAAAACTAGTTTAATTTTTATATAATGGTTTCATTTTATATTTTTATCAAACATAATTAGTAATTAAGTACGCAGTATGTAAGTAGGACATTTACTTATTTGTCGGTCGATCAGTGTGCATTAGATACTCTTCTCACACTTCGCGACTTTTTCGAGTTCATCAAATAAGCATGAGCACCCATGAGGTTTTTTAAAAGCCGGCGCACCTGCACCGTTAACTCTAGGGTAGCTACTCGAGTTATAATAGAACGACCATGGGTTGCAACTCGAAGCATTTTTGAACGCTTGGAGTAACGACTCTACTCTACTCTGGTTATTTTTGAATGCAGGGCAGGAGATGTCTGCAAAACTGTACTGGTCCAGTACCAGTAGGGTCACAAAAAAATAATCGATTATACCCAACCCTGACACTGATCTCTCGCGCCGGGCCTTGGTACAGGCCATGGTCCGAAGCGAGGAGGAATGGCAGGCGGTCGCCTCCTTCTGCAAAGCAGTAATGCTAGCAAAGGAGGAGGCCGACCGCGCGAGGCAACGGTCCTCTCGCCCCAGCCACCGGGATTCCGATCCCGATTACCGGCCACCGTAGGCGCCGGCTTCCGGACAGCGAGCAATGGGTAGCTCGCCGCCCGACCGTCCGGTAACCGTCCGGACCGAGCCCAAGTCGTCGACGGCGCGTATACTGTTCCACGCGCGCCTCGGGGAGATGTTAGCAAATCGTATGAGCCCAGCAGGGTCGAAGCCTACTGGGGCCATGGGTAGTGTGAAAGCGAAACCCGGGGCCCTGGGACGAAGGCAACGAAGGAACAGGAGTGGGTTTTTAGTCAGTAAAACTCTGACACTATCTCTCGCTCCGCCCAAGTGCGGGATTTGTCATTAGATGATTTTCCCACCTAAAAAAAACCCTGACACTAAAATCTCATCTCCTCGGATCATACTAAACGTTCGGTTTAAAGTATGTTTGTGTGCAAAATTACATTTACAGTAGTCATTACAATATTACAATGTCACAGTAACTGGGTCAATGTAGGACTTTTTTGATAACATTTGCCAAATATATGTACATTTTCAGTTTGTCTCGCCTAGTCCTAGGTCACTATATTCTAGGACATCATTAAGGATGACTAGGACGGTGGACTGCTGATTTTTAGAGTACCTCAGTCGGCAATAATAATAATAAGCACGAAAACACTTTCGCAAAAAGTTGGTACATTCATCACACTCTTGATTTGTTGTATTCGTTTTCTGTCAATATCAATCTTTATTTGTATGTATGTATCTAAGTATATATTTATTATTGTTCTTGTTTCCTCTCTGTCAGTCTTCTATTAAGTTGCACCTGCCATGTTATGTCTCTGCACCACCCTAAGGTCGACTGGTAGAAAATGCCTAAGGCATTAAGGCCGCCTTTGTACAATGTTTCATTAGAGCATAAAGTTTTAAATAAATAAATAAGCAGTACTCCTGGAGACGGCGCTTATTGTTAGGAGGTTCCTCTCTCAAAAGTCCTGACCGCCGGTAGCTTGGACCCTGTTCCCGATGCCAGTGGGCTACTATATTTTTAAATGTTTTTTTTTGGTATAGTTCTTTTTTTAAGAAATTTAAAAATGTAAAAAGTATGTAAAAAAAATAAATAAATAGAATAATAATAATTTGTATATTTTTAAATGTCTCTTTTTATTTTCTATTCTAATATAAATATTTAAAAATGTAATTAATACGTTAAAACGATAATAAACGGAATAATAATAATTGCAAACGCAAGTGGGTTATAATTAAGGTGTATTTTACTTATTAATAACAATAATAACAATAAGGTTCCTTTCTCTGGAGCCCTGACCGCCGGTAGCTTGGACCCTGTTCCCGATACCGGTGGGACACTGTTTTTTTATATTTTTAAATGTTTTTTTTTTATTTTTGTTTTTTTGAAATATTTAAAAATATAATTTATATATTATAATTATGAATAAACGGATAACAATAATAACATTTATTTATTTCTCTTCCACAAAGGTGCCTTGACATAGAATGGGTAGGAGGATAGCAGGACGAAAATTTTTTAAGATAAGAGAAAAGGATAAGTAGCTATATTGTATGAATCCGACAGCTGTCACCCGCATCATCCTATCCTGATAATGGTATAGCAAAAGTCTGACCCTCCCTTTCGCTCCATCCAGAGCAGAAGAAGTTATTTGATGATTTTCCAATATAAAAAGGTAACTACAGCAGTAGCAAAAACTTTACGAATTGATTTGAATGTGTGTCTGATTTTTACCCGGAACCCTCATTATTAAGCATTACAACTTAAGTGAATTTAAAAATGCACTGTGATGTGTGATGGACGTGATGGTGTAGGTTCCTTTATAGATTAGCCTAATTAAAATGAGTAGGTGAGTTAATCTTTTCGTTATGAAGGGCATACATTTATTTTTACACCACTTGCTCGATAATGGCCTTCTATATGTCATACAACCATCACTTAAAGCAATTAGTCATTCTGTCCTTAGGGTGATAATATAGTATGGGCCATAGATATTAACTCCCTCGCGATGCTCGGGAGTTAATTATATAAATGAGTAATAAAATCGACGACGCGACTACGCTGGCTCGCTGCTCACTTTACGCTCCGAACCGATGGCGGGCGTCGCGCATCTGTGCCATACGGTGCCTGTTCGTTGCTCCTCCATGACGTACTCTAACGGCTCGATATGCCCCTACAGCTCAGGCACTCAATCTGCTGAACGCCCTGATTGCTCAAGAACCTAAATTTAACATATTTTTTTTATAGCAGTAAAGAAATAATAAATGTTTGCATAATTTTTGTTAGTTCATAGATTGTTGCTGCGTTGGTGCATACTTTAGTATAACAAGCAATGGAGAAATAAATAAGTAAATCCCTCACCAACGTTCGGGATTAAACATTAGCAACCTTCGTTTCGTTCGGAACTAAACATGCCAGCAGGCACTGCTTTATCTCCTAGTCATATAATCTACTAGAAACGCATATACTTGATAATCATGATCCGTGTTTGAATTTGATTATCAGTCTTATTTTTACCCGACTATGGTGAAGTCAAAAGGAGGATTATGATTTGAAACCGTTCCTTCATAACTTCTAAACTACTTGACTAGATTCCGCCAGCGGCTTCGTCCGCGGACGCGAAGTCGAAGACGTATAAACAGTAGCCTATGTTCATCCTTGGAGTTCAAGCTTACTTCGTACCAAATTTCATCAAAATCGGTTCAGTAGTTTAAATATGAAAGCGTAACAGACAGTCAGAGGTACGTTAACATTTATAATCCACGGCTTCGCCCGCGTAGGTACATAAAATATCGCCTATGACTCTTAGGAATAAAGCAGCTTTCTATCAGTGAAAAATTTTTAGCAATTGGACCAGTAGGTACTTCCAGACTTGCCCAGTTTTTTTGTTTGTAGGAAGTAAATGAAGTAATCACTTCCTACAAACAAAAAAACTGGGCAAGTGCGAGTCGGACTCGCGCACTGAGGGTTCCGTATAAACTTACCTATGTGAATAGTTCAATTTCCGAATGGAGTCTCGAAGATTTTTTTCGAATACTTAGCAAAAATGTATTTTTTTTTGACTTAACAACAAATTTTATGTTTTCAGATTTATTCCTATATCTATATACTATATGACCTTGCTTTATGCCAAATTTCAGGATTCTGGGTCTACGGGAAGTACCATATGAATTTTGATTCCTTTGATAATGTCGAAATTAATGTAAGTACGTTTTTTGCGACATAAATGGCCGTAACTTTTCTTTTCCTTGTCTTAAAAGTTTCATATACATTGAAGGACTGGAACAATTTACAATTTGGGTATCTTCAAGGCTAGAGTGAATAGGCTCTTAATAAATTAGTGCGCCTCGTCATCAACGATTGCATCACTGCTTACTATCAGGTGGGATCGCAGTCAAGCAAAGCTAATATCAATATAAAAAAAAACATGTTCTGAAATCTGTGGCATTAGGCCGCTTACCAATTATGTCGTGACGTGACGACAGATTATCGTGTAGTTTTTAGTGTCGTCTTTTGCGTGCGGTGACTACAGTCTGTCATAATAGTGGGAACGACGACAAGATAGTCGTAAAACGATAAAAAATTGTCAAGATTTAAACGTGACGTGACGGCACAGAATAAAATATAGGTAACGGTAAATCATGTGTTGTTGTTGTCACTTCAGACATCATTACCTACGAAAGATATTATGATTTTTTCCTGATATTTTTTGGATGTTGTCAAGGATAATCATGAAAAACATTCTTAAAACTAAAATGTTTCAAATAGTGACATCTAGTATATAAATAATAACACTATTCAGTCAGCATGCTTACTAGTAGGTTTTGCTATTTGATAATAGATGGCGCTGAAAAATAGATGTAGCTACTCCATACTAGATGGCACTACTAGTGTTAGCCCAGAAGATATTTTTAATCTTGCAGGTTTTCTCGAAGAATTTATTATTTAAAATTAATATCTATCTTGATCTAGTCTTCTCTCAACCTTCTGCCAGAAGCTTCAGCCTCGAGAAAGCTCTAGACTCTAGACGCATTCTACCTGCCAAACATCCAATTAAGTTCAGCTCTTTGAGAGGAAATGGAGTACCTAGGTAACAAACACATAGGTACGTACATACAAATCATCTTCATAATATTAGTGCAATTAGGCAAATTCAAAATAAAAATTTAAAAGAGTAGTCCTGTGTTGATAGTTGTGATTTTTAATAAAAAAAGCTGCTTTTTAAATATACCAACCAGCCAGTGGTGCCTAGGCATAGAGTGCAGACCCTGGAGGGGCGCAGAAATGATCAAACCAGAATCGAGTTTTGATGATCCAAAGCTTGATAGTTAATACCTTACATACCTATTATTTATCGGGTACCAGATACTGTTGTAGGCGCACCCTACCAGGGGCCCAAGTCTGCTATTTTTTACCCGACTACGGAGGGTTATGATTTTGACAGGCTATGTATGTATGTGAGTATGTTCATCTGTTCCCTCATAGCTCCTAATCTACTTATCGGAACTCGACGTATGAGGTATCGTTAGAACCGTTTTAATTGTCCGCTAAACATAGGCTACGTGACGTGTCACAAAAATCTATATGGCGCCCTCTAGCGGACAAAAAGTAATGCGTTAAAAATAAAAAGGAGATAAATACGCCGTGTTTGGTATCTATTATTTGAAAGGGCTTCACTTGTACATTTCCAAAATATTGCTCAAATTTAAAGTGACGCCCTCTAGCGAACAAAAAGTCATGTTTAAAAAAAATTATAAATACACCGTGTTTCATATCATTTGAAAGGGCTTCACTGGTACTTATAAAAAAATATCATCAAAATTCAATGTGGCGCCCTCTAGTGGACAAAAAGTATAGTGTTAAAAAAAATAAGATAAATACGTCGTTTTGGTATCATTTGAAAGGACTTCACTTATTCATACCAAAATAAATAGTATAGAAGCACAGTGATTTAACACCAAAATCTTTCAAATAAAAAAAAGTAGAAAACTAAAACCCGACTACTTACGACAAAAAAAGACGCTGAAAAAGTATGAAACAAGATTTTCAAGATGCTGAAATAAATAAAGTAACTGGAAAAACAAGACTAGAACAAAAAGAAAAGCCGTAGTCACACGTTATAGGTAGGTAATAATCGAAACACTAATAGCGTGTGACTACGACTTTTCTTTTTGTTCTATTCTTATTTTTCCAGTTACTTTGTTTATTTCAGGATCTTGAAAATCTTGTTTCATACTTTTTCAGCGTCTTTTTTTGTCGTAGTCGGGTTTTAGTTTTCTACTTTTTTTATAAATTCGTCATTCCAACACGATCCCATTGTCATTTTGCTAAAGTTCGTAATCTACTAAGTCATTCATAATGGTCGATCGTTGATCAGTCAATGGTCACTTGTGGTAGAATGACAATATCGAGCTGTCTCGTAACAAATTAAAAGCAATGAATTCACAATGACGTTCTAATGGTAGGTCACTGATCAAAGGAACTGTCAAAATTTTAGCAGATTCCCGCATACGTCAGACATTCATTTGTTGTTGTTAGGTATGTACGAGATTACCATTCTATGCAATTTCTTTCAATGGAGTGTCAGTGGTTGACGTCAACACCATTTTATTTAGATTACCAAATTTGTCAAAATCAACAATTATTTTATTTTATTTTATTTATTTAGGGACAATTAACAGCCACAATATATTTATGAAGTCAATGATAGACCATTCTGGCACTATTGTAATAGCACACTTGAGGCCCTGGATAAGCTGATTCTATAGCTGCTCAGGGCTCCAGCATCCACAACAGATTAATAGTGGGTGGTGGTGGTTGCTGTTTGTAGCAACACGTCACGCGTAAATTTTTATATCTAGTAATTTTTTTTTCCAATTGTGACGTAGAATACCCAGGAAGAGGCTCCCTGGTGTATGCTGTTTGCCGATGACATCGTGCTGGCCGAGAGTGGCCTCGAGGTTCAGAGTAGATGGGAGGTGTGGTGGCACAGACTGAAGAATGTTGGCCTATAATTGAGCAGAACGAAAAC
The DNA here is from genome assembly GCA_905147345.3 of Mythimna impura. Classification (NCBI taxonomy): domain Eukaryota; kingdom Metazoa; phylum Arthropoda; class Insecta; order Lepidoptera; family Noctuidae; genus Mythimna; species Mythimna impura. The sequence goes on from CAJHVM030000015.1 coordinate 390,747, forward strand.
CGAATACTTGTTCTGCGATTTCGGCGGTCTCTCCGGTCCTGTGCCCTTAGCTCTCTCTGGAACGCACATACCGATCTGCTCCGCTCTTTGAGGAGTGGCTGGAAAGGCAACACGGCGTCCTTGCCTAAACATCGGAAACGTAAAACATCGAATCAATTCAGGATGGATGAAATGGTGACAGGTCACTGGAACAACTTGTGGCCCACGGATGCCCCTCAAGTTGAAGGGTAAAATCTACAAACCGGTGATAAGACCTGTCATACTGCATGGATCAGAATGTTGGGCTGTGAAAAAGACTGATGAAAAAAGATTGCATGTAGCGGAGATGAGAATAATAATAATAATAAATAATAATAATTTATTTTTAAAAGACTACATGGGTCCAATGGTTAGTAAAAAACTTATCAACTAAAAGGGTTAGTAAAAAACTTAAAACTAATGTTAAGATGCTGAGAAAATGTTGAAATTTGAATGTTGAGATGGATGTGTGGTGGATAAAGTGAAAATGAGTATATTAGAGGAAGTTTGCAAAATGGCGCCAGTGACTGAAAAGTTGAAGGAGAATCGTTTGTCTTGGTATGGTCATGTAAAGAGGAGGGATGATACACATGTTACTAAAAGAGTTATGAGCATACATGTGGATAGATGGAGAGGGAGAGGGAGGCCAAAGAAAAGATGGATGGATTGTGTGAAGAGTGATATGAAAGAAAAGGAAGTTAGTGATAGCATGACGAGTGACGGCAGAATGAAGGAAAAAAACGTGTTGCGCCGACCCCAAATAACACGGGACAAGGACAGGAAGATGATGATGATGGGCGAAACATTAAGAAAAAAAATGGGGCATAAAATGCTAGTTACAGCTTGTCAACATCTTAAATATGTATCTAAAGTATTATAGATTCTGGCCATTTAAATTCAAAATATTTAATTCCACAGAATTCAGACGGGAGCGACATCTACACCGCGGTCATCTTAGTGCAGTTCAGTCAGCCAATTTCGAAATGACCCAAGAGACTCTAAAACGGAGAAGGAAGGATCAGTCAAATGTCATCAGCTCACCACGTTGTCCTACTACAAGAGTCATCGCGGACTTGGAACGCAAAGGACAACTGAAGGAACACAGGTGGGTTGTAGTCAGCAAAAGTCTTACACTCCCTGTGGCATAACCAGGAGTATCATCGTATACATAACGAATGATGGTCAGACTAAATGGCATCTGACTACCTGTAACAGGGGCGCCGACTCCGTGGGTGCTCGGGGGCTCGAGCTCCCATGAGAAATAAACAGTGGGTGCCAAGTACCCCTGAGAATACACATCAAGAAACAGATCAGTAATCGCCTAACTACTAAAAACTAGTTTCATTTTTATATAATGGTTTCATTTTATATTTTTATCAAACATAGAATAGAATAGAATACAATAGAATAAACTTTATTGTACACCAAATTAGTAACAAAACTAACACAACACACACACATACTCATACACACACACACACACATTTAGTAATTAAGTACACAGTATGTAAGTAGGACATTTATTTATTTGTCGGTCGATCAGTGTGCTTTCTCTTCTCACAGTTCGCCACTTTTTCGAGTCTATCAAATGAGCATGAGCACCCATGAGGTTTTCTAAAAGCCGGCACCCCTGGCCTGTAACGACTGTCAAAGATCTACGAATGACAACCGGGACTAACGGCTTTATTGTTTGTGTGCCTTGCGTTGTGACAAAATAAATTCATTTTCTTTCTTTCTTTACTTGCTTTCCCAGGGACGGAGTGTCAGTAATGTAAAATGTCTTGGTAAACTTAGAAAAGTATCTACCAACAGATGAACTGAAAAATTTACATTGGTATTGCCTGGTTTCGAACCCGCAGCTGTACCTATACACGAGAGGTGCCTTGATCGGCCCAATCATCATCATCATCATTTCAGCCGAAAGACGTCCACTGTTGGACATAGGCCTCCCCCAAGCGCCGCCACAACGACCGATCCTGTGCTTCTCGCATCAACCGCACTCCCGCGACCCTCACCAGGTCGTCGGTCCGTACCTTGTGGGAGGCCTTAAAGAATGAAGATATCCGCAGGAGAACCAAGGTCGCCGACATAGCCCGAAGAATCGCCAAACTAAAGTGGCAGTGGGCAGGGCACATTGCTCGTAGAACGGATGGTCGATGGGGCCGAAAGGTTCTAGAGAGGCGACCGCGCACCGGAAAACGCAGCGATCGGCCCAATGAAATAAGAAAATCCTTGATGTTGGGTTCACAGATCGCACAAGAAACTCGATATTGCGTTCAGAAACTTAATTTGGTGATGTAAGTACTTACGGAAGTGTCGCAGGGTATTCCCGTCAACGTAGGCGCGGGCTTGCGACTTTGGACGACGAGCAATGGTTAGCTTGTCGTCCGCCCGTCCGTAAGGGTCAGTTCACACCTAGACGCGACGCGACGCGACGCTGCGCGAAGAGCGACTCAAAATATAACTTTATTTACTACACGAAAAGATACACATTTCATTGTGAGAATTCAGAATACGTTGCACCACGCAGCGCTACGACGCGAGCCATTTCGATTTGAAATGTGAATCTTTTCGTGTAGTAAATAAAGTTATATTTTGAGTCGCTTTTCGCGCAACGTCGCGTCGCGTCACGTCTCGGTGTGAACTGACCCTTAAGGACCGGACTCGAGTCGACCACGTGTAGTGGTTTACGCGTGCCTCAAAGAGTGTTGGCGGAACTGAAAGGGTCCAGTAAGACCGATGCGTGCTAGGGCTGTGAGAACGTTTAAAAGAGTAACCATGGCCCTAGAGCGTAAAGGGTAACTGAAGGAGTCAGTAAAAGTCTGACACGCCCTCTCCTCCCCACCCACTCCAGAAAATTCCGTCCATACATTCTTTATCCGCGCCGTCTCGAACCATCAGTCCTCGTGAGTACGCACCTGAACCATCTCACCATTTCTCTGCAGGAACCCAGCGCGTAGAGACACTGGCCCAGCGGTCACTGGACATGAAGGCCTAATCTCATTTTAACCTGGCAGCCTTTTTGCCCACGTCTATTATGTACTTATTGAAGCGTAGCGTGTCATTCCGTATTCGGTCTGTTGTTTTTACTTACATTCAAAAAGCTGCGCTCCATAGCTGTCTGGCAAACCCCAAGGCGATTTTTTTTTACGTAATAACCCAAACTAACCTAAGATCTAATAACAGATATACACACAGGCAGGACACACACACACACAGGACTAGTTATTAGATCAGAGTAAATACAATTTATTGTTAGTAAATAAGACTTAGGACTATGCTCTCAAAACGGTGAAGGAAAACATCGTGAGGAAACCGGCATGTCCTAGAACCAAAAATTCGAAGACATGTGTCATCCACCAACCCGCACTGGGCCAGCGTGGTGGATTACGGCCCATTCCCTCTCCTAGAGAGGAGGCCTGAGTCCCAACAGTGGGAACATTATAAGGCCGACTATGCTATGCTACTATGTTAGTAACACTTCGCATTGCACTATGTTCACTTCGTGCTGTTCTGTGGCACCTGTCCGCGGAAGCGACGGAACACCACGCCCTGCGGCTAAAAGTCTTCCTTCAGCATGAGGGGCAGGAAAGGGTTCGGAACTCGCACCACGAACGCCTTGAAATTTACGTTTCGGTGCGACTCCAACAGCTGTTGGAGTCGCACCGAAACGTACCCTCAGTGAGACGAAGTTCGTACCCTCAGTGCGAACTTCGTCTTTTGGCGCACATACTCCACGATGTCTCACCCTTGTGGCGTGATGCAGGCGGAAGATTTACACTGGAGTGTTCGGCTGGGCGGCACGCAGGCTCACGTTAGGAGTTGCAGGTGCTATGCCGCATCCGCGATTATTGAGTTTGCGTTCGACGCTTCCTCTTTTGCACCGTAACGAAACCATCGTCTATTTAAACCTTGTTCTTTACCTTGTCAAGCACAGGTACAGAATATTATTATAAAATAGTATCATAAGTGTCAGACACTTTCCATAGACCAAAACTTCTATCAGATGCTTTAACAAAAATTGGTCCACGGAAAGTGTCTGACACTTATGATACTACTTTAGAATAATATTTTACAATATAAAAATCAGCCATAAAAATGTTAGATAAGTAACTCTTATTTTTAGTTCCGTTTCTCACCTGGTACCTTCCCAGGGGCCCCAAGGGGGAGCTCCACAAGCACACAGGTATTCAAAGCACATGAGACGCTACTGAGAACCTAAGGTTTCATCCAAGTGAAAATAAGTTATGTCAGATCGCTCTGGGATTTTATAGACTATTAGCTCCTGTTATCTTCTGACAGGTTTTTAGGTACACTAAAGTAGAATTCGACAAATACTAAAATTGTTTGTCTTATAAAATTCGTTTTCTGTCTTGTCTAGGGTTGCCAACCTCAATTTACTCTATTCTACTCTATTATAGCTCCGTCTAATAGAGTAGAATACTTTTTATTGTAACAGAGTAGTGCCCGCGTGCCACAACATAAAATAAAGAAAGGGAGATAACGTCGTAGATGAGAGGACGATGTAGGTACAGTTCTATAACTTGCGCAGAAGCAACACTCACAACACACACACACACACACTCGGACACTCGGGTCTCTTTAGTGGTATGAAGAGAGATGCAGTGGCGGGGAGTGAAATCCTTGTACACACACACACACACACTCGGACACTCGGGTCTCTTTAGTGGTATGAAGAGAGATGCAGTGGCGGGGAGTGAAATCCTTGTACAGTGATTGGCTCGCTGATATTGTACGATGCGCAAAACGATCCCCGTTCTTTCGCCGAGCGCTCAAGATTCGTGCCGTTATCTGTACAAGAATAGCAGGCGTGACATGGAGAATCTTATCAAGCGCAAGATCGATCTTGTATGGAATACTGCTCTCATCTTTAGGATGGGTCTGCCAAATACCAGCTCGATGCCCTGGAATCGATTGAGAAGCGAGCCAAGAGGATCATCGGTGATTATGCAATTGTCGAGTCAAAACTCCAAAGCCGACCGGCCAGCAACACAGCGTCGATGCTCAACGACGCCGAGTTGCTGGCCTGTCGGTTTTCTATCGATTACATTTCGGGGGGTGTGCATTAGAATTGCACAATTTAATTCCACTAAGTCCGTTCCATCATCGGACCACTAGACGTACGGCGTTGCGCCATCGGTACATGGTGGACATCCCACCCATACGTACAAAGCGTTTTGGGAACACATTCATTATGCGTGTAGCTCAGGAGTAGAATCCCCTGCCGGAGTCTGTGTTTCCTGATAGCTACAACCTAGGAGTCTTTAAGTCAAGAGTGAATAGGTTACTTCTAGGCAAGCGTGCTCCATAGTCGGCCTCATCATCGCTTACCATCAGGTGAGATAGTGGTCAAACGCGAGCCTATCAATAATAATTAAAAAAAAGAAGACAAGCAGGACCGCATTTTATGACAAACTCTAGGGGAGGCCTATGCTGGAAAGCAAGATTATCTTTCCGAACCGGTGTCAGATAGTTAAAGTAAATAGTAACGAAAAAAAAAAGAAACATAATTGTATGTGTTAAATAATATAATGATATGTTGGATTGTTATTAAAGGCTAATATTATTATTCTACTCTATTTTGCAGAAGAGAAGAAACTGAGTGTAGGAATTTAATCATATAAGCCAAAAGTCTAAACTTTATTATCTTATACTTAGGGCGGAATTCACCAATAAAACTAATCGCGTTTTAACGTTTGGCTTGCATAATCGTGTTTAGCCGCTGTCACTAGTGTCACTTGTCTGTATTTTTCTTTTGTTGTATTTTTACAAGTGACACTAGCGACAGCGGCTAAACGCGATTATGCGAGCCAAACGTTAAAACGCGATTAGTTTTATTGGTGAATTCCGCCCTTATAGAATGGCAGGAACCATTCAGTATTTTTACTGAAAGAATTTTTGCCTGTCATAAATTTCAAAGTGATTTTAAAAAACACCACGTTCGTTAGTCGTAAAATTATTTACTCCCGGGATTAAAAGTATCTCAAGTGCTATTCCAAGACATGGTCTACTCGTGTGCCAAATTTCATGTAAATCCGTTCAGCCATTCGAGCGTGAGGTAACAAGCATGCACACAAACTTCACAAACTTTCGCCTATTTTTTTTTTTAATTTATATAAACTAGTGCTTGACTGCGATCCCACCTGATGTTAAGCAGCGATGCAATCGTTGATGGTGAGGTGCACTAGTTTATTAAGAGCCTATTCACTCTAGCCTTGAAGACACCTAAATATAATCGGACGGGAAGACCGCAACAGGCAAATTATTCCAGTCCCTCTTTGTACGCGGTATAAACGACGAGACGAAACGCTTAGTCCGGACCGTAGAAGTTTCAACAACGTAACGGTGGATATTTTCCGTACGACGGCCTATACAATATTAGTGTAATAACCCACCCAAAAAAAGGCGTCTGTAATGAGTAACTTAGTATAAGATTCGCCATGATAAATAAAATTATTATCAAACAAAAAATCTCTCCGTCGAACACAAAATAAAATACCATATTATTTTCAAACCATACATTCACTGGAACAAATAAACCTTACAGTAGTTAACGCGTCGCATCATCGAGCTCTTATTTATTTAAATTATTTATTGGTCGCCATTTTTTGTCGCATTATACCCAGATCATAACACGTATTTATTTAGGTAACCTTCATTCTAAAACCTACCTTAAAGACTTCTACATAAAGACAATTTTTATTCATTTGCAGTCACTCATTGAACAGACTGGGATGAAAGCCAAATGAAAATGAACTTTAACAGCATAAAAATAAGGTTTAAATTCCATTGAACGCGGAGGATAATAGAATATCCACCCCTCAACGAGAGGCGTGGTCCTCAACAGCACAGACCAACACCGCACTAAGATCAGTACGCAACTGACATTCGGACGTTCCAAATACAAATTCAAAAATCGCGCAGTGGCCAGTGTTAGTGTAGTGATGGATTCGGAAATCAACAAAATGCAGACCAAGTTACCGTCGAAAAACTTTTCAATCGAATCGATTGTCGGCATCAATGAACGTCGATCGCCAGAAATCGATATCGAAAACAGTATTTCACAGGATTACACTAATACAAATGACCATTCTGAAGATGAGGAACTTAAAGTTAGAGATGGAAAAATGGGATACTATTTCCAACAGAATCGAGTACCGAATTTCCCGTTTTTCATGAGCTACGACAAGAGGATGGGAGGGTTCCAGAGTGAACAGGGAGGACAGCAGGAGGAACTGAAGAGAGCGAGTCCGGGGAGTGTCAGAAGTGAGGTGGATAGCGATGGAGTTGATGATAGACCGCACGGTAAGAGATTTTTTTTTTTGTGGAGGTTGTTTTTTCAGAAGGATGGAATGGAGTTCCGTCGGGTGATGTAATTTTATCTATATATAGTAGATGTAAGAATTAATCACGGATTTACCGAATGCTAACAGAGTTTTCAGGCGTTATCTGTCTTTTTTCCCGTTGCCTCTTCGTTAAACATCGCGTTGGATTGCGTTAGATGAAGTAAAAAGCTTTTAAATCATGCTCGATGTTGACGATAGGCGAGTGGAAAAGGACCCTCTTAAGCTAGTTTATTTGACTAATCCTACTAATGTTATAAATGCGAAAGTTTCTATGCATAGATCTTTGTTACTCTTTCACGCAAAAACCACTGAATGCAACACAGTTAACACAAATGTCTTACGAATGAATCATTTTAGTTAAAGTCCACTGTAGGCAGTTTATATGACTGAGACGTTAAGAGTGACCATATCCAGTTTCCTTTGCGTATCTATCAGGTAAGTACTGCCGTAAACGCGTTCTGAAAGTATGGTGGTGGAAGATTATTCCATACCTTAGATGCAGAGTATCGAAGACTGCCTATACGGGAAGACCATAACCTGGAATAGCACATACTTTTCATCCCGGGAGTATGTTCCTTTGGGATAATTTTCTGCTATTATGCAGGCGAAGCCGCTGGCAACAGCTAGTTGGGTTACTTGTATAATTTTGTAGAAGATTTAAGTTTTCTATTGAATGCTGTAGCTTTTTTTTTATTTTTATTCTTGATAGGTTCGCGCTTGACAGCTATCTCACCTGATGGAAAGCGACGATGCGATCGACGATGGAGCGCGCTTACCTAGAAATAAACTATTCGCTCTTGACTTAAAGATTCCCGGGTTGTAGCCATCAGGAAACACAGATTTCGGCAAGGAATTCCACTACTTAGCTATACGCACAATTAATGTGTTCCCAAAACGTTTCGTGCGTATAGGTGGGATGTCCACCATGTACCGGTGGCATAACAAATGATTTGAATCTTCTTGTTATGTAGATACATTTTGTAGTTATAGTACCTATGGAACACTTAAAACAGTAGGATTCATAATAATAGGTCCTTTACCTATGAAATTGCCGTTTTTTAAAACGGGTTGCTTTGAAGTATTATATCTTTGGATTGACTTGGAATTATAAGTTCAAATAAACTTAATATTAAAGGAACGTTATTCTTTTTTTGAAATTAGGTATATGTTGGTTTCTTGTGTTTTGTATTTTCTGTCTTTAGCCCTTTGCGTCGATTGGTCCGACGAATGTTTTCGTGTCCTATTCGCCAGGGTCGTGTGTTTGCGACTGGGTTATTCTTTCTCGTCTAACTCTTCAATCCCCATAGTTGTAGAAAGATCTGACGAAATGGAGTATTTAGTCGGCGACCCTGATGGAATAAAAACGAGGCTTAGTATCCAAACCAAAAATATTAACAAAAAAAAAAAGGAAAACCTTTACCCTTGCTAACCAATTTTATGCTTACTTTAAATACTGAATAGCGGATTCTAAATTCAAATATCCTACAGAAAATTTTGAATTAAGAACCTGCTCAGCAGTGTTTTAAAAACTAATCAGGTCATGCTGATTTTTTTTTCATAAACCAGGTCCTTTACTAATGTATATTTTTGAGATGGAACATCGACAAATATCTTCTCACACTTTGGTTGGAGTGAAAGGTACTGTCAGACTTTTAGTGACTAAACCCACCGTGTTTCTTTAGTTGCCCTTTGCGTTTAGGGCCGCATTGACTCTTTTAAACAATCCCGCAAGCATTGTATGCCTATACCGGCAACTGGAATTTCAGTTAAGGCGGAGACGTTCTGATTGAAAGAAGAAACTAAATTACTACTTATAAAATAAATAACAAACCTAGTCAAGTCGTTATATGTGCCTTAATTTTCTCATAAGGTACATTAGGAATATTGTAATTTTTAATTGAAATGTCGCACGATCAGACCACTGGATTTTGTTACTTTAATTCATTATCATTGTTTTTCTATTGTGTCTCTAATTACCTACGGTATTCGAAAGGTTGTAGTGTTGAAGTAGGTACTGATTATACTTTATTTATTTCATGGGTTTTTTTAATGCAACAAGGCATTCTAGCTTTGGGTTAAAAAATACTGTAGTGTGGTAGCTGTGAAATAATAAATAAATATCTATATTTCAATTAAGTAAAAACATTGTACACTTGCTTTTTTATATGTTTGTCCTGGGTTCTTTTATGAGGTGGAAGTACAATAACAAATATAATAGGTCTTTACCTAAGAAATTGTCGTTTTTTAAAACGAGTTGCTTTTAAGTGTTATATCTTTGGATTGGATTTATAAGTTCAAATAAACTTTATATTAAAGCTACGTTATTCCTTTTTTTAAATTAGGTATTTTTTGGTTTCTTTGTGTTTTGTATTTACTGTAATATCGCAGTACTTATAACTATGAAAGCTAATATAAAAAATGTTTTTTCATATTAAGAGTTCCAACGTAGAAACTATGCATTTTAAAGGGCAAGCAAATTTAATCACGTATAGCTACGACTTTCTTCTAACAAAATAACTCTGTGTTCTTGGTTTGGTTAATAGCTTTCGTTTTGGAAATTTGGTCTTGGAGCCGCTGTGAGAAGAAAAGTTATTCGTGAGATAAAATATCCCACGTGAAAGTGATTGAAACAAAAATAGACATCCCATTAACTAGCAGTTTTAAGTTCGTATGTATACATCATCAATATTGTATAACGCTTGAGACACATTGTTTCCACGGTAGAACTCATATAACAAAATAATGCGAGTTTTCTTAGATTTCATACAAAAATGGTTATAAGTACTGCGATATTACAGAAAATACAAAACAAAAAGAAACCAATAAACACCTAATTTCGAAAAAAGAGTAACGTACCTATAACATAAAGTTTATTTGAACTTATAATTCCAAGCCAATCCAAAGATATACCTAACACTTCAAAGCAACCCGTTTTAAAAAACGGCAATTTCATAGGTAAACGCGTAAATAAGTATTAATTTAATAATAATAAAAAAAAATAGTTTTTAAACAACAGAAACCGAAACGGAAATTAAAAAAATCTTTTAGGTATTGTTTATACTAACCTTAAAATCATTACTTCGTGTAAATTCCTAATGACGGTAAATTGGTAAGTACTTAATATTGTAATAACAAAGTGACCGTCCGAAGCGGCCTTTCCTTTGATGTTTTATACAATACAACTGTAAAAGATATCTTTAACTGCTTTTTTTGTGATAACGAGGTCTGTTGTATAGAAATGAGTAAAAGGTATATTAGCGAGGCTTTTGTTTCGAGGTTAGCAATAAAATGTTTTCGGAGGATAACGGTACTTTTGGTTTTAAATGCAAAAAACATTCAAAATGAGTATCTAAGACTGAAATCTGTGACCAAAGTGTGGGTGGTAGGTTTCGACTTTAAGAGGCGCAAGACGTGGGAACTATTATTATGATATACGTTTGTATAACATTTTTTAGTTCGTAGATTGTTGACTTGCTACGTGCATACTGTAAGTTATACTTAAACATTCAAAATGAGTATCTAAACCATCGAGATATAAGTACTAACGTACTAGAGAAGACACCGTAAATTCCTACTTTGTCTCGTTCAACTGCGGCGATCGCGCCGCACTTTGTCGAAGAAAACGCGTAAGTACCGTGATTTACATGGCGCTTAAGACCTTTTTGCCGAGAATAAATACACTTCCGCAGCAAATCTAGCGCTGTGGTAAATTAGTTACGGTTTAGACGAATTATTATTATTTTATCGCTGCAGCGAACTAAAGATTCAAATTACGAAAATAGGACAATTCAGTTATTTGACGTAGCTTCTCTAGTACGTTAGTACTTATATCTCGATGATCTAAACACTGAAAGCTATGACCAAAGTGTGGTGGCCTATTAAGCTTTGACTATAAGAGGCCCAAGACGTGGGCTATTATTATGATAAATGTTTGTATAAAATTTTTTAGTTCGTAGATTTTTGACTTGCTCTATCTACGCTTTGGTGCGTAGGTACTGTAAGTACCTATAGCAAGCAATTGCTTATAAATAAATAAATGAAGCTGATTTTAAAACGACCTTATTTCTCTATTATTATTAGAGATTTTCATAATTATCTTGATACGTATCTTTAAAAAACATCTATTTATTATTTATTAATTAAATGCTTTATGTAACCAACCTTTGGTTATGCAGAGAAAAATAGTGGTAGGTGCAATAAAAGATAGAAAAAGACGAATACAAGACAAGATATACTTACTAATAAACCATAAATATAATACAATTACACAATAAATACTCAAATAAATAAATTAAGTAGTATTTACCTAGGTTTTTGCTCGTGTGTGATTTTTCGTAATTTTTCAACACATTGCTCTATCAGCGTCGCTCGAAACGATTTCACCGATCTACCTAAAAAAAAAACATGAAGTACCTAAACAAAGTAAAATCAAAATAACTCAGGTTACAATTTTTTTAAAATAAAATCTGCGACAAAGACAAATAACAAGTATGCCAAGCAAGACAATTAAAAAAAAATAAAGCTACACTAACAAAAGCCCTCCATTACCATAAACAAAAAAAAAAAAACGGTCCATCAATGCTTTCAACTCATGGCTACTAATAATGATCCGTCTTAACTGAACTAATCCACAAACGATCTTTAAATCCTTCAATTTATAGGTCCCCTCAATATATCTGTATTGTCAAATAATATTTACATAATAAAAACTCAATTGGGCATCAGATTGTTTACAAAATAAAGATATTAGAATAAAGGGAAACAAAAAAAAGGGTCCCATTTGTGCGATGCCGGCAAAATGACACCAGAGTTTTTGTAAGGGTGAATATTACAACGATAGTGTCTTGTTTTGATAGATTTTGCCCTTGATTTAGTTAGAGGGTTGTTTTGATATTGTTTTATTTGATTTTCATTGAGTAATGTAGGAGGTTGATTAAAAAAAAAACAGTTTTGCTGTCAGTTTTGCCACAGTCAAATATTTTGATTGACGTAAAACCTACCGTCTAATGCGCGACTGACGTTTGCATGACGAAAACTTAATGGCGATAAAATTCCGTCATTCAAATATATTCCTTCATGATTGATGGAATTGATTGACGCCTGCATGACCATGTAATGGACGCCATAGTCTTTCGGAGAAATAATATAGGTTGGACCAAACATTTTATTTAAGAATCATTGTACCCTGTTGACAATATTAATAAATGAATGAAAATTAATGAATAAGTGGAAAGTTAAGTTATAAATTTTTAGGGTTCCGTCTGTCCGTTTGTCAAGAACCTTTTTCAAGAACACGAAAAAAAAAAACATAGTCGAAGGCGCTTATTTTGTTTGACGTAAGGAAATCAAAACGTATATAGATCAACTCTTAGATACTGTTTTTTATATTTCTATGGATCAACTGCTTCCATTGATCTAGAATCCTGAAATTGGGCAAGAAGCAAGGTCTCATAACACAATCATCAAATAACTTCTCCCGCTCTGGGTGGAGCGAGAGGAAGTGTCAGACTTTTACTGACTAAAACCCACCTGTGTTTCTTCAGTTGCCCTTTGCGTTCTAGGGCCGCGGTGACCTTTACCCAAATGGTTTTTACCTATAAAAAATAAGGTTATCTACTTTTTAAAAAGATAGCGATCTTGTAATTTTAGACTTTCCTCTGGTTGCCAGCATATTATGCATAATATGATTGCTAGCAATTTGCTTCAGAGACGTTTATATCTTGGCCAGGAACACAAGTTTGTCTTCCAATTTTAAAATGACACGCAAACGGTCCAGTTTTTGTTTTAACTGTTAATAAGCTCGCGTTTGACCACTATCTCACCTGATAGAAAGCGATGATGCGGTTGATTATGGATTACGCTTGCCTAGAAGTGATCTATTCACTTTTGACTTAAAGATCCCCAGGTTGTAACTATCAGGAAACAGACTACGGCAGGAAAAACCACACCTTATAGTTTAGCTTAGTTTGGAAAAACAGGTTCACCTTCGATCATACACCGAAATTGGTTACTCATGCCCCTACAATTAACAATGTCTTATCATTGACACCTCATAAGTTCTTATTTTATGATTTACAACACCTTTACTAAGAAAAACACAATTAAATAACCTTCTAGCCTAAAACTTCATGCTTTAATTTTGACAAATCATCGAGTAGACCAGTAGCATTTTATACAAAACAGCTACTGTTTCAAAGAAAAATAAACCTTTGTCTATGACAGTGTCTCAGCGTGACGTCTGTCAAAATTGCCGCCAAAAAGCAGCAAGACATTTGTAAAGAGTTCGTTTTCTTTTGTGCATGTTGGCACAATAATGTATTGTCTTTGCTCAATTATGGAGTGGTGTATTGTGACCACACTGTCAGACGAAAATTTCTCTTTTATGATTGTCACTAAAGTCTTGTCATCGCTACTAATGTTTGGTTTTACTGCTTCCACATTTTTGGTGAATACGTAATGGTTCTTAGAATCGTTGGTTGTTCGATATGGCTAGTTAATTTGGGACAGCCTTTCTTTATCTTAGTTTTTGTATGTCCCCTTTGTTTAAAGAGGTAACATTTTAGAATTCATAATCTAGTCGTCCCAAGTGTGTAAAGTTTCATTCTTCACCATCGCATCATTTTTGAGTTCAAACGCGCAGGATTATATTGAAAATAATTATGTTAGAGCTGTGTGAAGGTCTTCATATTTTCTCATTAATTCTAAGTTGCAGTTCACAATAATTGATAGAGGCCAAAACAATTAAGTTATTGCTCACCTTTATTTCAAGGTTCTTTTTTCTATCTTAATTGTATGCACACTGCACACAGCCGTGTCAGAAGAAATCTAATATTTCAGTACCAAATGGTCTTTTCACTATTCATTTTGCCTTCCAAAGCAACCATTGTTACAAAAGAAAGATTTAAGTAGCATTTACAAGTATAGTTTCAGGTAGCCCACAATTTTCAATGCCATTTAATTCCTTCGCCTCTACGGTTTTGCTAACATCTCCTTGAGGCGCGCATGGAACACTAAGCGCCGTCGACAACTTGGGCTCGGTCCGGACGGTTACGACGGTCGGACGGCGAGCTACCCATTGCTCGACGTCCGCAAGCCAGCGCCTACGGTGGCTGGAAAACGGGATCGGGATCTCGCGCGTGCGGCCGCCTTCTTTGCTAGCATTACTACTTCGCAGAAGATATGATATGGTATGGAAGTACTATCTACAGTACTTAGACACTATACCTCAATAGCTAAAAGATACTTGCGGGATTCTTTGAAAGAATCACCAAGGCCCTGGAACGCAAAGGCAACTAAAAGAACACAGGTGGGTTTTAATCAGTACTAGAGTCTGACACTCCCACTTCCACGTAGAGCGAGAAAAGATATTTAATGACATACCACCACAAAAAAAAGGTACTAATCTCCATCTCTTTATACCATAAACCTTTCTCCAAGCCTGTCATTCCCTCCTTACTCTCAAACCTCCTTCAACAAATCTTCGCTGTAACCTATAAAATAACTCTATCCAACTAGACGAGCGCTGATCCAGTGTTCTCTGCAAGCTATACATCACAAAACTAGCTTGTTCGTGTATTAATAACCTGGCTCGCAGTAATAAGGGTCCATGATGTTCACTGCGCGCTGTTATGAAAGATGAGTGCGCATGATTAAAAGTTTAGGGTGGTGGTGTAACGGGAGCGATCGAAATTTTGAGCTGTGTTTGACAATGCGAAAGGAAAGAAAAGCTAGTGAATAACAAATCGAAAACCTATCACAGTCATTTGAACTAGGATTTTAATTTGTAAAGCAATTTTTGATTTGAAAATTTTTTTTTTGTATTTTTTAAAATAATTTTCTCGTACATGTCAGTAACAACAAATGTATTTGGGGCATCAAATAAAAACTAATCACCACTTCACACCAATTAGTGAGAATTACATCAACATCCCAATAAAAGGCACGACAAAAAATTAAAACAATGTCAATTCAATTCATATCCGCCAACGCTCACTTAAAAGTTGAAACAACGAAAATCTATTGCGACAAATACACTGACAAAATCTAGAACGAGGTCTCACTGTGCCACCGATCTAACGTTCAGCCCGAGCTTCAACAAAGCTTATGAGCGACAGAGACGGCAGACAATTACGAGGCCCCGCCCTGATTGGTGGGGATGAAAACGGGCCACGTTATTGGTTAACGCATTATAGATTTTTAGTGAGGCGGCGCGCTGAGCACCACAAACAAACTGACAGTTGACAGTTCACTTTTTAGATCGAAGGCAAAGGCAACAAGCGAGGTTGTTATTTTTGTTTTTTTTTAAGATGAAGGCTTTTAGGAATTATTCGTTTGATTCTAAATTGATGAGGGAGCCGTTGACTGTTGATTTGATGGGGAAAGGTCATGTGTTTAGTGATTTGAGCGCTCAGAATACTCCGCCGGCGTCGCCTAAGAGTAAAGGTATGTGTTTAATTAATAAATTAAACTAATTATAATATTTTGGCGTGTGGTTTGATCCTGTATTGATATTTGAAGACTACACGGGAAAAATAATCAACTGTAGTACCATGTAGTCACTGGTTTGGTTTACATATTTTATTCAATAATCAGAATTGGTTAAAACCAGCTTGTATACTGTGTTCATTCAACGCCAGACACAAGAATATCTGTGCTGTCAATTTGGAATTTGGACGCCAAGATCAGGATTTAAACTTTATAATATTCTAAACTGGTTTATCTACATTTTAACGTTTTTTTGTTGTTGTTATTTCTTGTGTTAGATGTTAGATATATATACCTAGTTAATTATGTTTCTAGTAGCCTACTTTTTAATAAGGCATTTTTTTAAAGTAAGAGTATTAAGTACCTATCTAATAAATAAAAGGAGAAACTGACTGACATATCAACGCATAGCCGTAACTACTGGGATTAGGAATATGAAATTTTCCTTATAGTTTCCTTTTATGATGTAGGAAAGCTCTTAGAACGGGTTTTATGAAAGTCAACCGTTAAGGGGGTGAAAAGGATGATCTTCAGATGTTCTTCCATATAATTTCATCGGTGTGTTATAATTTACGTGACAGGTTTTAAATGAATAGTGTTAGTTTCGATGATCATAAATTTTGGTTAGCTGTGTCGATAAAAATGATGAATCCCATGATATTGTAGTTTTTTTTTAAATTTGATATAATATTAGTGCTTGACTGCGATCCCACCTGATGGTAAGCAGTGATGCAATCGTTGATAGTGAGGGACCCTATTCACTCTAGTCTTGAAGACACCCAAATTACAGTTGTTGAAAAGTTGTATTTTTCTATTAATATCTCGTCTGTGTTGTTATGACTATGATACTTACATGATGCTAACAATTTATCGACTTTATTTGATACATATTTTTTTTAATTTTCTGGTGGTTTGATTACTTAAACAGTAGGTACCTTGTTGTATTCTTGTATCATGTCATTATAACGCTACTCCCCTGCCGAGCCTTTACCCAGCTAAATTGGGGTCGGCTTCCAGTTAAACCTGCAGCTGGATACCAGTATCTGACCTCCACAATCCAGTAACTGGGTGACACCATATTTCTTGGCAGGACTGGCGTCAGATTATCTGGCTTCAGACTATCCGTAACGACGGTAAAAGCTCTATCAATGACAGCCGGAACCAACGGCTTGAGTGTCCAACCCGACATACATTTTCACTGTTTTTCATAAAACCGCTCTTACGCGATTGTGACGTTATTACACAATTTTCATTAGATATTTTTGAAACACAGATATCTCATAGATATTATCTAGGCTTCTATTGAAAACAATTTCTAAATTTGTGTAAAACTAATCCAGTAAAGACCTCTGAAAATCTGCATTTTTGCACCCTTCATAATGTACTCAAAAATTTAAAAAGTCAAAAAATATAACAATAGAAACCTTGCAAATTTAATTAAGATTCTATCCAAAAACTTTTACAGTTTTGTGAAATATTCGAGTGAATGACGGTATTATCGAGTGCCAGCAGAGATTTCTCAACAACAACATTGTTTGAACCGCGAACCCGAATTGCGTTGGATGAACCGGCAAGTTTTTAAACCATAGGTTGACAATAGACGAGTGGGGAAGGGCCCTCTTAATGTGCTTTCTATATTATTATGCTAAAAATATTTTAGCATACACTCTTCGCTCCTAAATTCCTCTGGTCGGCGACATGTTAAATCCCCCATAAGTTGTTAAATTAATAATTATTATAACAGTAATAAACGACGGAGCCTTTGCAATAATCCACAGAGCACCGACTTACGAACGACGGTACATTTTTATAAACATACACATTTTGGCAGGTAACACTCAAACCATCACATCTTTACGACCAAATCACCTCTATGCTACACAAAATTAAGCTTTATTAGTTGGTGATAAAGGTTGTATTAAGTTTTAGGAACGGTAAATGTAAGTTTGTCAAAATGCTAAGTCAATTATTACCTTTTTACAACTGTCTTTGAAACTTGCCGACTCTTTGTTGGTGTCAATAAAATATTAAAAATAATTTTAAGTTCTGTTCATCTTGGGTTGGATATTTTTATTAGTCTATAATGTTATCTGGGAGTGGAGTACCGTTAGGTTAGATTTTTTTTTACACTAGCAAAAAGGTTAACTGTCTCTCGGTGTACTAATGGCCTTGTTTGGTTGTTTTGACTTGCAGTTTTGATTAATAATAATTTTCGAGATTTTTAAGAGACATGTTATTTTTTTTTTAAAGTGTTGAAAGTTATTTTTATGAGTGCAAAATATTGTTAAAGTGACCGGTCCCAGCATCGCACAAGTGTCAGAAATGTTTGAAATTCTCGCCTTCTATCTACTTTAATATGCATGTTTTATACACTTTAACCGTCCTCATGAATGACTGTCTATTGGAGAAAACCACATAAAAATCCGTTTAGTAGTTTTTGAGTTTATTACTAATAGACGGACAGATAGATGCGGTGGGGGAATTTCTTTTATAATTTTAATGTAGGTATGTAAGAATTTGTGATATGAGCATTAAATTTTCACCTTTAGCATCCTTATTTAGAGGAACTTAAAAGTATTTTGACTTTGACCATCGAGATATAAGTACTAACGTACTAGAGAAGACACCGTAAATTCCTACTTTGTCTCGTTCAACTGCGGCGATCGCGCCGCACTTTGTCGAAGAAAACGCGTAAGTGCCGTGATTTACATGGCGCTTAAGACCTTTTTGCCGAGAATAAATACACTTCCGCAGCAAATCTATCGTTGTGGTAAATTAGTTATGGTTTAGACGAATTGTTATTATTTTAGCGCTGCAGTGAACTAAAGATTCAAATTACGAAAATAGGACAATTCAGTTATTTGACGTAGCTTCTCTAGTACGTTAGTACTTATATCTCGATGACTTTGACTTATTGAATTGTGGAGAATACTTATTTGTATAGTTCATAGCCGCCTGGCTTTTCTTCCGAAGCAAGTCATGCGACGCAGCCGTTCATACTTAGAATGTTTGAAATAAGAATAACGCAATTTTGCGATCGCATCCGTAATACTGGATTCATATTTGTCCTCCATCACAAAAGACCACATCATCGCTTACCATCAGGTGAGATAGTATCAATAATTAAAATGTGTATGATATAGTTTATTTGTCCCACAACCAGTAAAAATAATTTGATACCTATTAATCTGACACAAAACACGGACATTAATAAGAACCCGTTAACAATCACAATGTAAGTAAATTGCCGCCATAACAATTAACACAACCAACAATAATAAATTAAATCAATACTAATTAACGTCAAATAGGATCAATACAACTTACCGCAGCTGCCACCGCAAAAGTTAAATAGTTTGTCTATGGAAAGAAAGCGTGGGTGGACTTCCCGCCACAATTGACAGATGACAGTTTGCCGCCATTTTAATTGGTGTCAATAAATCCCGGAACATATTTAGCGTACGCTAAATATGTTGTGGAGCGATAAAATGTTGTTCGATTTACTTTAATTATATGGACATATGTCTTTATAGAGATTTTAATTCATTAACGCTCAGGCGGTAGCCGGCGCCCGCAAGCCATTGTCTTACTATTGTGTCTCTAATTACGCACGTCAAAAGGTTAATTTAGTGTAAGGATTTCCACTGTTCTATCATTGCAGTTAGCTTGTTTTCTATAAAGAGTTTTTAAAGGTACCTATACGATATTAAGTGAATTTTATTGTTTTTATTTAGACACGAGTGATAACACTACGAATTGTTTTAATGAAAAATGTTTTAATTAGATGAAATAATATAACAGTTGTATTAGTTTAAATGGTTCGTTTCATATAAAGTTTTGTGATAGTTGTAATGCATATAGGGCTTGTTCACCAAACTCGGTGTTGACGGGAACGTTTGATTTGCTGTAGGGAGATCAAAATTAACACGTGGAGGCTGCATTGTAAATTGATTAAATCTTGTGGCGCCTCTTCAAAGATCTCCGAGACCATCACCAAATTAATCCATTATGATTATTTCTCATTTTTTTTTCATTTGAAAAAGGTTTTAATACTTAACTATAACTTAAAAATAATGATTTCCTTCCATTATTGATGTTAATCACTTATACATTTTAGTAAACCAGAGCGTTAGGTGTCTGACGCCTAGGAAATGCTGGGATGGTTATATTTTCTGTTCGGACACGCTCAGCATAATTAGATTGTAATCTTCTTTTTATATTGTGTTTGTTGCCTTTGTTTCTATTCTATTTTAAATATTCTAATTACTTAATCAAATATTTCGTAAATCATAATTTTCCGATAATCTTCGACAAAATGCCAACCAATCAACATCTCCCGGATCAACCTAGTAATATTTCTTGTCAATTGGGCTGACTGATGATTGGCAAACTGATTTCGTTTTTATTGCCTCCCTACAGCGATATTAATCTTCATTACCTCGACTAGTCGAGTAGATAGGTACGGATTTTATCGCGCAAATTGTTCTCGGGACTTAGGGGAGTTTAGAAAAGGGGATGACACCGTGTAATTGGCTTTATTTGCGCAGTAATTGTCTTATGCCACTGTTCTGTTGTTGTAAATTGTTTTTAATTCTTTTGGGACTTTGATTATTTGTTTATTTAAAATTTCGTGATTAACATCTTATATACAATGATTGGTGTTCTAAAAGTTTTGTTATCATACTAATATTGTAAATGCGTGTGTATGTTTGGTACTTCTTCACGCTCGAACGGCTGAACGGATTTCGATGAAACTTGGTACACTGGTAGACCATGACCTGGAATAAAATATAGGATACTTTTTATCCCAGGAGTTTGTGTTTTCTTGGGATAATTTTCACACGAACGAAGCTGCTGGCTGCAGCTATTACCTACTTATCTGATAATATTGAATTAGTAAATTCATTGCACACCTAGCGAGCCACTCTGTTCGATATTCATACCAGAAGTATGATTTAACGTAAGGCACATTTTTACGTTTTGCGAAAAATACCCTTACATCAATCATCTTAAGGTACATTTTTACATTTTAGGTAAATGTCTCTTACCTACCTACTTTATTTCTTATTTCCAGTATCGATATACTGTCGAATTCCCTGTTCGCGCATCCTAATCTAAGTATCTCTTGTAGATAGTTACACATGTCCATACTTCAGTCCATCTGTTTATTATTAACCTTGTGAAAAATAATATGTGAACTCTCAATCAGAGTTTATTTCACTAGAAAAACATACCTTCAGTGAATTGTAGGTAAGCTATAGGGTCTTTTTTTATAAAGATACATGCCTACGCAGTGAAACCAAATAGAACAGTAAAGTAAGTAAAAATAAAGATAGGTATCATACTCTCAAATCTCAAATCTAAATGCAATCCATAATGTTACATTCAGGAGATAATTAATAAAAAATGGAAACAAATGTAGACCCTGTTGAGCACAGCAACATTGCAAATGGTAGAAGAGAGGAAGAGCGGTAATTATGCTATAATACGTATTTTCTTATCTGTCTTGTCTTAAGTATAATTCATTTTAACTAATTATTTAGTATTGCTCTCTGTAAGCTTTTGGATAGATAGGTATATTTGTTTTTAGACCTTATTGCCATGGAATGCAACAATTTTATCCTTCTTAACTTAACCTTAATCACACTTTAATCACTATAGATAACAAAACATTACTTATTACGTTTCATTCGAAAACTGAGATAAAATCTCAAACTCACCAAATCCAATATCACGTTAATATTGTTTTAATTCAAAATCAGCAGAACGATCAAACCAGCCAGTGTTCATAGACAATAAACGTATTAAGGCCCCCCATTCACGGCAATACAATTACTGGAGCGTGCCACGCACGGGACGGCGGCAATTCTCGATAATCCAATTGTTAATGTATAGGCTATCGGTTTCCGCCTATTACTGCAGCAGTTTGGTGCGCAAATTGAGCGGCGTCGCGATTAATTAGCCGTTTAGTGTCGGTCGGTGAATGGGAGCTTTATTGGATTATTCTTTTGTTGAGTTTATGTTGTGTCATGGGTTAATTTTGTTGTTAATTTATTTGGATAAATAAGAAAACAATAGTTTAGTTATGGATAGGGTGTTTACGGTTAGATACTTTCAACTTGCAAGGTACCTATTCAAAGAACACAGCTTTTTCAGTTTCATCGAAGAAAATAAAAAGTTTTTTTACGTAACTTTTTCGCGTTTCTGAAACGAATTGACACATTATGACATTTATAGCACATTCCAAAACACTTTACAGGTACCACAAATTGGATATGATCAGATCGCATTCAGCCAATTACAGTGTTGCCAGTGCTAATTATACCAAAAAGTCTCGTGCCGTATTCGGTATCATTTATTAGGTAAATGATTTGAGTACTGGTTTTGGTAAGCATGTTAATAGATGGGACACGACGCGTTTCATAACGTTTCAATAATGGCTTGAAGTTGTGTTGGTATATTGTTTTATCGGAACACCAAGGTTACTTAGATAGAGTTGTAACAACACCGCCGGATGTAAGAACGAACGGTTTTATTTTTCAAATTTGGTACTTGGGTGTTCGAAAATTGAATATTTAAAAAAAAGTTGTTATTATGTATTGTCCTTTTGTGAAAATGGATGATGAGCTTTTTTGAGATGGGAAATAGGGAGGGGCGAGAGGGCATGTCAGACTCTGACTAAAACCCACCTGTGTCCTTCAGTTGCCCTTCGTATTAGGGCCACAGTAAACTTTTTCGAACGTTCTCGCAGCCCACGACGAAACCTTGCAGTTTGGCTAATGTTAGAAAACCACCAATGTTTGCCTATTATTGTTTTTTCTTTGAAGTTTCTTTGTCTTTCGCACCCATCACATAAATCTTTAAATATTCATCTTTACACTTAATTCTTAGTAAGCAAGCCGTTTTCTTTTTTCGCAGCTGAAAACCACTTAAAACCCATTTTACACGAATGAAAACTCTCTCACGATAATTATCCCTGTACAGTGTATCTGAACCTTAAAACGTTATGACTGTTCCAAGTATTGTGTGCTCTACCCATTAGCAGGCATTTTGAAACAAAGATGTGGTTTCGAAATAAATTGACGACGACGCGACACCATTGACTGGTGACGTCATATTTCATGAGTTTGTAATGAACGCTCAGCTCATGTATAATATTATGTTTGCGTTAAAATATTGGTATATTTGCTATCCTGCTGCAGTCTTCCCGTTCGATTAAAATTTAGGTGTCTTTAAGGCTAGAATGAATAGGCTCTTAATAAACTGGTGCGCCTCACCATCAACGATTGCATCACTGCTTACCTTTGGGGGTGGGATCGCAGTCAAGCACTGGTTTATATCAATAAAAAAAAATGTTAATAGACTTGAATCGTGTAACCCAGTTACTGTGTTGTAGAGGTTAGATTATATAATACTGGTACTTAGCTGGTATCCGGTTAAACTAGAAGCTGAGCCCAACATAGTTGAAAACCAAGGGTTGTGCGAAAGTGTACCCCAGGGCCCTAAAACGAAGGCAAAGAAGGAACAGGAGTGGGTTTCAGATAGAAAAAGTCTGACACCTCCAGCTCCGCCTAAGAGCGAGAGAAGTCATTGGATGATTTCCAATCTAAAAAAAAATATATTTGAGAAAACTAGGCAGATTAGTTTAAAAAATGATACCACTAAAAAAATTATGTGGAAAAAGGAAACAAAAAGTTTATTTCATTGCATTTGGTATTCCACTAGTTTATGATTGTTATCGTTAATAAACAGGAACAAACTAAAGTGTTATTGGCACCGGTCATATAAATTGATGTGAAAAAAAAAACACGTAAAATATTTTCCATGTCACCGCACTAAAGTATGATTCCTTCCTAAATATAGAACGGAAGCTTTTAAAGCGGATACTTTTTAAATCTCAATCGTTTCCTCGTTCTTTTTTCAAAAAGACACACGCCATATTAGCACAGCTGGGGACCATAGACATCTCAGTAAAGAGGTTGTAACGAAAAAAGTTTGTACAACAACAATTTGTTGAGAGGAAACCACCGGCAGACTGGCTAGACTATTGCAAATTGGTTTTTGAGTGTTCTGTCGCCACCCAGCATGGGAACGACTCAAGTGGTTTAGACGCCACGGATGACGATTAAAAAAAAATTATGAATCGTTAAGTCCGACGCACTTATGAAAGCAATAAATTTTCTCTAATGCGAAATTATTACAGCTAAAGTTTTCTTAATTCTTAATTCTTTATTGTACACAAAAACATAACATAATATATTGACATACAGACAGTTCATGTACAAAGGCGAGCTTAACTCAGCAATGAGTTTTCTCCCAGCAAACCTTTGAATTATAGAGAGAGAACATATTCGAGGGTAGGATCCAGTGCACAATATAAACCTACATACTAAGTCTAATATATAATTAAGTATATTATACATAAGTCAAATATATAATTATATTATACATACTAATACATACTGTATATACTAATATTATGTCAATAATGAAAGGAAGTGCTCTTTAAGTTTCCTTTTGAAGACATCTAGAGAAGGGCTATCGCGAAGAGAGTGTGGCAGAGAGTTCCAGAGACGTACTGCAGTTACAGAAAAGGAGCCATCATAGCGGCTAGAAGTATGACGTGGAGTGCGAAGGAGAAGAGAAGAGGTGGTGCGACAGAGTTTACCCCTAGGGACGAGGTACTCAAAGCGTTCACGAAGGTATTGAGGAGCATTAGGATTGTGAAGGATTGTATAGAGAAGAGATAGAATATGTGTATCTCGCCGACGCCGAATTGGCAGCCACCCTAATCTGGTCCGGAACTCCGACACGTGATCGTATTTGCGGAGGCCAAAAATAAAGCGGATGCACAAATTCTGCAGTCGTTCAAGTTTGTTTAGCAGTACCTCCGTAGCATCTAGAAAACAGACATCCGCATAGTCTATGAGCGGTAGAAGAAGAGATTGTGCAAGATTAACCTTAGTATGAAATGGTAGGAATTTTTGGAGACGTTTAAGAGACTGAAAAGAGTAAAAGACCCTCCTACTCACATCAGCAACATGAACCTCCCAGGAAAGGTTAGTGTCCATATGCACGCCAAGGTTTTTAGCGCTTTTAGAGTACAGAATGGGCACAGAATCATACACCACAGGCGGGAGCGACTGGTGATCCAATAAGTTGAGCATGTATCTGCCGCCAACAATGAGCGCTTGGGATTTAGTTGGGTTTAGTAAAAGTCCAAAAGATTTAGCCCATAGGTGAATATTTTCAAGATCATTGTTGATGGCAGCCACAGTTTCAGTGATCTCGTGTACTTTACAGTGACGATATAACTGCAAGTCGTCTGCATAGAGATGATAATTCGAAGTTAGGACCTTAGTGAGAGCATTTATAAAAATCGAGAAGAGAAGAGGAGAGAGGACGCCACCCTGAGGGACACCCGCAGCCAACTCACACCATTCAGAGGAATCCTCATCGGATCGAACAGACTGCGAGCGACCCCGAAGATAAGATTTGAACCACTCAATTACTGATGCTGAGACATTAAGAGAGGAAAGGATTCCTAAGAGGATGTCAAAGTCAACTGAGTTAAAAGCACTACTGAAGTCCAGTAAGACCAATACTGTTAAGCATTTATTATCCATGGCCAGTCTTATGTCATCAGTTATTTTGACAAGAGTTGTCACAGTGCTATGACCAGGTCTGAAACCAGATTGGTAAGGACTCAGCAGGCTGTTAGAGGACAGATAATAAGATAGTTGCTTCTGAACAACACTCTCGAGGACTTTGGAGAGGATAGGGAGGATGGATATTGGACGGAACTGGGAAGGTGAGGAGGGGTTTGATACTTTGGGAAGCGGTATGACGTGGGCCTTCTTCCAAGCAGAAGGAAATGAGTTACTGAAGAGGGAAAAATTTATTATATGAGTTACGACAGGAACTATTTCACTCAAAATAGGTAGGAGCATTTGGAGTTGAAGGCCATCATCACCTACCGCCTTAGTGGAAATGGATAGGATACATTTCTTAATATCTAGTTCAGCAACTGGGTGGAAAGAGAAAGAAGTATTTGTTGGCAATGAAACATTGGAAAGATCAGAGAGAGTGGAAGATTTCACTTGGTCATCAAGCATAATTGGTGACTTAGAAAAGTATGCATTAAGTGCATTGAGGTCCATCTTATCAGGAGAACTCTTGCTAGTGGCTTTACCAATACCAAGAGTCTTTAAAAATTGCCATACTTGTGTTGGGTTGAAGTTCTCAATAGATTTGTGAATGTGGCGCCTTTTCGCATTCCTACACAAACGACTGCAGCGATTTCGCATCTTCTTATAGAGATCCCAGTTTTCCTCAGTGGGCCGCTTCCTGTACAACTGCTTGGCCTTGTCACGTTTAGCCATCTGGTTTTTTATGGCTGGGGATAGCCATGGTGCAGGAAGGTGCTTCACTCTCACCTTTTTAAGGGGAGCATGTGCCTCGTATAGTTGCAACATTGTCCTGTTGAAGACTGACACCATAGTGTCTATATCCTCGCAGGTGAACACAGAGGACCAGTCGATCCCGTCCGCATCAGCTCTCAAACGCTCCAAATTAACGTTTTTAAAACTCCGAAGAAAGAGAAATTTGGCCTTGCGTTTTGGAGGTCGAATTTTATAGGAAAGATAAATGAGGTCATGGTAGGAAAAAGGAGCAGGAAGCTGTCCATGTGTGGCTACTTTCTTAGGGTCAGAAACAAGAATGAGATCTAAGAGAGAAGGAGTACTGTGAGGAGCCCTGTGAGTAGCATTAAGAGGAAGTAAGTGCATATTGACAGAAGAGACAAGCGATTGGAGTTTACGGCTACGTGAGTCTTCTTTGAGCAAACAAGTGTTAAAGTCTGTTAAAGTCTGGAAAGTTTTCGTTTTTTTTTAACGATCGTTTTTATTGAGCATGTGAATTGACCCATCCCGCAAAGGTTTTTGGCATCTCAATTCACGTTGAACGTTAGCGCCAATGTAAATGTCAGTCAAAACGGAAATAGGAATGAACGTCTTAATCACGCCGCCATTAAGACAATACGTGACTTTTTAAAAGCGTTCGATGTTCTTTTTTCAAAACGGGCATGTCAAATAGCGCTCCCGTTTGCCGCGCCCTTTTAAATTTAGAACCACTTCAGCGACTAATCAGATTTGTAAAGTCGGCTTTTTGGTTCGTTGAGTTATTTTTTAAATTGAGCGGCGATCGACTGAGGCTTTCGGCCTCTTTGTGGTGTTTATATGAAATAGACAAACTGTGCATGGGAAAATATTTAATTAGACAATAGCTTATTTGTGTTTGTTCTGTTAATGTTGCTCTTGAAAGACTGGGTGCGCGCAATTAGCACCTACGGGCTACTGGTTCCCGACCGAAGCGCTCGGTTATATCTTTTTTACGGTTTTACGACAAGTCAATTTCGTGTCCGAAGTGAATAATTAGTTTTTAAGAAGCATTGTGGATTGATGGCATTCTTTTTGTATTAAAAACTCCACACCTGTGTCATATGTATTTATCCGAATCCATTTAAGTCTGTTCGGGTCAGTTTTGCGTCACAAATCTTCAGTCATACAGCCATATTTCTTGGTACTTCGATAACAGCTGAACATAAAATCTCCAGCAGCTATTACAGAACAGAAGGAGCAAGTGTCCTACCGCCTGATCAAGTAGCTAACGTCTAAGCGTCTAGACATAACTGTAATTAAGATAATTGTAAAGCCAGCCGCGCTCGAGTGGTACTCACAACCCTTTAGAGCATGTTAAGATATCTCGTGATCGGTCCTCTAAATCTTTATTAAGAGATTTTTAACTGGTTGTGTGGTGTTTTTAATGTGACGGGGTTTATTTATTGTTTGTTAAAGCTAAAGGGTACTTTACTGATATTTGATGTTCAATTTATTGAACCGAACTCGGCATGCGTAGACTTCAATCCACAGCTCATGGAGAGTAAGCTTAGGCTTTATCGCGCCAGGCACCGTTCTAAGACATGGTCTGGAGCAGAGGGTATGGGAGGCAGTCGCCTTCTTCTGTAAAGCAGTAATGCTAGAGAAGGAGACGGCCGCATGCGAGAGGGAACGGGTAACCTCATGCCCCTACCACTGCGACAGGAGACGCCAGTGGCGTCGCGAGTCACGTTGTATGCGATAAGCAATGGGTAGCTCGCCGTCCAATGCTGCGCCGGATCGAGCCCAAGTCGTCGATGGCGCAGATGTCAGTAAAACCGTAAGGGCCCAGCAGGGTCGAAGACCGCTAGGGCCACGGAGAATTTTTGAAAAGGTAACTCGTGGTCTTAGAACGCAAAAGGCAACTGAAGGACACAGGCGTGTTTGTATATAGTAAAAGTCTGATACGCCCTGTTGCTCCACTCTAGAGCAGGGGAAGACATTGGATCTATATTACCTTAAAATAAAAAAAAGGCCTGAACAACACAGTGTCGTACCGGGCACCGAATATCTGCATGACGAGGCAAGTTGGCCGCAATCAACTAGCCTGTCGGTTTTGTATCGTTTACATTTCGGGGAGTGTGCACTGGAATTGCACAATCTAATTCCGCCAAGTCCGTTCCATCACGTACGGCGTTGCGCCACCGGTGCATGGTAGACATCCCACCCATACGCACAAAACGTTTTGAGAACACATTTATTATGCGTAGGTACAGTCAAGGAGTGGAATTCCTTGCCGGAGTCTGTGTTTCCTGATAGCTACAACTTAGGGGTCTCTAAGTCAAGAGTGAATAGGCTACTTCTAGGTAAGCGTGCTCCATCGTCGACCACATCATCGCTTACCATCAGGTGAGATGGTGGTCAAACGCTAGCCTATAATTAATAAAAAAAAAAAACAGGTGCCGCGTTAAAACTAAATCTTCAGGAAATACAAACGTGACAATATGTTTTATATCTTGTTAACGGCTACAAGTTGTAGTCTGCAGAGCTAATGAGAGTAAAGGAAGAGAGT
The DNA here is from genome assembly GCA_905147345.3 of Mythimna impura. NCBI lineage: Eukaryota > Metazoa > Arthropoda > Insecta > Lepidoptera > Noctuidae > Mythimna > Mythimna impura. Next base: position 419,564 of record CAJHVM030000015.1, read on the forward strand.
GCACCTGTGTGCTCACACGTGTGACCGATATAATGTCTCTTACTTTCTTGGGTAATTGTTCTCCGTTGAGATTGGACACCATGATCGAAATTCGGTCAGGACTCCTCTTGTATCAGGAGCTTTAATAATAATAAGTGATACTTGACATATCCGTTCCGCATGACGAGAACCTCGTGAAAGCCGAGAAAGACAAACAAATCAAGTATTTTGATTTGGCTCGCGAGGTTGTCGACATGTGGGATGTAGACTCGGCGATCATTGTACCGATAGTCGTGTCAGCCAATGACTTAATAGCCAAGAGCCTCGACCAACACCTTAGGAGGCTCGCGTTAGGCGGCTGGATCAAGGACTTGATCCAGAAAGCGGTACTCCTGGACACGGCTCGTATTGTTAGGAGGTTCCTTTCTCTGGAGCCCTGACCGCCGGTAGCTTGGACCCTGTTCACGATACCGGTGGGACACTATTTTTTATATTTTTAAATGTTTTTTTATTGAAATATTTAAAAATATAATTTATATGTTATAATAATGAATAAACGAAATAATAATAATAAGTTTATTTTCAATAAATTGCTCACAAAGGTTCAGTGTTATGATACAATATAGTTTCCATTAAGTATTATCTCCTGGTCCCCAAACTAGGTTTAAAGCCTGTGACTTGGGGACAAGTGATTCCATGAAGAAAATAACAAAAGCGGAAATCTGTTTTCACCAGTAACATATTTGACATAACAAAAAATAAAATGAAAATTTTTCGTATAGAAAAAAATAAAAAATAAAACTAAGTAATAATAAAAACAAAAATAAATATGTCACGTTTAGGAACCGACTCTGTGTGAATGACCAAAACTGTCTGAAAGGGAGTTAGTTAGCTTTATTGACCCTTTCTTTTCTTTGTTCACAGAGTCTCTAAGTCCACAGTCGGAACAGATGTCCAACTCCAACCAAACGGCGCCGGATCCAAACATCAGGTTTGTTAAAATTGCAACCTAATTGATTGAGTTTTTTTTATTGAGAATTTGCAAAGTAGGAAATATTGCAAACAGGGGCCTTACTATGACATGTTAAAATGTCAAGCGTGCCAGCGACAGAGAGGGATGGAGCTATACACCCTATATAGCGCCATCCCTTTAACAGTTCAGTGTGGGTCGTCAAATAGATTTTTGAGGTTCGGCAATCATCAAATGACTTCTCCCACTCTAACTGGAGTGAGAGGGACTGTCAGACGTTTACCGACTAAAATCCACCCCTGTGCCTTCAGTTACTGCGGTGACTCTTTCGAACAATCCAATTGCTAAAGGGTAGTGTGGGTGACAGCTGTAAGATTCATACAATGTAGCTACCTATCCTTTTCTCTCATCTTAAAGATGCATATTTTCGTCCTGCTGTCCTATCCATGCCATATAAAAAAGACCTTAACTAGAACCTTAGTATGTCCGTGTGTTTTTAGAGAGACATTAGATAAAATAATTGTTTTCATTTGTCCTTTAGGAGATACCGCACAGCCTTCACACGCGAACAGCTTGCAAGACTTGAAAAAGAGTTCATGAAAGAGAATTATGTTTCAAGACCGCGACGATGTGAATTGGCCGCACAACTGCAGCTACCAGAGTCGACTATCAAGGTAAGGATAAACGACACTCATTTCGTATGCCTTCCATTTTTATTCAACCACTAGCTTCTGCCAGCGGCTCCGCCCGCGTGATAGTAGGTTTCTGCACACAAAGTTTGGCCCCCGTTTCATACCCTTAGGGTGTGAGTTTTAGGAAATTTCCTCTTAATGCTAGCCTACATCATAAAAAAAACCTTATACAAAATTGTACGCTGCTAATCCCTGTAGTTTCGGCTGTGCGTTGATATGTCAGTCAGTCAGTTTCTCCTTTTATGTATATAGATGACAGTTCATTTTGTTCTTATTAGGGTTCCGTACCCAAAGGTTAAAAATGGGATCCTATTGCTATCACTCCACTGTCCGCCTGTCTGTCACCAGGTAGGTATCCCATGAACCGTGACAGCTACACAGTTGAAATTCATTATTCGTCTCGTCAGGCTTTGTAAAATAAAAATATTTAATTGGGGCCCCAATACAACAAACATGATTTTTTTGCCGTTTTTTGCTACAGAAGGTACGGAACCCTTTGTGTCGGTTTTTTCAAATATGTATACGTCAAACTAGATAAGAGATTCAAACTGGTGTTACATCATAGTTGTACTCTATATAGGTAAGATACCAAATTGTGGTTGATAGCAATGACACATAGGTATTATTTGTTCTGACTCAGTGACTCAACCATAATTGGTTGGCGTTGAGAAATGTTTAGGGTATAATTACCCTAACCATTTCTCTAGAAGCGAAACATTTGCGAAATAAAACTAGGTAATTAAATTAAGCTTTCAGCACGCCCCCTCAATGTGACACATACAAAACGGGCGTTATTTCAGAATCTCATTCGTACTTCGTACCACCCACGAGTTGTCCCGAATAATACCGACCTCTGTTTAATAAGTGGTAACTGTTTTCGTAACATCACTATCAATTGACAAGTGAATGTCATTTAGTAACGAGTAGCAGATCACATGAAACATGATGGCAGTTGCGTTTTTTTTGTTCCTTCAAAAGGGGTATCTGTCATAGTGTAGGGAAGAGTTAGGCATAATGAGATGTTGCCTTTGCCATTAAAAATTGCTCGTTCCTGTCATAGCGAAGTAAGTTTTCATTCGTTCAGTAGTAATTGCCGGAAATGCGAGTGAATGGTCATTAGGTTATTTTGCTTTCATAATCAGGTCGAAAGTTACAAAAATAGAAATATAATGATTCATTAAAGTTTTTAGGAAAGTCGAAACCTAAATAAATTGCTAACTAATGACTAAAACAACTGATTCGTTAACTAGAACTCATGACTACAGTGTATGATGCCTCAATAAACTTCAATTAGATCCTCTATGATTTCCGTAGACGAACGTTCTATTATCTATGCGCGCTAATTCGCGAGAATTTCTGTACAAACGTGTGAAGAATTGGTCAGTATATCTATTGAGATTTAATAAACGACTCTGAAGAATTGATTTTATTTTATAACTAGCTGACCTCTTCGCTGGGAAATATTATTGGGGTAAAAAATATTATTAATTACAATCAAATCGAGCAGTGGTGGCCAAGTGGTAACGGCCCCGACTTACGAGTTGTAGGTCGCGGGTTCAAACCCAGCCAGGCGCATTGCTTTCTGTAATTTATTTCATCACCACTGCTCTCAAAACGGTGAAGGAAAACATCGTGAGGAAACCGGCCATGTCCAAGAACCAAAAAATCCGAAGACATGTGACATTCACCAACCCGCACTGGGTCCGCGTGGTGGATTACGGCCTATTCCCTCTCCTAGAGAGGAGGCCTGAGTCCCAGCAGTGGGAACATTAAAAGGCTGATTATGCTAGGCTTATTTATGTTATCAAATACCTATGTCACTCAGGCATGTAATAGATAGTGGTGAAAGAATTTTCAAAATCGGTTCAGTAGTTCTAGAGATTACTTCCCACAAATAAAAGTACCAACTTTTCCTCTCCTTTGTAATATTAGTGTAGATAATAATTAGTATTTTGTTCCACATTCCTTTGCTAAAGGTTTTATGAATGAGAAAAGAACTATTTGTAATATTTATTCGTCGAATATTCCTAAAGAATGTGCAGAATTTCCCGCTGTAAATTTTAATTTAAATAATAAATTACCCTGAGTGTGCAATGTTTAACAAATTGAAGATTTTAATAAGGCTTTTAATGTTCGCAGATAAGCGAGGTAAAAACACGCATTTCTCAACGCCAACTTATGTACCAAATGACATTAAGAAACTCCTCATAATTTTTGTTAGAACAGTCTTCATTAACAACAAAAAGAATTTCAATTATAAAAATTCCACTTTAAAAACTACACGCCAATTTAAATTTAAATTCTTCAGTTCGGTCATAATGTCAATTATCACTTCCAATAAAAAAAAAGAAAAACCGTAAAGCAAAAAAAAAACATATGTTTTTTATGACTTCATTCGAGTTTTACATTCATGCTAATTTGTCGATAGGCATTAAAAGATGCCGACCGAGTTATTCGGTAGCTGTGTGATGCTAATGAACATTAATGCGGGGAACGGAACGCTGGGATTATAAAATGACCATATTAGTACAGGGTCCCACTGGTAGGTAGAAATGTTGAAGAAAGGTGTGATAAAATTCCAAATATTTGAGCTATAATTTCATTTTGTGACACCTGCTTTAGGAATTTTATTGTATCTGAGCGTTCTGTTAGACACGCTACTGGTGTTTTTCATTTTGTATCATTATTTATTTAATCTTCATGCAACTAAAGGTATAAAAGCGGACTTAATGCCTTAGGCATTATCTACCAGTCAATTTAGGGTGACAATTATTTATCTTAAAAAAATATTCAGTCAGAATTTGTATTTTTTACATTTCATTGAAATACGTTTCATATTGCGTGAGTAGATTGAGAACTCCGTATTTTGTTGAAAGGAATTTTTATTTGTAAAAAGGCAGTCTATAATAGCGGAGCGATTAAAATGCCCGCTCCCCGCTGTCAACAAAGCCTCGGTCCCGCCATCATTAGTGAGTGAGTGAATGAAAACACTTCATCGGTTGTCTATGGGCATCTGTTTTATGACGCGATAATACCAATTAAAAACTATTAAATTATACCTTTCGGCTACCATTTGATGAGTTATAAAGAACTGGATTTTTATTCGTATGTTTGTTTATTGTGATTAATTTTTATTACTGTCGTAAATGCTGTGTAACGTGTCAATAAATGAATAGAAGTTTTGAATTTCCAGATTAGAGTTGCGTAATGAATGGTTTAGATTGTCGCTGGCGGCTTTGAGTGATGTTCTTAGTTTGAAATAATGATTTAAGAGGTTCGACTTTGACCTGTACAAATTGCGTATCATTGCTCATTAAAAAAAAACTGACGTCATATACTTATCTGTCAACGACTTAGATTTTTTTTTAAATTTTGTAACGAAAGAGGTTTAATATTTACATTTGAAGTTTGTTCTTCGCCTTTATATTTGAACGTTGACTTTTAGCCAAGCCGTTAAGCCCCTTGTTTTATTATTTCTGAACAATAAAATGCAATAATCTTCTTGGAAGCGCTAAAGGAAAGTCGTTTTGTGCGAACGTTCGCGCGGTTCCCGCCAATTAACACTTTGCGAACAAAGATGGCCGCCTTTCGGAGGGAAAGTCTTTGTGTACGTACATTGTAAGGGCGGCTATTATGTCGTGTTTAATGATTTTAGAAGGATCGAGCAAAGAAATAGGTATACTGTAGGTTTTGTTGACTGTTTGATGGAAGATTTTAGCTGCCCAAGTGGTTCTTGTATTCCGAAATTTTAAACTAAGATCAGAGCTAAGGAAATCCTTTTTCAATACACTTATTCGAAAATCCGCTCTTATCCCACCGCTTTTAGACACGCAATAGACTGTTTTCCGCACTAGTGCAAAAAAGCGCGCGTGCTCTCCCCTGCCACAATTTTATTACATTTATCATATCAGGCTGGGCCAGGGTGGACCCCCGAGAGTCACCGGTCAACCCACGTTTATATTCGTTTCTTCGGAAGTGTATTGAAAAAAGTTGTTTCATAATTTTTTAGTTGTTTCATTCAGTGACTAATTTGCACGTGGCAAATTAGTCACTGCAGCCCTCGGCTCCACACTCGCCTACAGCTCGTGCGAATCCCGCCTCGGTCGCAATGGCAAACTTTCTGCACTTGTATCAAAATGTACTATTTTCGTTCTGAAGTTATACCTTATTTTTCATGGCAGATTTCTAGTTGTAAAGCGGTTGTGTTCTAATGCTATCAATATAGTAACCTTCTTTGATAAAATTGTCTAAACATGTTCACCACTTTGAGGCTAAAGTAAATTTAGATATACTCGACTATTTATGACTACTCAGTTATAAGAGAACATGCAATTAATTAGCGATATAGTGCTAAAAAGTTACGGTTCCAATATATATTTTTTGTTAGTCTACGGTACAGATAAAGTGGAGCGAGTTTTGACCAAAGAAATTGAATCCATTTTGAACGGGAAACTACACAGGCTTATTATTTTGAGCAATTACAATAACACTACTTGTAAGTTAATGGACATGGGTATTCTCCCCATCCTGACCGACATAGCACCGACTTGGTCTTTGACTAACATCGAAAAGTCCAAACTTAAGGTTGGCCAACGTGCTATAGAGCGCAGCATACTAAGTGTTAAAATAACGGATCGCGTTCGAAACACTATACTGCGCTCCAAAACGCAGATCATTGACGTGGCTCATAAGGCTGCCCAGTTTAAATGGGACAGGGCTGGACATGTCTGCCGCATGCCGTTCGAGCGATGGGCCAGTAAAGCACAAAGTTGGTGCACTGAAATCGCACGACGGGGTCGCGGCAGCCCAAGAAGGAGATGGCGGGACGACTTAGATGTCTTCCTTGGAAATTGTCAAGAAGTGTCTCAGAGCCGGGAACAATGGAAGGAATGGAGGGAGGCCTTTGCCCAGCAGTGGGGCAGTATAGGCTAGATATAATAATATAATAATTACAATTAGTAAAATATTTATTTAACAGAAACTTAAATCTAATCATAACGTAATTAAAACTAACTTACAAAATAAAATAAAAGCCCCAAAGTACTAAAAAAAGCAATCTAAAGTACGGCGTCGAAAAACTCCTCCACATCGCTGTCGACTGGTAATGTACCCAAAAGACTGGCGGCCTTGCCACGCTGAATGGCAATGCTTATCCTTTGTCCGAAGTAAAAGCCAGCCCTCGGAAAAAATTAGTTACATAAATTCTTCCTTTACGAAAATCGTCCTTATGTTCTCATTTTGAAATACTTTATGCAAGAATTATCAAATCGATTTATTCTATTTTATAATTTATAACAACAGACGTGAGTTAAGTTCATTACAGTTGAATCTGTAGAATATTATGTCTATGGAAGGATCTAGTAAATCATTCGTTCTTTCTGTTCCACGGTTTCCAAAGACCGTGTGTTGCGATCATAGCGTTTTATTATTCCTATTAGCACTTTGTATAATGATGTTCGGGCCGGAGCAAAGGTTTCTATTTTATTGGCCAATGACGTCCGTGGCGACATAATATGTGAATGGTATAAATACTTACTTGACATTTAAGTTCTGTATGGACATAGGTATATTGTAAGAAATCAAGAAAATAGGGATAGTTTTGAATAACAAATAATGAAAAACTATTTTATTTACTTGGATTACTATTTATTTATTGAAAATTTATGCACATAACACTGTACAAAGGTGGACTTAATGCCTTAGGCATTTTCTGCTAGTCGACCTTAGAGTTATTTATGCTAACTTTCAAGTATATTGACACACGGAATGGGATTTTCCATACAAAGAAAATTCCCTTTTCACCCCTTTAAAGGTTGTATTTCCAAAAACCCTTTCTTAGTGCTCGCCTACGTTTTAAAAGGAAGCCTTGTGCAAAATTTCACGTTCCTAAACCCAGTAGTTTCGGCTGTCCGTTGACATGACAGTCAGTCAGTTTCTCCTTTTATGTCACTGGAAAATTATAGACTCCTGAATAATAAATCTTTATTCATCATCATCATCATCATTTCAGCCGATAGACGTCCACTGCTGGACATAGGCCTCCACCAAATGTCGCCACAACGAACGGTCCTGTGTGTCTCGCATCAATCGGATCATCGAAAATCTTTATTAGATTATAATTTCTCGATATATTATATAAAAAAAAAAATGTATACGCTAAAGTGATTTAGCGTATACAATTTTTTTTTGTTAAGAAAGTTTAGAAGAAGTTTAGAATTTGGATGTGAATCCAAATTCTTTAGTTTCCAACATTTAAACAGTGTCTTATTAAGAAAAAAATGGTTTACAATTTCTCGCGATATTTTACAATCTTAAAGCGTTTGCAATTTTCCGCTGATATATAGATTGATTCTCTATTTATATTCAGTTTTCATCTCCAAAAATGTATTTAAAACAACATCACATTAAACTTCATCTCTTTATCAACAGGTATGGTTTCAAAATCGCAGGATGAAAGACAAGAGACAGCGCATCGCCGTCGCCTGGCCATACGCAGCAGTTTATAGCGATCCAGCGTTCGCGGCATCAATTCTCCAAGCAGCAGCCTCATCAGTAGGCCTCCCCTACGGCTACCCCTCCCCGGCCCTAATTCCCCCTTTCCACAACCCCCAGCTGCTACCCGCCGGCTACCCATACCACTACCCTGCCTACCCTCGCTACCCCTACATCCCCCCTACGCCCCCTTCCCCCGTAAACGCTGAAGCGACGTCGCTAAGGCCCGCGTATTCAAATTTCAACTTAAATGTTGATAAATAATTTTGGGTCTTCATTTTCCCGATGGGTGTTGAGTTTAGGAAGTTTGCCAAATGGGTTGGTATTATTATGTAATTATTAGGGTTTAAATAGAATAATTGTATGTAATTGGGGGTTAGAAAGAAAAGGAGTTTGATTCCCAAAAACATACCTGAAAGAGGGAAAAATACAAGATTATTGTGGGGTTAAAAGACACACACATTGCAGTTTGATCCCTAACTAGTACCGAATAGAATCCCATTTGGACAAAAACTGTTTATTGTAAATATTTTTATTTCTTAATTTATTGATTGCTGGTCATATCTGTGAGTGAACTATTATTATGAATGAATGGAAATGAATGCATTTGTAATTTTAATTTAAAAAAGACGTATAAAATGTATTGTACAGTAATTTTTAAGTTTTGGTGATTAGGTATCCATTCCATGTTAAATGCTCCAAATTAGTGGTTACGTCTATGGTAAGGTTTATTTTCGAATAAACAAAATTATTTTTTTAGTGAAAGACAATTTCGTATCTATTAATATGAAATATCTATTTTAGTACGTTATTTTCAAAACTGTTTGATTTATTTTCACAAAATTTGTAATTTCTGCGTTTAACTTTTTCTGTAGAATCGTGTAAAAAGCCAAAGTATGTTAAATCGTAGTAAAAATTAGTGCAATACCGACAAAATGTAATGTCACCATTTTTAACAATGGTAATTCTTTCAGACATTTAATGTTTTGGACAGACTTGAGACTAAAAATAATATAGACCTAGGTACTATTTAATTTATGATTATTTTTTACTAAATAATAATATCTAAACTAAGCGTTTCGCCTCGTCATTTGTATTACGTACATCGAAGGACTGGAACAATTTGAAAACTATGGTCTTCCCGGCCGATTACAATTTAGGTGTCTTCAAGGTTAGAGTGTGCTCTTAATAAACTAGTGCGCTTCACCATCAACGATTGCATCACTGCTTAGGTGGGATCGCAGTCAAGCACTAGTTTATAACAATTAATATGATAAAAATGTCCCTGAATGAAATCGTCCGTTTGGAACCCAGTGAAATAGCAAAACCCAGTAAAATAGCATAAAATAACCTTGCGATTTTTAGTCGCAAGTCTGTACCAAAGATTTTATTGTAAATGTTTTGTAAAATATTAATGTTTAACTAATTAAGTGTTAGTGTTCATAGCAAAATAGTTAATTGTTTAATTAATTACTTTAAATACAATAAAATATCTTAGTTTTTAAGAAACATTGTAAAAATACATTTTAAAATATAAAAGAAAAGAATAAATAAGAAAGTTATTATATACATTTATTTTGTGGTTTTATTTAGTAACTAGCTGTCCCCTGAGGTTATACACGCGTTTTTAGGGCTCCGTACCTCGAAAGGAAAAACTGGGCAAGTGCAAGTCGGACTCTCGCACTGAGGGTTCCGTACAAACTTACCTATAAAACAGTTCAATTCCCGGATTGAGTTACGAAGATTTTACCGAATCGCAAAAAAAGTTTTTTTTTTATGACGTAACTACAAATTTACAGTTTTCAGAATTTTTCCTATACTTGTGCTATGAGACCTTGCTTCATGCAAAATTTCAGGATTCTAGGTCAACGGGAAGTACCCCATGAAATTTGATTCCCTTGAGAGTGTCGAAATATACGTTTTTTTGCGACATATAGGGCCGTATATTTTTTTTCGTTAACTTAGGAGTTTGATTTTTTCACACCTTCAAGGGACTGTAGATCTATGTACATGGTTTTAATTTCAACTCGATACCTCTAAGCGTTTCCGAGATAAAGGGTCTTGACAGACAGACAGACGGATGAACAACAAAGTGATCCTATAAGGGTTCCGTTTTTTCTTTTTGAGGTACGGAACCCTAAAAATGGAACCCTTATAGAATCACTTTGTTGTCCGTCCGTCTGTCTGTCTGTCAAGACCCTTTATCTCAAGAATGTGTGGAGGTATCGAGTTGAAATTAAAACTCAACAACTCTTATACTTTTTTTTTTTCGGGTGAGAAAATCATCTAATGACATCCCCCGCTCTTGGGCGGAGCGTGAGATAGTGTCAGACTTTTACTGACTAAAAACCCACTCCTGTGCCTTCTTTGCCATTTTTTTTTCCAGGGCCCCGAGGATCTCTTTCGCATCACCCATGGCCCCAGTAGGCTTCGACCCTGCTGGGCCCCTACGGTTGCTGACATCTCCTTGAGGCGCGCGTGGAACACTACGCGCCGTCGACGACTTGGGCTCGGTCCGGACGGTTACCGGACGATCGGACGGCGAGCCACCCATTGCTCACCGTCCGCAAGCCCGCGCCTACGGTGGCCGGAAATCGGGATCGGAATCCCGGCGGCGGTTGGGGCGTGAGGACCGTTGCCTCACGCGATCGGCCGCCTCCTTTGCTAGCATTACTGCTTCGCAGAAGGAGGCAACTGCCTGCCACTCCTCCTCGCTCCGGACCATGGCCTGTACCAAGGCCCGGCGCGAGAGATCGCTGCCACCGATCGCCCCCACGAGGACACGGCGGTGCTCTGCCCAAGCGGGGCACACCTCTACCGTATGCTCCACCGTGTCCTCCGGGCGGTCCACACAATGTTGGCACCCGGGCGTCTCTTCTGCACGAATCCGGTGCAGGAACCTCCCGAACTTACCATGTCCGGTGAGGACCTGCGTCATGCGGTAGGTAAGGACGCCGTGAGGTCTTTCCAGCCACTCCTCAAAGAGGGGACTTATCACCATAATTATGGCGTGCCCAAACAACTCTTATACTTAGGTCTGCGATCTCTTGAAGCTGAGAAAAAATCAAACTACTAAGTTAACGAAAAAAAAATACGGCTATTTATGTTGCATAAAGCGTATATTTCGACACTCTCAAGGGAATCAAAATTCATAGGGTACTTCCCGTTGACCTAGAACCCTGAAACTTTGCACGAATCAAGGTCTTGTAGCACAAGTGTAAGAATAAATCTGAAAACTGAAAATCTGTAGTTACATCACAAAAAAAAACTTTAATCTATTCGGGAAAATCTTCGAGACTCGACTCAGGAATTGAACTATTTACTTAAGTTAGTATGTACGGAACCCTCATTGCGCTAGTCCGACTCGCACTTGCCCAGTTTTCGTGTTTGTAGGCGGTAACCTCTGAAATTACTGGTCTGATTGCTAAAATTTTTTCACCGATAAAAATCTGCTTTTGTCCTGAATGACATAGGCTATATTTATTTTTTGCCGCAAGCAAAAGCTATCGTTTGATAAAGAGGCAAAGCGAAGAAAGAGAGATTAACGCCTGAACACTTTGTTGGCATTCGGTTATTCCGTCATTTACTTGCATTCTTCTTCTTTTTTTTTTATTTGGCTCTTCAACAATGAGTACACTATTAAATATAAAGGGAAACAATTCGAACTTAAGAAGAGCACTATATGCACTTTTAAATACGCCTTAACAGCTAATAATAATTAAAATTCTTCATTAGCTATAGTCGTGTCAACGCCACGAGATTCGCCCAATATCTTAAGAGGGTCCTTTTTCACTCGCCTATCGTCAACTTGATGTTACTTCATCTAACGCAATCCAACGCGATGTTTGACGAAAAGGCAACGTAAAAAAAGAGAGATAACGCCTGAAAACTCTGTTAACATTCGGTAATTCCGTGATTTACTCGAATATTTTACAAAACTTGGTCCAGGATATTACAAAACGTATTTTGTTTAAACCCTTAAAAGTTTTTGAAAAAAAAAATTCGTCAGTCAGAATCTTGATTAAATTTGCAAGGCTCTATTGTTATACTTTTTTGACTTTTTAAATTTTTGAGTAAATTACAAAGTGTCAAATTTCATGCAAAATAGCAGATTTTCAGAGGTCTTTACTGAATTAGTTTTACACAAATTTATAAATTAATTACAATAAAAGCCTAGATAATATCCACAAGATACTGTGTTTCCAAAATATCAAATGAAAAAGGTGTAATAACGTCATAATCGCGTAAGAGCGGTTGTATGAAAAACAGTGAAAATGTATGTCGTCTATGTCGAGTCTGGACACTGCGTGTATAGTTTGGCAGTTCACTGGTACGTAACTGTTTTTTTTATGTTTTTTTAATGGTTTTTGTAATAACATACTGTGACATAAAAAATCTTAAGTATTTTAAGTTGGTATCTAAATCTGAATATTAGTGAACACACGTGAAATTCGTAGTTCCGTGTAAGGGTTGAGTTTATCAACGCGCTACGAGGAGTGCTACGACGTAGCGCGCATTACGAAAGTGCTACGAATGCGTAGACTGCCTACAAAAAGTTCTGCGCAAGGCTATGATGTAGTGAGTGATGTAACGAATGTTAGATTTCTCACATTCGCGAATTCGAATGCGAATATTCAAATTCAATATTCGTGAATGCGAATGCGAATAAACCTTTAAATAAAGTGCGCTCAAAATATCATAGAGGTATGACATTTCGTGTCAGCCAAGTTTAAACCGAACATAGCAGAGCCTGATTGAACGAAGCTAATCACATTAAATTCATTCGAAAAGATTTGTTATGATTTGTGACACTGAAAATGTGAAATGCAGGTTGTGTGATAGAAAAATATTAAAGCAAATATAAAATTGTAAAATCATATCAGTTGTATTGTCATTCTATTTATATCCATTCAATCAAAATATTATTTTCTTTTTGTTTGTCAATAACATTCGCCAAACCTTCGCATGTTTCTTACGAATACGAATGCGAATGTCAAAAAATGTGCGATTTTTTTTTTACATTTATCACACAACGCTGTCTAGTCCCAAGCTAAGCAGAGCTTGTGTTATGAGTACTAGACAACTGATAAACATACTTATATATTTCTAAATACATACATATTATAGATAAATTACACCCAGACACAGAACAAATGATCGTGCTCATCACACAAACATTCGTCCTGGGTGGGAATCGAACCCACGACCTTCGGGCATAGCACTCCGGGTCACTAACCACTGGACCAACAGGCCAGTCAAAAATAAAATATTATTAATAAAATATTCGCGAATGCGAATGCGAATATTCGTTACGTCACTACTATGAAGTAAATTTGTTTGAAGAAATTAGAGATAAATACAATACTTAGCTTCTAAATAAATATTTAGATTTCATCAATAGACTAGCGTCTTCTAGCGACATCGCTCACGTGAAACTAGAATTCTCCATACAAACTGGACCCCCATCATCATCATCATCATTTCAGCCGAAAGACGTCCACTGCTGAACATAGGCCTCCCCCAAGCGTCTCCACAACGACCGATCCTGTGCGTCTCGCATCCACCGCACTCCCGCGACTCTCACCAGGTCGTCAGTCCACCTTGTGGGAGGCCTTCCGACGCTGCGCTTTCCGGTGCGCGGTCGCCACTCTAGAACCTTTCGGCCCTATCGACCATCCGTTCTACGACCCCCGTACTGGACCCCCGTTTCATCCTAGTAATAAGATGAAGTGAATTTTTTGATAAATCGTTTCGTATATTGTGCTTTATTACAGTTACTTTTAATTTACTATGGAAATATATTTACACGATTATTTCAAAAACACTTAACTAATTAAAACGTCGCCATACAACGTGGCAAAGCCGCCAGCCTTTTGGGCACATTTTCAGTCGACAGCGATGCGATGCGATGCGGAGGAGTTTTATGACGCCATATTTTAGTTAGGAATAGCCTTTAGTGTACGAGTATATATAGTTTCTTATTCTTTGTAATCATCACAAAAGAAATCTATGTGCAAAATGTCAGCTTTATAGGTTTTTTTTTTAGTTAGGAAATCATCAAAATACTTCTCCCAACCTTGGACGGGGCGGGAGGGCGTATCAGACTTTTGCTGACTTTTAGTTCCTTCGTTGCCTCGGTTCCAGGGCCCCGGGGTTCTTTTTCGTATCACCCATGGCCCCAGTAGGCTTCGACCCTGCTGGGCTTCTTTTTTTTTTAGGTGGGAAATCATCCAATGACATCTCCCTCCCCCTCCAGCTCAAAAATATTTGTTTCTTGCGGGAATCGAAACTGCGACACACGGCGCAGCAGGCAATCGCTTAACCACTGCGCTAGTTGTGACTTTTTGCGAACTTGACGCGGGCAAAGTCGCAGGCACCAGTTAGTGGGTATTTATAACTAAGTGTAGCGACATCTATGGCGTCACATAAGAACTATGCCTGTATCGCGCAATTAAAGTTCTCCACGTGATTTGAACATATAGAAGAGCCCGAAATCATCTATCGGGCAGTTGCCCACCAGACATAACACCCGTCTGGTCGGAGGATCCCTTTTCAACGGAGGTTTAAGTTTAAAGAAACTTTATTCTCAATAAAAACATAACATGTCGCTTACTTGAGAACAATAATTAAAACTTAATTAAATACTAATTTAGGTTCGACAACATCCGTCACAAAACAATCTAAACTACCCGAAACTTGACCCACCCAACGCATTCATTTTTCGAGTAGTGTCTGGTTGGCGATTAAGTAATGACTAAGCTGGGTTTTGAATGCGTTGAATGAGAGAAGGTTTCTTATGCGTGAGGGTATTTTATTATATAGCTGTGCTCCTTCAAATGTAACAACGGTTTGCGGGACTTTACTCTCTGTTCTGCATAACTCCAAATAAGCAAGCTTGCCACTATGGTAGGTAACCTTTATATACCGTTCAATAACGAGCTACCCATCAGCTGTGTGCACTGCGTTACCTAATAAGACACAGTTACCCACGATAGAGGGACGACCACGACACGAGAACACAGGGCCGGATTCAGATGAAAAGTCCCGTCTTGTTGCATTTTTTTTAAGTGATATAAAATGGGAAAATGGCAACAACATAAAACAACGAGTTTGAGCATATCGACATATTTACATGCTCCATAATAAAGTTTCGAAGCCTATTGTATGAGACACTTGAGCACTTTCATTAGCATATTTTTAGTTTTTTATGGTCATCGGTCCACCTTGTGGGAGGCCTTCAACACTGCGTCTTCCGGTACACGATCGCCACTCCAGAACCTTTCGTTCTTTCTGGGTGCAATGTGCCCTGCCCATTGCCACTTATGTTTGGTGATTCTTCGTGCTATGTCGGCAACCTTGGTTCTCCTGCGGATACCTTCATTCCTGATTCGATCACGCAAGAAAACTACCTTTGGGTAACGTGTAGATGTTGGTGTTGCTGTGTAGTGTTTATGTAAGTATGTGCTTATCTGGATTATTTTAATTTTGGAGCTATTTAAGTAGGAGTATGGTTTGTGTGTAGTCATAGCTGATTCAACGTGCCTGTTCAGGATTTATTTGAAGAAAACTGATTTGAGTTTGAGTTAATCTAAAACCACATTCCGTCGTCCCAAATCCGCCCCTGTAACGAATACGGTGTGTATGTGTGAGAGTTAATTAAACGGTGGCACGTATCGACGCCGTTAATGTGAGTGATGTATGGCTTACCTGTGTTGTATTGTGTTGTGTTGTATGTAGGTGTATTGATTGGGGGTGTATGTATGTAGGTAGGTAGCATGGAAGGTAGGTTGTCTTCAAGTGAGTCTGAGTCCGGATTATTCCACAAACAGTGGCATGTATTGACACCGGTACCGTTAATGTGAATGATGTATGCCTTAGCTGTGCTGTATGTAAGTGTGTTGATTAGAGGTGTATGTAGTGGGTAGGTAGGATGTCTGCGAGTGAGTCTGAGTCCGGATTATTTCACAAACGGCGCAATTATTAATAATATTGCTTCGGCTTGGACTTGGAATTCAGGCCTCATCTTTACGCCCCAGTCGCCGTGCAGGAGTCAGGAATCGCCGGGTATCCTAGTCATAGACTTGCGGACGGTGAACAATACGTAGCTCGTCTTCCGGTAAAGACCTAACCCGATGACGGTAATGTATCAGCGCAGTTAAAATGAGTGATATACCTATGGCTTACGTATGTTGTATTGTTTGTAGGTGCACTGATTGGGGGTGTATGTAGTAGGAAGGTAGCATGAAAGGTAGGTTATCTGCAAGTGAGTCTGAATCTGGATCATTCCACAAAAGATGCCACGATACGGACTAGACAACAAAGGAATAATATTAATAGATTAAAATCTAGATTTTGACGTCTTTATTTCCATAGAAGATGGGTAGGCCTTTAGTGTGGGACGCTACCTGTGTCTACACTCTTGCGCCATCCCATCTTCCTAGCTGACGTGCTGTGCTGGTGCTGCCGCCGCGGCTGCGGAGAACCTCAAGCGGCGAAAATATAACAACCTCGTCGGCAGTTCTATTTTTGAGCCGTTTGGGGTTGAGACTCTTAGTCCGAGTACTCATGCGCTTTTTAAAGAATTATCCAAACGGCTAGTTGACACTTTGCGTGACCCAAGGGTTGACTTTTACCTCGTTCAGAGATTAAGCATTGTCATACAACGTGGCAATGCCACCAGCCTTTTGGGCACATTTCCAGTCGACAGAGATGCGGAGAAATTTTTTGACGCCATATTTTAGCTAGTAGTTTTTGCCTTTAATACATTAAAATCAAGATTTAGTTTCTTTTGCTTTGATTTTGGATTCTTGAGCAGAGGTGGGCCAATGATAACGGTACTTTGCTTTACTTACGAGTTGTGGATCGTGGGTTCAAACTCAAACGGGAACACGATCCCGATTTTCAGCCACCGTAGGCGCAGGCGCGGGCTCCGTCGTCCAGTAACCGTCCGAACCGAGCCCAAGTCGTCGACGGCGCGTAGTGTTCTACGCGCGCCTCATAGAGACGTCAGCAAATCGTAGGGGCCCAGCAGGGTCGAAGCCTACGGGGACCACGGGTTAAATGAAACTAAATCCCCGAGGCGCTGGAACGCAAGGCAAAGATGGGATCGCAGTCAAGCATTGGTTTATATGAATTAAAAAAAAAAAGAAGAAACAAACGAGGGGACTTTAGTCAGTAAAAGTCTGACACGCCCTCCCTTTCCGCGCAAGGGCGGGAGATGTCATTAAATGATTTCCCACCTTCAAAAATGCGGTTTACTTTGTGTAATATATTACATCACCATCACCGTTATCACCACTAATCTCAAAACGGTGAAAAAAATCATCATGATATAATTTTTTTTTTTTTCGTGGGGGAACCATTCAAAAGGTGCCTGGACTTTTGGGGTAAAGACCAGGGAGTGTGGGATTCTCACCTCAATAAAACCACCCCGGTAATCACCATCAGCACATGGAAAAAGGCCCCGTGACCTCTTAAAAGACCACCCCGGAACCCCTTCTGTACAACGTCAGTTAGGGCACATCCCTGAGGAGACTGAGAGAGGTCTTCCCTTAGCCTCGTTGCCTCGTTGTGCACAAACCGGCATGTCCTAGAACCAAAAATTCGAAGTAATGTGACATTTACAAACCTGCACTGACCCTGCACCAGAGTGGTGGATTACGGCCTTTATTCTCTTTTAGAAAGAAGGCCTGAGTCCCAGCAGTGGGAACATAATAAGGCTGATTATATTATTTTATATATTACCTACTACCAAAAAAAAACAACACAATCTCGACAGAAAACGACAGAAACTATATAAAAATAACGTAATTGTGAGAAGAACTCTCGCCAATAATAGCTCGATAACAAATATGGGGGCGTACGTCTGGGCACTGATAACTGAGTAATAAATGATATACGTAGCAATGAGGAATAGGAGAAAACGGTAGGGTGACGTAGAAATGTGAATCATTCGGGATTTTTCCCGAAAAGTATTAAATGGAACGTATAAGTAATGCAATGACTGGCCTGTTGGTCTAGTGGTCGGTGGAACCGACTGCTAGAGTCGTGAATTCGATTCCCACTTAAGGACAAATGTTTGTGGTATGAGCTCGATCATTTGTTCTATGTCTGGGTGTAATTTATTTATAATATGTACCTATGTATTTAAAAATATATACAGTATGTTTATCAGTTGTCTAGTACTCAAGCACAAGCTCTGGTTAGTTTGGGACTGAATGGAATTGTGTATCGTAAAAGTAAATAAAAATAATGAAAAGGGCAATGCTTGGGGTTTCCTTGCGTGATTGTTTCAAGAACGAACATATCTGCAGGAGAACTAAGGTTACTGACATAGTCTGAAAAATAAACTTAAGTGGCAGTGAGCAGAACATGGGAGTAGAATTCCCTGCGGGAGTCTGTGTTTGATGATAGCTTGTAGCTATAGTAGGGGTTTTTAAGTCAAGAGTGAATAGGTTATTTCTGAGCTAGTGTGCTTTATCATCGACTACATTATCACTTACTATCCAGTGAGATATTGGGCAAATGCTAGCCTAACAATAATAATAATAATAAATCCGCAGGGCAGTTTTGTGGCGAACTGTTGGGCATTAGCGACCCCACGGACCTGATCTCCCGGGAGAATTCTTGTTCTTCATCTCCGGCTTGCCTTTATTGGCCGGCCGTAGTGAACACTGACGAGGAACAGGGCTCCCATCTCTCTCTTGCCTTTATTGGCTGGCTTGAGTAGAGATTCGCAAGAGCAAATGTGCTCGGGAGAAGGATGTATAATCCAGTAAGGTACTGGTAGGGATCTTGACCGTACTTCCGGGATTGTCCTGATAGCCGTGGTATACCTCTCCACTCCTCAAGCACCTCAGGATATGTTACCCTCATGTTGCTATGTCACTTCGTGCTAACGACCGTTTTTGGGGGCCCATTTATTGAGTGTGCAAGTCACCCCCTGCCTTTTTATTGATGGAAATTAATAACATTATTCAGGCAGGGGCCATACTCTTAACATAGTTTCTGGTAACCAGTCCACTTAAGAATAAACCATAGCCTTATATCTTAGTTTTCCATATGTCGCAATAGTTTCCCACCAACCGGGGGTTGTCCTTGGATGCACTAGCATAGTACGTACAGGGATAATCACCGGTTTGTACCACTTTCCATTAAAGCGTCTAAAAGGGCCTCTGCGAGTTGGTTTCAGCTCCTCGTACGCCTTCCAAAGGTCCAGGACCTCAGGGTCCTGAGATAAATGAATGTATAATAGTAATAATAAAGTACCAAACCGTTCAATATAGTCAGGAATTTTAGACGTAGCACTCACGAATAGGAGAAGGATGGTAGGGTGACTGGGAGATGAGAATTATTCCATATTTTTTCGAATTCGATGATTATGATATAATTATATTATCTCCTGTATTTACTGTATATACTTATAAATTACATTTTTAAATATTTTTTTTAAACAAAATCACAAAAAAAACCTTTAAAAATATAAAAAATTATATTACACAAGGGAACAAGAGTTTTACAACCAGAACAGTAGTCATATATTTTTGTTGCACTACCCTCACGGTAGTAGTAGTTTTTTAATTTATTATATTTCACACATCAAGTCATCAAAGTGTTGTGACCGGTCTAATATAAATTTTATTTAAAGTTTCATATTTTCGCTAGAATTAACCAACCGTAAGCAAGTATTCTCATTACATTATTCAAAATATCACGAATCTTTAAGTTTTTTTATGTTATTATATCAAGTTAAGTTAGACCGACGTTTTATGCATAAAAATATAGCTAGTGGTTTTAGATGATATTGTAAAATCCACCAAATAAATTTTAAAACGTTGCGGATGTTATGTAGTGATAAATCTAAAAAAAAAATATGGAAGTAATAAATATAGTTTACTGTTCCTATTTTGAATTTAGGATCTAGAGATCGTAGGGGAGTAGGGTCCAAGCTACCGGTGGCTAGGGCTCCAGAGACAGAAACCTCCTTATTATGTTAATTATTATGATAAAATTATTAATAAAAAAATTAAACAAGTACCCAATAATCAGAGGTCGGAGTAGGTAGATTGATTTTATATACTTGCGTCAAGAGATTATAATATGGACATGCCATTTTATCCATAATGTGCGGGAAGGCCCTGTCTAAGTTTTGTCTGTCATACTGTCAAGCGTCATTTCTAATTCAACAGTAAGGGACAAAATACGGTGTAACTATTCCAAGGTATTTTTGTATAAAATAAAATACTGATTTCTTTCACCATTAGCTAACACTGGCAGCGTAGATTGATATTATTAATACGTTTTTCACCTTAAACACAAATTCGTGCTAATTTCAAAATTCCGGAACAAATATAACAATAAATATGAAGTTCCGGTATTTTGGAGGCATATCCATATTATCCTCTATGTTTGACGTCAACGACCTTAAATCAATCTACCTACTCCGACCTCTGCCAATAACAGAAATTATTTAACTGAAAACAAGCTACACTCTTTTTATGCAAAAAAAAAATTGGTGGTTCCATCAAGATAGACCACGAGAACAAAGCCAGTAAAAAATCTTGTTCCCATCTACTAACTAATATTATTCCATCAATTGTTAGAAGAACTTTCGCCAATAATAGCTCGATAACAAATATGGAGGCATACGTCTGATAGGCAAGTGATAAATGTTGTACGTAGTTCTAAGAAGCAGGCGTAAGACGGTAGGGTGACTAAGATATAAGAATTATGCGGGACTTTTCCTGAAGTCGATGATGCACTAATACACCTATCATTATAGTTACCGTAAGTCAAATGACGTCGCTAGCCTTTGCCAATATTATGAAGGGTTAAAATTGTTAATTTTGTATGTTATTCGAAGGCCATCTGTGGAAAAATTATCTGAGGCCCTACCACGAGCTCTTAATGCAATCCATTTGTTGATCTAAACTGAATTGTTAAAGGGATGGAGCTATAAAGGTTGTATAGTTCCATCACTCTTTCTCACTCGCAAGCCTGATATTTTAACATGTCATGATAAGGCCCCAGATTACACGAATTCTCTCATGCATAGAAAGCTGTTAATCGTTGAGTGTTACGTCCTTATTTTTTTCTTGAAAAATGCACGCTCCTTCTTGACTACAGGAGCGAAACTGTGGGGAAAGAGAAGGGGTTTATTGTTAAACTAGCAAGAAACATACTCCTGACATAAAAATAATCCTATGTCTTATTTGAGGACATGGTTTACCCGCCATGTCCTCAAATAAGACATAGGATTATTTTTATGTCAGGAGTATGTTTCTTATGTGTAGTCAAGAAGGAGTGCCAGGTTTTACCTAAATCCGTTGAGTCGTTTGAGCGTGAACTGAATGAGTAAAAACATACAAACATCCACACACACACATACATACAAACTTTTATCTTTATAATGTTAGTGTGTTGAGATAAGTAATATTAATAGATATGGAAGCGCGACTTATAAAACTGTCTTAGTTTGCTAGGACTGTGAAATTATTCGAAAGAGTTGACGCAGTGCACAGGCGGGTTTTAGCCCGTAAAACTCTGATACTCACTCTCCCCGCCACCCAGAGTGGTAAAAGATATTTGAAGATATCTCACTTTAAAAAAATCTGTCTCAGTTTTCCCAAAACCCGTGGTCCCCGTACAAATCCACATAGCCTATCCAGTTATCATTTTGATCTGACTGCTGCTATATTACTGATGCGTATCATTCGCGTATCATTACACGGACTCAGTTCATGTCGCTGTGTGAGCGTACTTACTATTCATGGCTGTTTGGCTCATCTAGTTGATTATTTTTATTCTTTGTTTTCTTATTTATTGGAGGACATACGGAGAGATATTGTCGAGCATTTTTTTTCTGTTATTAGATACAAATGGAGTAATAAAACTTAGGTTCGTCTAACGTTATGCGTCTTTTTTTGGTGTGATAAAGCAGCATTCTACTGGTGTAAGAATTTTTAAAATCGGTTTAGTAGTTTTTGAGTTAATTCATCACAAACAAAAATACTAACACACAAAACTAAAAACTTTCCTCTTTATAATATTAGTATAATAGGCCTACATGGGCACTTACAAAACGTCACAAGCTAGTGCACGGTTCCAATTGGTCGTTTCCTATGGAGAATAACCGGCAAGAAACACGTTCGTGGTTACTCATTTAAACCGCTAACCGTTAAAACCACCGATGTTCTTACAGATGTTTCTACAGATGCCCTTTGCGTTTTAGGGCCTTGGTAACTCTTTATACAATCCCGCAGCCCTGGCATGAAATGATGATGATGATGATGATGCATGTAACCCAGTAATGTACCGCACATCGTTTTCCGGTGTCCAGGCGTGCAATTCTTTAAGAAAACAGCCATGAGCGCAGCACTGGCCGCAGCGACGAAATCCAAATACATACATAGGATTAACAATCCAATGGCCCTATATATTAGATTGCTAATCTAATGTACCTATTTGGATTTCGTCGCTGCGGCCAACGCTGCGCTCAAGGCTAATTTTCTTAGAGAATAACACTGCTGTGTTTGAGAGTGAGAGGCGAGATCTGGAACAGTAGATAGAGACCATTGTAAACATAAATAATTTTGGGGAATTAAAAAAAAAAAACTAAAACTAGGTATAGCGACTAAACTAACAGATAGCGCAAAGAATAATTAAATAATAAAGACACATAAACTATCCTTTCAATTTGCATAGTTTCATATAGCTGTTAAGCATAGAAAATAGATACAAAATAAAAAGTTAAACATAATTATAAAACGGCATAACACATAGTAAAAGTTATCAAAAAATTAGGACAAAAACATTAAATTATAAAGAGCACTAAAAATCAAATGGATACAAAATAAAAAAAAACCTTAAACAAAGTCTCTGACCACGTCGGGGGGACTTAATAAAAAAAAAAAACTAAACCAGTGATGTAACATAAGTAGACACCATCAGATAAATTAATAATCTGTACCAAAACCCATAGATTTTATTAAACTCTATGGCCACCTAAACCAGCATGGGCCACTGTATAAACAGGTCATAAAAGTGTAAACTACAGTGGCCCGCAATAATGGTGTTTCAGCAGCAACTAATGAAATATAAACTTCATGCAGCTCTATTATTTAGCGCTTGATGGAGATACGATGTGAAAAATTGCCTCGGAACCGACGCCCGCCATTATGGACGGGTTGTTGGGTTACGAATGTGTAGACGCGGCATTAGGGGTTTTCTTTTTTAGGGTTTCGTACCAAAAGGGTAAGCGGAGTGATAGCAATAGGGTCCCACTATTGCTATCACTCCGCTGTCTGTCTGTCTGTCATCAGGGTGTATCTCATGAACCGTGATAGCTAAATATACAGGGTGTTTGGTGCATCGTGTGCCAAATTGAAATGGTCGTCGGGAGGGGTCATCTGCTATCCTTCCAGACCCCTAAACACTGTCGCAACCCAGTGCTGGGCACGCCACAATCATGGCGGTAACTCCCCTCTTTGAGGAGTGGCTGGAGCGGCAACACGGCGTCCTCACCTACCGCATGACGCAGGTCCTCACCGGACATGGCAAGTTCGGGAGGTTCCTGCATCGGATTCAGGCGGAAGCAACGCCCGAGTGTCATCACTGTGCGGACCACCCAGAGGACACGGTGGAGCATACGGTGGAGGTGTGCCCCGCTTGGGCGGAGCACCGCCGTGTCCTCGTGGAGGCAATTGGCGGCAGCGACCTTTCGCGTCGGGCCCTGGTTCAGGCTATGGTCCGAAGCGAGGAGGAATGGCAGGCGGTCGCCTCCTTCTGCGAAGCAGTAATGCTAGCGAAGCAGGAGGCTGCACGCGTGAGGGAACGAAGGCCCTCACGCCCTAGCCGCCGTAATTCCGACCCCGACTACCAGCCACGGTAGACACGGGCTTGCGGACGTCGAGCACTGGGTAGCTCGCCGTCCGGCTGTTCGGTAATTAACCGGACCGAGCCCAGTCGTTAACAGCGCGTAGTGATCCTCGCGCTCCTCAAAGAGATGTCAGCAAACTGTAGGGGCCCAGCAGGGCCAATGCCCGGTAGCTAGGACCGCGGAGAATTTCTGAAAAAGAAACCCGTAGTCCTAGAACGCAAAGGGTAATTGAAGGATACAGGTGTGGTTTTAGTCCGTAAAAATCTGACACGCCCTCCCGCTCCACCCAGAGCGCGAGAAGTCATTTTGATGATTTCCCACCTTAAAAAAAGAAAAAAAAAAGACCCCTAAACACTTCTCATGCCCAGTGGATTTTTTTTCATCTACTTTTTATTGTTTTATGAAAAAGAGACCCAAATTTTTAATTCAAATACAATATTTTTAAAATATATAAGGCGTAAACTCTGAATTTTAATTTTATTTAAATGTGTATTGTATTAGAGTACTTTTAAATTTAAAATTAGTGACATTAGCTATCCAGTTTTTTTTTTTTAATTTACTTGCAAAGTTTTGGACTTGAATTAAAGCTGTCCATGTTACAGCTATTTACTTGGCGATAAAAAAAAAAAACAAAAGCGACCGGATTCTTCCAACTTCCTCAAAAATTCTCTAGTTTATCCTCTTGCTAGTGATGTGCCACATGCCATAAAAATCTTTTTATAACTTTGTGAATTCGCTAGAATTGTGAATCGAGTCACATTAGACTAATATTCAAACCGATAATATTCGATCTAATATTGATTTAAAAAAATTTTTGCTTAAATGATACCTGAAAAACATATTAAAAATGTTTTCTCACTCTTATAAGAAAAAATCTGTCTCGTACTTATGTGGCAAAAAGCGTACATTTCGGCACTCTCGAGGAAATCAAAATTCATAGACCGTTTTTTAGACCGATTCAAAATTCGTTGACCCAGAATCCTGAAATTTGGCATAAAGCAATATCTTATAGCACAAGTATAGGAATAAATCTGAAAACTTTAAATATGTTGTTACGTCACAATTTCTTTTTTGCGATTCGGAAGTAGGTATTTTCCGAGACTCCATTCCGGAGTTGAACTCACAATGTGAAACTCACAACTCAAAATGTGAATTAAAAAAGCATTTTTTGCAACTGAATGAATTAGTTTAGTCATACTAACTTATTTATAATATCTTTAAAATGTAAAACTTACTACCTAACTTATTTGTAATTTATCCGAACTCACTAGCCATATATAAGCCAGTAAAGGCTTTTGTGGTTTTAGTATTTAAAAAAATGTATAGGTAAGTACTGCGATTTTGAACATAAATAAAAAAAAAACTATTTACATAGATAAGTTTGTACGGGACCCTCAGGGTGCGAGTCCGACTCGCACTTGCCTAGTTTTTTTTGTTTATTATTTTTTTCACATATTATTTTAAGTTACCATTTTCTGCCAGCGAGCGGCATCGCCCGCCTGAAGTAGCAAAGTAGATTTCCCAAGGAAACATTCACCTACTCCTGAGATAAAAATATTTAGAGAGTTAACAAAAAGTGCTTTTTTTATTTCGTTAAAATCGTTGCTCCACATTAGAAACTACTTCTGTATCGTGGCTGCGTTCACAAACATAACACACACTCATAAACGCTTTGACTTTGACTTTTGAGTCATATACACAAGACATCCACCCTATTATTGAACTATTACCTAAAGGCCATAAAACTACCACCTTCACTACTACTACATAATTTCATTAAATTACTTCAGTCTATTAGTAACTAGCTTTTGCCCGCGGCTTCACCCGCGTACATAAAATATTGTCTATGTCACTCAGGAATAAAGCAGCTTTCTATCAGTGAAAAAATTTTAGCATTCGGACCAGTACCTTCAAAGATTATCTCCTACAAACCAAAAAAAAACAATCTTTACTTCTTTATAATTTAGTATAAGAGCAGTGGTGGCCGAGTGGTAACGGCCTCGACTTACGAGTCGTAGGTCGCGGGTTCAAACCCAGCCAGGCGCATTACTTTGTGTAATTTATTTCATCACACCAAAACGGTGAAGGAAAACATCGTGAGGAAACCGGCATCCACCAACCCGCACTGGGCCCGCGTGGTGGATTACAGCCCATTCCCTCTCGTAGAGAGGAGGCCTGAGTCCCAGCAGTGGGAAAATTATAAGGCCGACTATGCTATGCTATGCTAATATTAGTGTAGATCTCTATTATTTATTTATTGTACACACATACCACAGTGTTGTCTCTTTTAACCCAAAGGTTGACTGGTAGAGAATGCCTTGTTGCATTATGTTGGTACTGTATACGAAGATTAAATAAAACGACTGCGCCAACCGTGCCATCTTGAGTCACGCACACATATACACTTCTATAAAAACAAATAGCTACAAAACCTATTATTATAAATAAGTTTCGTCATCAACACTGCGGGGGTCCTCCAGCTCAGTACCATTCAATCAGTAGCCGGTAGCCGGGAATTAGTCTCGGTTCCCCATTGTGTGATGGCTAAATAACAATAGCCGCATAAGTAGTCACGGGGTGATTCCCGACCACCGTAAGCGCGCGGTTACGGACGGCGAGCAATGGGGTAATGGGTGGGACTTGGACTCGGTCTGGACGATTGCCGGATGACCGGACGGCGAGCTACCCATTGCTTAGCCCACGCCTACGGTGGCTGGAAATCGGGGTCGGGATCCTGGCGTCTGGGGCGTGAGGAAGTCCGTTCCCTGATGCATGCGGTCGCCTCCTTCGCTAGCATTACAGCTTCGCAGAAGGAGGCGACCGCCTGCCACTCCTCTTCGCTCCTGACCATGGCTTTTACCAGGGCCTGGCGCGAGAGGTCGTAACCACCGATCGCCCCCACAAGAACACGGCGGGGCTTCACCCAAGCGGGGCAAACCTCCACCGTATGCTCCACCGTGACCTGTCCGGTAAGGACCTACGTCGCGCGTTGTGTTCCAAGCGCTCTTCAAAGATATATGTCAGCTAAAATGAGCTGCCAGGGCTATGGATCGTTCGAAAGAGTTACCAACTGAAGGAACACTGTGGGTTTTAATCAGTAAAAGGCTGATAATCTCTCTTGCTCCACCTTGAAGTGGGAGAAGTCATTGCATGATTTCGCACCTCAAAAATAAAAAAAATATGTGTAGTTAAACACCCCTATTTTATAATTAATACAAAAAAATGGGGCTCTATCCGTACCCGTTACTGATAATATTTTTGTACCTAGTCAAAAGTAAAAAAAAAAGAAATCAAATATTGTCCACGAAAATTTGTCATAATTGGTAAATTCATACTAGAATCAATAATTCATAAAAATTGCTACAAAAAAAAAACTTACGTATTAGGTCTTTAACTATGAAATTAGCCGTAGTATTATTAGTCGTTTTTTTATTAGCTTTCATGGTTATAAGAACTGCGATATTACAGAAAATACAAAACACAAAGAAACCAATAAATACCTAATTTCGTAAAAAGAATAACGTAGCTTTAATATAAAGTTTATTTGAACTTATAATTTCAAGTCAATCCAAAGATATAACACTTCAAAGCAATTTGAATCTTTGAATCCTGTTTTAAAAAACTGCAATTTCATACTTTAACCCCTATTACAAGTAAAGACACCGGTCTTTACTTATACCTAAGCTTTTTTTTCTTGATCCTGATCAAGAAAAAAAAGCTGACCGTGACCAGATTGAACTCAGATCCGTACGTTCAACTTTTACACTAGTGCTCACTTATTAAATACATTCACGAAAGCAACAGTCACTATTTTTAATAAAAAATAATAAATCAAATACCTCCTCTAATCGTAACAACTCTGTGCAAAAAGAAAAACTCGTATAATTGTTCTAATATTGCAATTTCATTCCGCTTCTCAATCCAAACCCGTATGTCGTTCGTCACTTCAGCGCCAAAAAGCCGTAAGCGCCACCCATTAGTACTGAACTTACGACTATTCTATCATAAACCACACTGGCGCTTAAGACGTTTTGTATAACACAGTAATAAAGAACGCGCCGCTAACAATTTGTTTTGGCCAATCACAGGCAGCGGACTTTTTTTGAAACAGCCAATGGCGGAACGTAGATAAAGGCCCGTTTCGCTCTAGCAATCCGTGCTGAAAGTCCCTGAGCATTTTCCCGTATAACTACAAGGAAAAGTGTTCACGGGATTCCGGACCGTATTGCATTGTATAATCAGCCATCATGGAACCCGAAGCGATTCATGAATGTGTTGTGTAGTCGGAAAAGCTTAGCTCGCTTGCTTTTCCTCTGTAAGTGCGAGAAGGATGGAGATAGAGGGAAAAGCGCGTGGGAGGGAGAAGGACATAGGTGGTGGTTAGGATGTTTCATGTATGGGTGTTGGTGAAGTAATTTTCCCGCTTTTATTCGGCGTGCAGTGGCGGTGGGAGCGATACAGTGTAACTGTTTAAGGTTCACGTTTTATTATTTTTAGGATTTAAAATTATTCCTCAATGAGGTATGAATGTATTTTCAATCCTTTTTAGGGTTCCGTAGCCAAATGGCAAAAAACGGAACCCTTATAGATTCGTCATGTCTGTCTGTCTGTCTGTCTGTCTGTCTGTCTGTCTGTCTGTCTGTCCGTCTGTCCGTCCGTATGTCACAGCCACTTTTTTCCGAAACTATAAGAGCTATACTGTTGAAACTTTGTAAGTAGATGTATTCTGTGAACCGCATTAAGATTTTCATACAAAAATAGAAAAAAAGCAATAAATTTTGGGGGTCCCCATACTTAGAACTGAAACTCAAAATTTTTTTTTTCATCAAACCCATGCGTGTGGGGTATCTATGGATAGGTCTTCAAAAATGATACTGAGGTTTCTAATATCATTTTTTTCTAAACTGAATAGTTTGCGCGAGAGACACTTCCAAAGTGGTAAAATGTGTGTCCCCCCCCCTCTAACTTCTAAAATAAGAGAATGATAAAACTAAAAAAAATATATGATGTACATTACTATAAAAACTGCCAACGAAAATTGGTTTGAACGAGATCTGGTCAGTAGTTTTTTTTTAGTACGTCATAAATCGTAAACCGCATTTTACCTTTCAGAAACGTGGTCATACTTGCGCAAGCCAAATATGAACCTGATACAAAGATTATTATTATGTTACTTGCTGCTACGGAACCCTCCATGGGCGAGTCCGACTCGCACTTGGCCGGTTTTTAACCTTGGAAACAATCAATTTAAATTAAAATAATCGTTAAACTGTTCTGGCAGTTTTATTGACGTGACAACGTCTTATAAATTGGTTTGCCGGGTGACACTTCAAGAAACTGCGTTACGCTCCGCTCACGTTATGCGCTCACAATGAGAGCGAGTGAGAGGCACGCGTCCCTTCCACTCGGGCATGGTTAGCCCGCCTAAGAGCGAGAGAGACAGACATAAAAGTCGTTGTCACGTAAAACTTTCGCCCGTATACCGACTTTACAGGCAACCAATTTTTTTTTTATGAAAAAAAATTCAATAAAAAAAAACGAATACTGTTGATTGGATTTGATCAGTTTTCAAAAATTATGCATCGACTAGTTTCTGTCAGCGACTTAGCCCGCATGAAAGTAGGTAAGTTTCTTCATAAAAACTTTGGACCCCTGTTTCACCCCCCTTAGGGGTGAATTTTGGAGAGTCCTTTCTTACTATTATAATAATAATATTCCACAACTATCACACAACGGCGTCCAGTCCCAAGCTAAGCAGAGCTTGTGTTATGAGTACTAGACAACTGATAAACAGACTTATATATTTCTAAATATATTCATATTATAGATAAATTACACCCAGACAACAAATCACATAAACGTTTGTCCTGGGTGAGAATCGAACCCACGACCTCCGGCATAGCAGTCAGGGCCACTAACCACTAGACCAACAGGCCAGTCTATCAACTACACTACAACTCGTAAATCATCGTAGTAAGCGTAAATCTCTCATCTCAATCGAATATTGAGATGAGAGATTTACGCTTACTATCAGGTGGGATCGCAGTCAAGCAATGGTTTATATGAATTTAAAAAAAATTCTTACCATCATTGATAGGTTTGAAATAGCAACCCCATTTTTACAAACAACATAAAAATATGCTTAGTGCCAACTATACATTTTAAATGCTTCCAAATAATAATGATATTAGAAAATACGATGCAGTAAAAAATAAAAATATTGTAATAAAATATCAATTTATTCGGTCTTAAGCAAATAAAACCACTAATTTATTTAAATTATACTGTTGGTCTGTTGCCAAGGAATAAATTAAAACGATGCGATTATGAGAGTTGTGTTTTTGTTTTGTGTACACTTATTTTCATCTAAACACCTATTGGATAAATGATGGCACGGTTGGCGATTGGTTAGTGCGCTGCATATTAGATTTTAGCACGGAGCAAACCTTTGTATGGCCTATAGAAGTTTTTATGAGTTTAGGTATCTTGCGTATACAAGTTTACATATTTGTAAACGTACCCACAATACAGGAGTAATTACTAGTGGGTCAAAGATATAAAAAAAAAATAGTATGTCGATAGAATGTAAATAATACCTAATGTCAATACAGTATTCCAGCCAATGAAGCAATGGAAGTTTTGTGGTAAGCCTGCATTGCATCATGTGTTTGAATTTAGAACGATTTTGAATTGTCAAAATTAACGGGTTTTTACCAAAACCGAGTTGTTACTTCTCGGTCGAACGGCTCATCGGATTTGGATGAAATGTGGCACGCGGGTAGATCATGTCCTGAAATAGCATATAGGATTTACCCCGGGAGTATGTTCCATTGAAACAATTTACTATTTTCCGCCGCTGGCAGCAGCTAGTAGGTGTCTAAACAATAAAAACTATTTAAGGCCCTAGCTCCCGAGCAGTGCCATAAAACAGTGATTTTCTGAAGCCTACTCCTCGGTAACGGCTGGGTCAATAGGTTCGAAAAAAATATATGTTTATTATAGATTCTTCGGTAACATTATAAACATATAATTTTTTCGTATGACTAACACTTTTGCCAAAAGAAAAATCTAACAACATGATATTTTTTCGCTTCTTCTCCCTACTCCTTTCAAACGGCTTTGTTTACACAAAATAGCTGGTTAAGTGTTCTTCAGAATATACATAGCATATTTTAAATCAATCATTATTTCGCAAATAAAATGGGTTTAAAGTTCAGCGGGCCCAGTCCCTCTATGCGGGCGCAGGAGATAGTACGAGTATAATTATGTGCATTTAAGTCCGACCAGATGTTCAAGGGACTACCTATACGCCTTAAATCAAGAGTGAATAGGTTACTTCTAGGTAAGCGTGCTCCAACGTCGACCACATCATCGCTTACTAGCTTACCATGGGGTGAAATAGTGGTCAAATTCCGATAATGAATATTGAAAAAAAAAATGGGTTCCTGCAGTAATATGTGAAAACTTTAGACGAATCTAGCGACACCTTTTAAGCTAAAATGCAACAAGCCGTTTACGCCCTAGAGGGTGCTAAAGATACATACACACATACACCATACCTATATTATAAATAGGTACTGTATATTGTATCCTCGAAAACCCTCCTTCTGGCCCAGTCCACTAATAAGGCAATATTTCGCAATATCCAAAACCAGCCAAGTTACATCCTCAATCTGTTTAGACTTAACCGGTGTATAATAAAACAGTCGCTTCCACCGCCAGTTCACCGACAATGATAACAGTTTATTCAGCGTCTGTATCCGAACGTTGTAGTGACGTACCGTTTTGGCGCGAAACCGACGCAAAATGGCCGACGATTTGCTTGGCTAAATGACAGATTTTAAACGGAATTTTGAAGGCGGAATGTTTGCAAGAAATTGAGTTGGGTTAAAATGTGTTGAGATTTCGCAACTTTTAGATACGTACTTACATTCCGTTGTTAGTTTGTTGGTCCATAAATCTATTAAAATAAAATTACCTACTTAGGTACCGCAAGGCTCTAAGCTTTACCTTTATTATATCTTAAATGTTCAATAATGAAATGCCCCGTCAATTATACTGACATCGCTACATGACGTGCTGTCGACCCAGGCCTGAAACCCTACCACGACCTCATAAAGGGCAACTCGACATACATTTTCACTGTTTTTCGTACAACCACTTTTACGCGATTATGACGTTATTACAAATTTTCCGTTAGATATTTTGGTAACACAGTATCTTGTGGATAATATCTAGGCTTCTATTGAAATCAATTTATAAATTTGTGTAAAACTAATCCAGTAAAGACCTCTGAAAATCTACTATTTTGCAAGAACATCAAAACTTAATAATTTACTCAAAAATTTAAAAAGTCAAAAAAGTATATCAATAGAAGCCTTGCAAATTTAATCAAGATTCTGAATGACGACCATTTTTTTCAAAAACTTTTAAGGGTTTAAAAAAAACACGTATTTTCTGGGACAATTTTTGTAAAATATTCGAGTAAATCACGGAATTACCGAATGCTAACAGAGTTTTCAGGCGTTATCTCTCTTTTTTCGCGTTGCCTTTTCGTCAAACATCGCGTTCGATTGCGTTAGATGAAGTCACAAGTTTTTAAACCATGCTCGATGTTGACGATAGGCGAGTGAAAAGGACCCTCTTAACGCGATCCATTTTACGACCTACACTGAACTGTTAAAGGGATGCAGCTATATAGGGTCAGCTCCATCCCTCTCTGTCGCTCGCTCGACTGACATTTTAACACATCATGGTTAGGCCACTGGCCTTTACTTATTTATCTATAAGACAGTGAGCTACCCATTCTCATGTCTGCAAGCCTACGATGCTTCACATGCCTAACTACCTACTCATTTACAAGCGGTAAAAAGTAAAATAGGAACCAACTTTGTCATAAAGAGCGACCTGCCAACTTTAATTGCTTTCCTACTCCTGCTATAGTATTATAACGTATTATAGACGTCCTTAGGAGGACTTATGTTGTCCCACAACAAATAAAAATAAAATGCCTTCGACACTCTCCGAATCAAGAAAAAAGTTGTCACACTAAACGCTCAACGCTTAATTATGAGTTCATAGAACCAACTTTTACAACGCATCGGAAAGAAATTGTAACAATTTCACCCAAGAACAATATATTTCTTTCAACATTTTTACAACCTCTGGCATAATAGAATAAACAATGCGGCCAGCGGAAAAAAAAAAAACAAAAAACGCGGGAAACATTTTGACATTTCGTGAAGCAAAGTTTATGGTTGCGTTCACAATTAAGGTTTATAATTCTTGAAAAAAGGTTGGTGTACAATAATGGGCCGTTCCCCGCTGAGTATTGCTTGTTTATTTAGCTACCAGTAGCAAATGATTAGTTTCGGTTGCCATTTTAATTTGTAAATAATCTTGTCTGTTTTCCATTGAGATATTTGTTGTGTTCAGCATTGACGAATCTCTTTAGTTACGCACGAAGAAATGTAAAATAGAGTGAAGTTTACACAAAATAAGGGTTGTTTTGAAGAAATTTTAGATAGAAGTCGCAATAGCGTAACGTATTTTTTTATTTGACGGGTTTTTGCTACCATTTCTTTACTAACTAGAAAATAAGTATTTTTTACGTGAATGTATGGGCCTATAATATATTAGTATATGCCTAATATGACAGAACTGGTATCTAACCTCAAAAGGAAAAAACGGAACCCTTGTAGGATCACTTTGTTGTCCGTCTGTCTGTGTGTCAAGACCCTTTATATCTTGGGAACGCGTGGAGGTATCGAGTTGAAATTGAAACCATATACTCACGTCTGCGGTCCCTTGAAGCTGTGAAAAATCAAACTTCTGAGTTAACGAAAAAAAGATGCGGCTGTTTATGTCGAAAAAAGTATGTATTTCGACACTCAAGGGAATCAAAATTCATTGGGTAATTCCCATAGACCCAGAATCCTGAAATTTGGTATGAAGCAAGGTCTCATAGCACAAGTACTTAAAGGAAAAAATCTGAATACTGTAAAATTGTAGTTACTTCATTTCATAGATAAGTTTGTACGGAACCCTCAGTGCGCGAGTCCGACTCGCACTTGCCCAGTTTTTTATTATTTGGTTAACTTTTAATAACGCTTGAAAGATATAACCGTACAAGAAGGCAATATAATTTTGTTATTAGACTTAAGATTAGTTAGTTCAGAAGAAATCTGGTATTGGTAGATACTCGTGTTTTTATCGAAGAGATAGAATAAAGTAGAGATATAAGAGTAGGTAGGTATATCTGCTATTGTTTGTATACAGCACTATTTTTTAAATAAATAGTACAAAATACTTAAAGGGCTCATTAGAAAAGGTCTTGTTATTATTTAAGTAAAGTCTGAATAAATACTTAATATTTATAAACAGCAAAGTTATTAGAGTTCGTTTATATCCCAAAATGCCACTCAATTTATGGAAATAGGTATTGTACAGGCTATTGATTATGAATAGAGCTCTATCTGTACCCGTTACTGATCTTGTGAAGTCAAAAGTAAAAAAAAAACGAAATCCGAAAATTTGTGGTAATTGTTTAATTCATAATGATTCAATTATGAATTAAACAATTACCACAAATTTTCGGATTTCGTTTTTTTTTTTACTTTTGACTTCACAAGATCAGTAACGGGTACAGATAGAGCTCTATTTTTTTTTTGTAATATATAATTAAAAAATATTGCTGTAGGAAACCCAAAATTCGGTTATATCTAAAAATAAAGTAATTTTTGTTTAGTTTATTGCAATCACTTAGCACCAACACTCTTCGGGTATAATAGCATAGCATAATCAATCTTTAAATGTTCCTACAGCTGAGTCTCGTCTCTATGAGAGGGAATCCACCACGCGGGCCCAGTGCGGATAGGTGGATGTCATGTCTTCCAATTTTTGGTTCAAGGACATACCGGTTTCCTCACGATGTTTTCTTTCACCGTGGTGAGGAAATAAATTACTTACACAAAGTAATGCGCCTGGCTGGGTTTGAACCTGCGAACTACAGCTCGTAAGTCGGGGCCATTACCCCTGCTCTCCGAGCTGATACTGGGAAACTCTAGATAGAAATCCTATGGTATTTTTTACATAGCATGGGTCTGTGCATCTCTAAGATAGTAGCTACATTGTATGAAACCGACAGCTGTCACCCGCACCATAATAATATATCATTTATTTGCTTGAAATATGGTGGTCCAGGTCTTAAAATACAATATTGTTTGTTTCTTCATATTCCGCCTCATATTCAGCATGCAATTTTTTTATGAATGGGGCATGATTCAAATATTTACATCAAAAAATTCTATTTATAATATGTTATAATAAGTGAAAAAATTAAACTAAATGTCAATTAATTACATTTTAACACAATTACATTACAAATGTCAGAACAAAAAAGAATAACATAAAAAACTTTTTACAAAAAAAAATACAACCGACTTCAAAGTAAAAAAAACACTGAAAAGTGCAAAATAACTTTAATTTCGGAAGTCGGTGTTTCTATAATAGTTTTGTCTCTTCGTTATTTCACACCGACTTCCGAAATTAAAGTTATTTTGCACTTTTCAGTGTTTTTTTTACTTTGAAGTCGGTTGTATTTTTTTTTGTAAAAAGTTTTTTATTTTACACTTTTTAGTTATGGTACCACCACTAAAAAGTACCCCTCAGCCAAACTTAAATACCTTATAGCCAGAGTGCATCTCATGACAATTCTAATAATTCCAAACACGGTTAGATTACATTAATTTATTACAGAGTTCCGGTGCCTAACTTCAGGCTTCATCATCAGATCAGTTCGATATATTCCCCCTCTACTTTCAGTCAGTCATCGACTACACGTATAAACAAAGCAATTTTACTTGTTACGACGGTTCTGCTGTGATCCTATGAGGAGTTCTGTTCCATGTCTTCGAAGTTCATGATCAGATCATAACAATATTTCTATGGGACCAATTCGGAAGCATAACCTTTCAATTAAAAAAAAAAAATTCAGAATCGGTCCACAATTGACCGAGAAATCGGTGAACATACATAAAAAATAAAAATAAAAAACATACATTCAACCGAACATATAACCTCCTCCTTTTTGAAGTCGGTTAAAAATAATTATGAGTATAAATATAGAATGTCGAAATATAAAAAAATACAAAATGACCAAAACTAAAAAAAATCAAAATGTCAAAGACTAAAAGATAGGAAATGTCAAAATCTAAAGAATACAAAATGTCAAAAACTAAAAAGAACACAAAATCCATCCTATATTTAGCAGTTGTAGTGTACGAACACTGATATGCAAAAAGAATACAAATCAACCTTTAGGATCTTCGTAAAAGTTGACTTGTAAAATTTTCTTCGTTAGCTTTAAACTTAATCAAGTCCGACAGATTACGCCAAAGCAGTTTATTTCAACACGTCATTACACTGCAAAACTTGCTTACAGGGGCGCCGACTCCGTGGGTGCTCGGGGACTCGTGGACCCATGAGAAATAAACAGTGGGTGCCGAGAATAAACATCAAGAAACAGATCAGTAATCACCTTTTAGGTTACGTGTAAATTATAATATTTCTTGATAAGTAATAAAAACTAGTTTCATTTTTATATAATGGTTTCATTTTATATTTTTATCAAACATAATTAGTAATTAAGTACGCAGTATGTAAGTAGGACATTTATTTATTTGTCGGTTGAACAGTGTGCATTTCTCTTCTCACACTTCGCCATTTTTTTTCAAATCCATCAAATGAGCATGAGCACTCATGAGGTTTTCTAAAAGCTGGCGTTCCTGCTTGCTTAGAACAAAACACAAACACACACACTAAACCCTCCCTCTAAATCCATGTCACCAGCACATATAAAAAAGCAGCCAGGCAATAGTTTCCAAATAAAACATATATTAAGGGAAGTCTCTAGGGAGCAATGCTACATTTTCCCAGGAAAAAATAGTGTAGATAGCCGGATGATTGGCCCGGTATATCCGTGATACCCGGCCCGGGCTGTTTACGACCGTGCCGGATTAAAAAGTAAACGGGTAAAGGTGTTATGGCCCGGGTCGGATATTATTGTAGGTAAGGGTCGGGTTATTTGTTCGCCTTTTTTTTTCTTTAATTTTGTGTGATGGCTGCAAGTAGTGGTGGATCGTTGTAGACTGTTTGATGTCGATGAGAGAGAGTTTTATGGTGTTTTAACGGTTGGTGTGTTATTTGGAAATCAGGGAACGTAAAATGGTTTAAGCACTGAACTCATGAAGCCTGAGACATTACCTTAGTTAGTGAGCATCGAAAAGGGGGATGAAAAAAATGATTTTTTTTAGGGTTCCGTGCCTCAAAAGGAAAAACGGAACCCGTATAGGATCACTTTGTTGTCCGTCCGTCTGTCTGTCTTGTAGCTGTGAAAAAATCTTTCTGAGTTAGTGAAAAAAAGATACGGTCGTTTATGTCGCAAAAAACGTATAAGTATTTCGGCACTCTCGAGGAAATCAAAATTCATAGGGTACCTACTTCCCATTGACCTAGAATCCTGAAATTAGGCATGAAGCAAGGCCTCATAACACAAGTATAGAAAAAAATGTGTGCGTGTACTAGCGTACACTCGTAAGAAGTGAAACTTCTTTATGACGTTATTTTTCAAAAAATAATTTACTATATGCAACTTTACAGAAATTGGTTAAATAAAGTTAAATTAGATAAAGTTTAATAAAAGGCTTTTATTATCATAGACATATATAATACATTGGAGACATTTACCAATCCCTACTCCGCTGGAGAAAGTATACTTCGAATCACGCGTGGTAGGGATAAGAAAAAGATGGCGCGTAACGGAAAAATGTGACGCGTAACGAAAAAATGTTACACTAAATTTTTGTCCAACCCCGATACAGAAGTTTCACTTCAAAAGTCTGTAAACTGAAAATTGGTTATTACGTTGAATAAATAAATAAATAATAAATAAATAAAATAAAAATAATTGTGATTCGGAAAAATCTTCGTAACTCAATTCGGGAAGTTAACTGTTTTCATAGGTAAGTTTGTACGGAACCCTCAGTGCCCAAGTACGACTTGCACTTGCCCAGGTTTTTTTTTATTTTTGGATAGGAAATTATCAAATAACTTCTCGCGCTCTTGGTGGAGTGAGAGGGAGCGTCAGACTTTTATTGACTAAAAACCCACCTGTGTTCAGTTGTTCTTTGCATTCCAGGGTAATGGCTTTCAACCAATCCTGCAGCCTGAACTTGGGTCTTTACCTTGACGCTTAAGCTTAAAATGTCAAGCTTGCGAGCGAGAAAGAAGGATGGAGCTATACACCCTATATAGCTCCGTTCCTTTAACAGTTCAGTTTAGGTCATAAACTGGATCACGTTAGAGATCGCGATAGGCCTCTGTTATAAGGTGGGTGGACCATGGAAGGCCATGCTCTTTTGAAGGCCAACTATTAAAAAGTCTTAGTTATTGACATGTAAATTTTGCCTCGATTTTAGTTAAAATATCGGTAGTGTTCCTAGGAAAGCCGGTGGTTCATTATAAGGCCAATCAAAAATTTGACGGTTGGCCTTGCTAGGGTACATATACTTTACTAGGAACATGTACCAATCATGAAGATATTTTATTTTTTATTTTATTTTATTTATTTAGGGACAATTAACAGCCACAATATATAATATGTACAAATATCAGTCATTTGAGTGGTAACAATATTGCAGCCCACTGCATCATCCGCAAATTATCAAAAAAATATATGATAAACAGTGCCACTAAATGAGCATTATTATTTAAATATTTTCTATTAATTAATTAATTAATTACATTAAAACAAAAATTTAAAAATTGAAAACATAAGAATAAATATTTCATAGACATCACAAGACAAAAACTATAATCAAAACATTAAAATCATAACCACATCAATTCATTATTTACTAAAATTAACAAGTGACTTATAAAATAATTAAAAAAAAAATGCATTAAAATAATCAAAACAAGTGAAACAATGTTTGATACCAAATTATACATTATCATTAAATAAAAGTTTCATTACATAACGTTTAAATTTTAACTTCGAGCATGCAAAAATATCAATATCAATAAAAAAATTATTATAAGTATCCACCATACGACGCATAGGGCAGCGCAAACCAGAGTTAGTTCGACAGCTATTTACAAAGAATAGGGTACCTGCACGAATGCTACGCTTGTTAACAGTACGAGGGACTGCATAGCACAACCTACATGTGAGATTAATACAGTCAAAGCTACCATGGACAATACCATACAGTACAGAGGCTTCCAAGAACTTACGTCTGGATTCTAGAGTAATAAGTTTGTATTTGGATAATAGTTGAGAGTAAGATAAGCAAGTCTTGTAACACCTGTAATGCATGGCACGTAGAAACTTACGCTGAACCTTCTCGATCTCATCTACGTACTTCCTATAGAACGGATTCCAGACCGGGACGGCATATTCTAGCTGTGATCGCACAAGTGTTTTATATAGGTAAAGGTAAGTAGAAACCCGTTTAAACTCTGCAGACGATCTCATGACAAATCCAAACATTTTGAATGATTTGTTAACAATATTTTCAACATGTTGATTTAATGACAGTTTATTATCAAATAATATACCAAGATCTTTTACAATATGTACATTAGTAAGCGTGCTGTTATGTAGTCTATATGCAAAATTAATGACTGATCGGTTTTT
Organism: Mythimna impura; assembly: GCA_905147345.3. NCBI lineage: Eukaryota > Metazoa > Arthropoda > Insecta > Lepidoptera > Noctuidae > Mythimna > Mythimna impura. Next base: position 459,271 of record CAJHVM030000015.1, read on the forward strand.
TGTAAAATTTATAACATTACACTTGGGGAGGCTGAGATGTAGTTTATTGTCAAGGCAATATCCTGCAAGTCTATCTAAGTCTTCTTGAAATATATGGCAATCATCATCAGTTTGTATGGTTTTATATAACTTTAGATCATCAGCGTATAGGAGAAATTCAGTATTTTTAAAACATTTATTTATATCATTTATATATATAATAAATAATAAGGGTCCCAGAATTGAACCTTGTGGAACACCGGAGGTTATGGGCACAGACCCAGACTGAAATCCATTCACTACAACCTTTTGCGTTCTATTTTTAATGTAAGAAGAAAACCAGCGAAGCAAGTTTCCACGTATGCCATTAAACGCTATTTTATTTAAAAGAATTTCGTGGTCAACCTTGTCAAAAGCCTTTTTAAAATCTGTGTAAACAGCATCTACTTGCAGGCGTTTGTCGATGTTTTCGAAGAGATAATCAGAAAAGATAATCAGATTAGAGATAGTGGACCGCTGCTGAACGAACCCGTGTTGTTCAGGGATGATAGCGCTGTGTAAAATTGGATAAATTTCATTGTGTACGAGTCTTTCAAAAAGCTTTGACAAGGCCGACAAGATCGAAATAGGTCTATACTGCTCTATGTCGTGCTTTGAGCCACTTTTGTGCACGGGTGTGATGTTAGCCCGTTTCCATACATCAGGAAAAACACCCTCGCTTAAACACTTATTATAGATAATATAGAGTGGCCTACAGATACTAACAGCGGTGAGCTTAAAGAACAAAGCTGGGTAACCATCAGGGCCCGCTCCCTTGGATGGGTCCAGAGACCTCAGTTCCTTGAGAATTTTTGATTCCTCAATATACAGATTATCAATTATACTAGCATTGACATTACAGTGAGCTGGCGGAGTCCACCTCGACAGTGATGGTGATTCAGGTTCGAATACAGACAAGAAAAAATCAGAGAACATACTGCAGATCACGTCTGGGGCACTTGACTTAACGTTCTGGTACTGCATCGTGGACGGGATACTAGATTTATTTTTGCGATTTGATATGTACTTCCAGAAGTGTTTAATATTGGAGGTCATATTATCCTCAACGGACCGAATATAAGTTGAATAGCAAGTCTGACAGGCTACTTTAAAGGTAGTTCGACATTCTGCAAATTCATTGTAGTCTTTAATATTTTTAAATTTCTTCCACTTACTTGGACATTTGCGGGGGTTACGCATGCGGGGCAATCGCGCATGCGTGATCAAAACCGCACGATATTAAAAACATCCTTATATAGAGGCTTATGCCAAAATTCCAATTCTAGTAAGCAAATAAAGAAAAAAATATAGCCAAGGAAATTACTGTGTCAATAAACAGTTCTTCTTATAAACACACTTCGCTTAAAACTTCATTAATCAAAACCCCAAAAAAAAAATTTTTACAAAAAAAAATTACAACCGACTTCAAAGTAAATAAAAACACTGAAAAGTGCAAAATAACTTTAATTTCGGAAGTCGGTGTTTCTATAATAGTTTTGTCTCTTCGTTATTTAACACCGACTTCCGAAATTAAAGTTATTTTGCACTTTTCAGTGTTTTTATTTACTTTGAAGTCGGTTGTAATTTTTTTTTGTAAAAATTTTTTTTATTTTACACTTTTTAGTTATGGTACCACCACTAAAAATTACCCCTCAGCCAAACATAAATACCTTATAGCCAGAGTGCATCTCATGACAATTCTAATAATCCCAAACACGGTTAGATTACATTAATTTATTACAGAGTTCCGGTGCCTAACTTCAGGCTTCATCATCAGATCAGTTCGATATATTCCCCCTCTACTTTAAGTCAGTCATCGACTACACGTATAAACAAAGCAATTTTGCTTGTTACGACGGTTCTGCTGTGATCCTATGAGGAGTTCTGTTCCATATCTTCGAAGTTCATGATCAGATCATAACAATATTTCTATGGGACCAATTCGGAAGCATAACTATTCAATCAAAAAAAAAATTTTCAAAATCGGTCCACCATTGACCGAGAAATCGGTGAACATACATAAAAAAAAAAAATAAAAAACATACATTCAACCGAACATATAACCTCCTCCTTTTTGAAGTCGGTTAAAAAATAGAATCTCAAAATATTTATCACTTTAATCCGTAACAGAGGCGCCCCAAATCATAAATAAAAACAATAATCCCTCGCTGATATCAACTAATATAATAACAAGAATTTAATTCATTTATTATTAAAATTTTCGTTACACACTCCCCGCCTCCCCGGTCCCGCGACGCTCATGAAAATAAAATCATGGAGCGCTTCCCGCGCGAATTGAATTCAAAATTGGAATCAAAAGACAATCCTTTTTTTCGTTTCTTTTTTATTGCTACGAATGGCTATCGAGGTGGGGTCGACAGTGTTAAATTTTATATGGGTTGTGAGGAGTTTTGGAGATCGGTAACACAATGAGGTTGGCTGGTTTTTTTTGTCTTTGATTGGATGCGTAGGTGTAAAGATGGTGTTTTCGTTATTACATTGTGTCTAGTCCGAAACTTTTGTGGTAGGTGTCATAGAAATTTCTTTAATCTCGCTTGGGGTATAATGAATTCATCTTTAATAATTCTAGTAGGTACTTAACTTCTTCGTCATCATCATCATATCAGCTGAAAGCCGTCCACTGTTGGACATAGGCCTCCCCCAAGTGTCGCCACAATGAACGGTCCTGTGCGTCTCGCATCCTTCGGTAACTTTATGAATGGAAGTTTTTGATAGGATTTTTTTTGAGCGAAGTTGATTGGCGGTTGTTTTTCGCAAATTGTTTCCTAGTGGATATTGACTCTGAGTGGAACGAGAGGGATTATCACACTTTTACTGACTAAAACCCACTTGTATTCTTTGTCCATGGAGTTTCTTGCATATTCTTCTCCCTAGAGATCTATGCTTTGTAATGTGCAATAAGCATAATTTAATTTTTCCGACTGACTGACTTCTTGACATTTCGAAAGTGCCCGTTAATGTTTTGTAATTTTAAATAAAATGCTTTGAATCTTCGAACTAACAAAACCACAGCTAATAAAACTAACTTATTGTCGGCCACAAAATCTTCACATTTTTGACCGAAATTAAAATTCCTAAAATTCATTTTTTTTTATTTCACATAGGCTTACATGGGCACTTTAAAAACGTCAGAAGCTAGTGCACAAATTGAACTTAACCTTTTGAGTGCGTAATTAGAGACACAATAGTAAGACAATGGCGCGTGAACGCCGGCGTTAATGCGGGGATCAACAGCTTAAGGGGATCCAACTCGACATACATTTTCACTGTTTTTCATACAACTGCGTGCGCTCTTACGCTATTATGACGTTATTACACATTTTTCATTAGATATTTTGGAAACACAGTATCTTTGTGTAAAACTCTTCCAGTAAAGCCTTCTGAAAATCTGCTATTTTGCATTTTGCAACTTTGATATTTCATAATTACTCAAAAAGTCAAAAAAGTATAACAATAGAAGCCATGCAAATTTAATCAAGATTCTAAATAACGACAATTTTTTTCAAAAACTTTTAAGGTTTTAAAAAACACGTATTTTCTGGAACAAGGTTCGTAAAATATTCGAGTAAATTACGGAATTATCGAATGCATATTATGAACATTTACATTAGATGAAGTAACAAGCTTTTAAACCATGCTCGATGTTGACGATAGGCGAGTGAAAAAGAACCTTCTTAACACCATACTTTCTCTATCGTATCTGTACACGCCATTAAACTCCATTAATATGTAAACTAGCAGTTAATCCAAGCGTATGTTTACAGAAGAGGGCAGCACCCTCACTGCGTAGCGTGTAAGTTACAAGAAGGGTCCGCATTGAAGACAGGTTGGTTGGCTATCAACCAGCCAATTATCTTGTCAGACAGATTTTAAATGAGTATTTAGAGAAAGAAGGTTTTTCATAAAAGTTTCATTATTATTTATTTATGTACACACAAACACTTAAAATCGAAAAGAACAAATACAGATAAAAGAGTACAAAGGTCCTGCTTATTTCTAACGAAATTTCTTCCAGCAGACCTGCGACAGGAGAGTTGGATGAGAGATGTAGACGCAGTGTGTATAAATAATATAGAGGAGAATTAAATAGACTATATTATCAAAATTAAATCATAATAATACATACAATATAATATCAATAATAGTAAATAAATGTACACATAAATTTTTCTTTTTTTTTTTAAGGTGGGAAATCATCAAAATGACTTCTCGCGCTCTGGGTGGAGCAGGAGGGCGTGTCAGACTTTTACTGACTAAAACCACACCTGTATCCTTCAATTACCCTTTGCGTTCTAGGACTACGGGTTTCCCCGTTTCGGTTTGCTGACATCTCTTTGAGGAGCGCGAGGATCACTACACGCTGTTGACGATTGGGCTCGGTCCGGTTAATTACCGAACAGCCGGACGGCGAGCTACGCAGTGCTCGACGTCCGCAAGCCCGCGTCTACTGTGGCTGGTAGTCGGGATCGGAATTACGGCGGCTAGGGCGTGAGGATCTTCGTTCCCTCACACGTGCAGCCTCCTCCTTCGCTAGCATTACTGCTTCGCAGAAGGAGGCGACCGCCTGCCATTCCTCCTCGCTCCGGACCATAGCCTGAACCAGGGCCCGACGCGAAAGGTCGCTGCCGCCAATTGCCTCCACGAGGACACGGCGGTGCTCCGCCCAAGCGGGGACATAAATTATTCCGTCTTTACACCAATTTATTTAGCATCAGGGTAGCATATGTATCTACTTTTCTAAGTTTATCTAGTCTAGGACATTACTGACACCCCTGTCCCTCGGAAAGCACGTAAAGCTGGTCGCGGTTGTTGTTCGTAGATCTTCGACAGTCGTTACAGGTAGTCAGACACCTGAAAGTCTGGCCATCAGTCTACCCAAGGAGTATCATGTTGCCCAGTGGGTTGTGGAGGTCTGGTAGGCAGTCGCTCCATGTGAAACACGGGTATTCAGCCGCATACGGTTAGAGTAGAAGCTGACCCCAAGCTAGTTGGAAAAAGGTTAGGGAGATGATGATTTGGCATCATCATCATCATCATCATCATCATTTCAGCCGAAAGACGTCCACTGTTGGGCATAGGCCTCCAATGTCGCCACAATGACCGGTCCTGTGCGTCTCGCATCAGTCTCACCAGGTCATCGGTCCACCTTGTGGGAGGCCTTCCAACGCTGCGTCTTCCGGTACGTGGTCGCCATTCCAGAACATTTCGTCCCCATCGACCATCTGTTCTGCGAGCAATGTGCCCTGCCCACTGCCAATTAAGTTTGGCGATTCTTCGGGCTATGTCTGTAACCTTGGTTCTCCTGCGGATATCTTCATTTCTGACGCGATCACGCAAGGAAACTCCGAGCATAGCCCTTTCCATTGCCCTTTGAGTGACTTTAAGCTTTCTGATTTGGCATCAGTTTGTGCATTTATTCAGCGTCAAGTTTACAAAGTATTTAGTTTTTAACACACAATACAGTCACTTTATTTTTCATTAGAATACATGTATCACAATAATCCGGTCAGTGGGTCGTCTTAGATTTTAAATTAATTATTAGCTAAACACAATCCAATTTAATTGAAGGGACAACATTACGACGAGGTTATTTCTGTGGCTTCAATTATTCTTAAACTAATTATTCTTCATTTTACAAAATTATTCATAAATTAGCTTCTTCCATCGGCTTTGTCTGTGTGAAAGTAGAAAATTATCCCAAGGAAAGAAAAAGAAAGAAAGAAAAACATTTTATTTGCCAGAAAAGGCGCAAACTACAAGGAAACGATTCTTCTTCTCTCTAGAAGTATTCCGGTATACAAAGATTCTATGTCCTATTGCAGGACAAGGTCTACCCGTGTGCTAAATTCCATCCGACTCCGTTCTGCCGTTTTGGCGTGAAGGAGTGACAAACATACACACACACAGCACAGCACAGTCGGCCTTATAATGTTCCCACTGCTGGGACTCAGGCCTCCTCTCTAGGAGAGGGAATGGGCCGTAATCCACCACGCGGGCCCTGTGCGGGTTGGTGGATGTCACATGTCTTCGAATTTTTGGTTCTAGGACATGCCGGTTTCCTCACGATGTTTTCCTTCACCGTTTTGAGAGCAGTGGTGATGAAATAAATTACACAAAGTAATGCGCCTGACTGAGTTTGAACCCGCGACCTGAACTCGTAAGTCGGGGCCGTTACCACTCGGCCACCACTGCTCACACACTTCACAAACATACACACACATTTCACAAACTTTCGCCTTTATAATACTTATTAATGTTATTTCACCTAGTAATATTAGTGTGACATGTTGTAGTTTTACAAGATCTAAAAGAACATAAAACACGAAATAAAATCTGAATTCAAACACAATAATTATGCGGTGAAAGAAACACCAGAATATCATGACTTGAGCACAAATAATAATTTTCGTGACAAAATTTTTACGATATCCAATAAAGTAACTAAAAATAAATTATGACGGGCAACCCTCAAAGTTGCCGCCATTTTCTCAAAATGTCAAAAGAAAGATGTCTGCCTTGTAATATTGCGGTAGTATACAGATTACTCACGGTCGCAATATAACAATTAAAAACTACCGTAAAGTGGTCGGAATGGAGCAGTAAAGCTATTTTCCTTTTTATGGCGGTGACTTTGTGACCGTCGAAATGACAAAACATTTATTTCATCTATTATGAACGTGTCCTTGAGGAAGGCGGGAAGTTTTTTTTTTAAATTTCTATGCCGACTCTTTGGTTTCGGACTGCTTGAAAGAAAGCTGTGACTTTTTTCGTAATTTGTGGTCAGGTATTGGGGAATAAACTACGCAATGTATTTTTTTATTGTGGTAATATAATATTCACTAAAACAGTGATGAATGTTTGTTAAACTTTTTGGTTTGTTTTATGATAATCTTTTTTTCAGTATTTGTAAAAATAAAAATCCATTTTTAGGAACTAAATTATGTAGGTAAAGGAGGACAAAGCGTACTGAACAAAGCAGAATCTGTACAGAAAAAAAACCGATAGGTATCAATATAAATTCTAAACCAATCAAACTGTGCTCTACTTAAAACAATAGCCAATCACTACCACAAATCAATTTACCAAAAACAAAAACACACACTGCTTAAAACCACTTTGAGCGAGATAAACCCACCCTAATCCGCTTAAAACCGGCTAAATCCGGATTAATAGTCTGTCAAATTGCCGGTGGGGGGCGCTAAATGCCACCTGAGCCTTTCTGCCGGCATTTTTTCTGCTAAATCAACGCCTGTCTGGAATATAAATGGTTGTTAGTTTATTATTTTGATTCGCGTATTATGTGAGGGTGCAGGGTTGCCAGAGGGTAGTTTAATTTGTTTATTACACATGTGGCTAAGGGTGTTGATAGGTTTGGGGGAATGTACGAAAGAGTTAGCATGGTTCTGGAACGCAAGTGGCAGCTGAAGGAACGCAAGTGGGTTTTAGACAGTAAAAGTCTGACACCCTCCTCTCACTGCACCTAGAAGAAATTTAGTGGTTTTTTTTTTAGTCGCCCTTTTCTTGAGGATGAGAGCCAGGGGAGTAGCTACCGTCGTTAGCCACAAACTTCAATTCTGATTTTTTTTTTTTAATTCTTGATAGGTTCGCGCTCATATTGATAAAAGGCCAGGAGTGAATGAATAATGACTATATGATACTCTGTAAATAGTTTTTTTGCACGCTCCTCTCGTTTTAGCATTTTCTACATACAAGACGACAATAAAAACTCAACCTATTTTAGTAGGTAGTACCTTCTGCATAGTCGGCCTTACAATTTTCCCACTGTTGGGACTCAGGCCTCCTCTCTAGGAGAGGGAATGGGCCGTAATCCACCACTCAGGCCCAGTGCGGGTTGGTGGATGTCACATGTCTTCGAATTTTTGGTTCTAGGACATGCCGGTTTCTTCACGATGTTTTCCTTCACCGTTTTGAGAGCAGTAGTGATGAAATAAATTACACAAAGTAATGCGCCTGGCTGGGTTTGAACCCGCAACCTACAACTCGTAAGTCGGGGCCGTTACCACTCGGCCACCACTGCTCACTCGGTACCTTCTGAATGATCCATTAAATGAGCTCATTTTCATTTTCGAAGCCTCTCAAGGCACCATTTCTATGCTAGTAGAAGCTATTTTGTACAAAAAAACAAATATCAAAAATATTTGATATGGAGCCCCATTATGACTAGCTACGCGACTGATGAGAGCCATCAAAAAAAAGGCCGTGATAGTTTTGAGTAAGTAACATTGATAGGGTTGCTGGTTGGTTGTGAAGCTTTTTGTACTTCATTGTACGCGTGCAGCCTATGGGTTTCCTACACACAAGCGGTTTACAGTGCCCTCCGTATCCAATATAATAACGCATTCAGGGCGGTGTTGGGGCTGCCCCGCTTCTGTAGTGCCTCGAGCATGTTTGCGGAAGCGCGCACCGACTGTTTTCACACCACCATGCGCAAGCGGTGCGCGTCCTTGGGGCGCAGTGTGCGGGGCCCGGCAGATTTGATTGCCCTTATATCGGACATTGCTGTAGCAGACATGTTGCTGGCTATGTCCGTTACTGTAAAATGTGTATCTCTTTGTGTGTGTGTTCTGTTTTGTGATTGTTGTATGGGTGCTAAGTTGCCTGAAATAAATGCTTTTTTTTTTGTTGCTTGGTTTGAACTTTGACCATCACATGTTTGCTAAGTAAGGACTTTAAAAGAGACAGACTTCTGACTTTATTTCGGTGTTCCTATGAAGCTAGCTGAGCTACGAAACACTAGCGTCTAACTAAAAAGTTAGCGTGTAAAAGTGTTTTTTAACCCGTTGTATCGTTGAACGCGTATCTACGCGGGACACAATGGGTTTATAATTGTGTCTCTAATTACGGCGTACGAAAGGTTAAAACCTATTTGCAAATAAATATAATTTATCTACTTGTAGGTAGGTAAGTAGGGTGTTTAAGAACCGTCAGTGTTATGGCTATCAGTGAAGAAATTATTTTGAGAGTTTTTTTGACAGCCATTTTCTCTGGTGAAGTTCAGTGACTGATTTAATTACTTATAATAATATAAATTAATCGTTTCGGGAACTCATTCACTGTGAATACAGCTTTTTTTATCCTATACTGTCCCACTGCTGGGCAAAGGCCTCCCCCAACTTCATCCAGGTATTATTTTCTTGAGTCACCTCGAACCAGTCCTTGCGGTAGGCATCTAGCGTACAGCTAAGGAGTGGAATTCCCTGCCGGAGTCTGTGTTTCCCATCTGTTCTGTGGTTTGCTGATAGTTAAAATATGGGGGGTCTTTAAGTCAAGAGTGAATAGGTTACTTCTAGGCAAGCGTGCTCCATCGTGGACCACATGGTCGCTTTCCATCAGGTGTGATAGTTTATTACTATTACACCTGATGGATATCTATTGATTATAAAATAATAAAAAAATCCGCTTAAAGCCGGGAAATTATTCACAAATTGATTTCTAGTGGATATTTGATGTAAAATTAGTGTATTTTTGTATCTAAATGTCTACACAACAGGACAGTACACATACTATCCTGTTGTGTAGACAAAAAAATAGTAGATAAAATATTATATTATATTCAACAGGATATAATCTAATATTTTTCATTTTATTAACTAATATTAATCATTATTTTTTTAACCTGTGGAAATCTATAAAAAATATAGATTTTAAAAATAGACCTTTTTAAAATCTATATTTTTTTTTAAATATTATATTCCACAGGAATATAATATAATATTTTTCTATCAGGAATCATTTGAAACAAACACGATCTCGGTAAAATGGAGCTGATAGAATTTTACTGTAGTATTAGCTACGAGTATCTTAGCAAAGCTTGTCGCGAAGGCTGACTCGATCCATTTGCTGCCGAAAACTGCAAAAAAACATTATAATATGTTATACTTATCCGCATTGTTATGGAAAACAAATTAAATACTTTCGAAGCTTAACGCACAAAACTTAAATGCACAAACCGTGCGAAGCTAGAAGGTATAAAAAAAAATTATAGTTAATAATAATAATAATATAATAATAATAATCTTTATTTAATCTTTATACAATATTGTTACATGTAATAGCCACAAGTAAATCTTAAACAAAATATAGATATATTAATTCCCAACGAATAACTACGAGTATAACTAAATTATCAATTTTTAAGGACTTAAGGAAAATTAACTTTACACCTTGAATTATGTATAAGTAGCGACTTGCCCGAACTAAGTTTATAAAACCTGTGTTTCGGGTCATCACTTAACAAGACTAATGAACAAGGGCATGTAAACAGAAATAACAACTTACGAACTAAACCTTACAATCATACTAAAACTTCCAAACTAAACTAAGTTGATTAGCTTATGCCCGCGGCTTCGCCCGCGTAGGTACATAAATAGCCTATGTCGCTCAGGAATAAAGCAGCTTTCTATCGGTATAAAAATTTTAGCAATCGGACCAGTACTTTCGGAGATTACCTCCTACAAACAAAAAAAAATAAAACTTTTCCTCTTATTATATACAGGGCCAGGGTGTCTTTGTCATCGACGCACAAACAACTACCACGGATCCAGTACATGATTCTGGACCCCCCAGTGGTGGAATTTCTCGACGGCTTTTTCCTATTTTATCCAAATTAAATTTCATCCAAATTCGTTCAGCTGTTTGAGAGTGAAGAATTAACAAAGATACTCACACACACACATATTTATATATGCCACTGGAAAATTGTACCTAAACTCCGTATGATTGTAATAAATCTTTATTAGATTATAATTAAATTACATAAAAAATAAATCTTTGTTGGAATGACGAATTTATATAAATAGCAGACTTGGGCCCCAGGTCATGGCCCACCCGTATACCATCCAAATTAACGTATGAGCATGAAGGAGTAACAAACACACACACACATTGGTACTCATTTAGAGGCCCAGCAGGGTCGAAGCCTACTGGGGCCATGGGTGATGCGAAAGAGATCTCCAGGGCCCTGGAGAAAAGGTAAAGAAGGAACAGGAGTGAGTTTTTACTCAGTAAAAAGTCTGACACTCTCTGCCCAAGAGCGGGGGATGTCATTAGATGATTTTCCCACCCGAAAAAAAAACATAGGTACTTATTATCTGCAATTTAGCGAATTTCTGATAATTGCAGTAATTTATTAAAAATTCATAAAACAGCAAAGCTTCTTCCAATTGTCAAAAATGAAGAATACTAGCATTTTTATTCAATAATATATTTGAAAAAAAAAACCTACTAAATAACTGCTTATTATTATGCAATAAGAATCCAACAGAAAATCGTAAAATTGCAGATAACTTTTTTATTTGCACTTGTCGATTTAAACTTTCGTCTTTATAATATTGGTCACATTAATATTCTAGTAGTACCAAATTTCATTTCAATGAGTACATTAAAAAAAAGACAGTCAAGCTCTATACTTCACAAAAAAATTAACCAACTGTCACATTTAAATTTAGACGCGTTTAAAAAAAAAACTCATCCGAATCCCCCTCCCCTATTCTATTTACGTTTTAAAAAAACTTCAGCTAATTGCTTCTTTATTGGTCGCTACTTTATTAGTGACATATTAGGAGCTCTTTACAAGCAGTTTTTAAGTGGATTCGTGTAGGGGTGTACGGATATCCGAAGGTTTTTTTTTTACTGCGGATCCGAATATCCGCAATATTGAAACGAGGCGCACCGTTGCATCCGTTTGTTGAAAAAAAATATGATGAAAAAATATGGGGAACATTTATGGTTTTAAAAAAAGAAGTATTAATTTAGAATACTTATACGATAAACAACGGTTAACTAATATTTTGAGTAGATTAGTGATTCTTATGTTTTTTTTTTGACACCTATAAAAATTATATCTGTATTAAATATTAATTCATTATTTACTACTATATAATTATTATTAAATTATTGATTACTGCTACAGTGTTGCAACAGTATTTTATGTTACCAAAAAATCTTTTTCCAAAAAAATACAACCGACATCAAAGTAAAAAAAACACTGAAAAGTGCAAAATAACTTTAATTTCGGAAGTCGGTGTTTCTATAATAGTTTTGTCTCTTCGTTATTTAACACCGACTTCCGAAATTAAAGTTATTTTGCACTTTTCAGTGTTTTTTTTACTTTGATGTCGGTTGTATTTTTTTGGAAAAAGATTTTTATTTTACACTTTTCAGTTATGGTACCACCACTAAAAAGTACCCCTCAGCCAAACTTAAATACCTTATAGCCAGAGTGCATCTCATGATAATTCTAATAATCCCAAACACGGTTAGATTACATTAATTTATTACAGAGTTCCGGTGCCTAACTTTAGGCTTCATCATCAGATCAGTTCGATATATTCCCCCTCTACTTTCAGTCAGTCATCGACTACACGTATAAACAAAGCAATTTTACTTGTTACGACGGTTCTGCTGTGATCCTATGAGGAGTTCTGTTCCATATCTTCAAAGTTCATGATCAGATCATAACAATATTTCTATGGGACCAACTCGGAAGCATAACCATTCATTCAAAAAAAAAATTTTCAAAATCGGTCCACAATTGACCGAGAAATCGGTGAACATACATAAAAAAAAAAAAAAAAAAACATACATTCAACCGAACATATAACCTCCTCCTTTTTGAAGTCGGTTAAAAAGGCTGGTCGACTTTAAAAACTGTCACATAATATTTTTACCTGGCTATCACAATATTATTAATTCAATATATTAATGTTTGAAGATAAAATTTTGCTTAGGTACCCGATGTAATAGTGCAAAAGAATTATAGTGTAGCTAATATTATCATTTTTTTTTTTAAGTATAAGTGTTTATTTTATCTTTCAGTCACTAATGTCTCTTTGGAATGCGCTCCCGCTGAACATCAGGATGGCGTCCAGTCGATTCACTTTTAAGGTGATGGCACGTGAACACATTCGCAGGAAGTTGGTGTAATCATCACAGCGTTGACTTGTTGGATTCGTTTCTCATAATTAAATTGTTTATTTGTATGTGTGTATCTAAGTATATATTTATTATTGTATTTCTTTTCTATTTCTTTCACCTACCATATTAAGTTTCTGCACCTCCCTAAGGGCGACTGGTAGAAAATGCCTAAAACATTAAGTCCGCCTTTGTACAGTGTTTATTACTATGTGCATAAAATTTTAATAAATAAATAATATCTATGCTTCCGAGTTCCGTGGATCTTATTTTAGGAGATTCTATGTTTCAAGAGCTTCACTTTTTAACCGACTTCAAAAAAAGGAGGAGGTTATTCAATTCGGTTGTATTTTTTTTATCATTTTTTTTTTTTTTAATATTTGTTACCTCAGAACTCCGTCGTTTATGGACCGATTTGCAAAATTTTCTTAAATAAGAAACAAACAATACCGAGAAACACCGACTTCCGAAATTAAAGTTATTTTGATCCTTTTAGTGTTTTTTTTAGTGAAGTCGGTTATTTTTTTTTTTGTAAAAAGTTTTTATTAGGATTTAGAATCTGTCCGGCTTTTTCCAACTATAATAATGTGTTAAGAGTGGGCTTTCAGTCTAACCGGATGCAGCTCAAGAGATACGCAGTCACTCCATGTAAAATACACCCGTATTTTGCATGGAGTGACTGCCTATCTCTTCCACAACCCAGCCCTTAGGCAAGACTGGCGTGAGCTTTTCACTCTTCTGACTATCTGTTACTACTGTTAAAGATATAAAAATCTATGCTAATATTATAAAGCTAAAGAGTTTTTTTGGACTATCCGTAATGTATAGCATAGCATAATATTAGCATAATCAGCCTGCTGGGACTCAGGCCTCCTCTCTAGGAGAGGGAATGGGCCGTAATCCATCACGCGTCACATGTCTTCGAATTTTTGGTTCTTGGACATTTTCTGCCGGTTTCCTCACGATGTTTTCCTTCACCGTTTAGAGAGCAGTGGTTATGAAATAAATTACACAAAGTAATGCGCCTGGCTGAGCTTGAATCCGCGCCCTACAACTCGTAAGTCAGGGCCGTTACCACTCGGCCACCACTGCTCGCTGCATCCGTAATGACTGTCGAAGATATAAAAATCTATACTAATCTGAAGAGTTTCTTGTAAGTTCGAATTGAAAAATTCTTTATAGCCTATTTGCCTATTTTACAAATTTAATCAAATGAATGTTTTTTTTTTTATGAACATGAGAAAAAAGAAAATATGATTTTTGTATGATATTTTTTTTTTATGAATTTAATAGTGTATATGAATGTCTTATACTTTTTAACCGACTTCAAAAAGGAGGAGGTTATATGTTCGGTTGAATGTATGTTTTTTATTTTTATTTTTTATGTATGTTCACCGATTTCTCGGTCAATTGTGGACCGATTTTGAAATAATTTTTTTTTATTGAAAGGTTATGCTTCCGAATTGGTCCCATAGAAATATTGTTATGATCTGATCATGAACTTCGAAGATATGGAACAGAACTCCTCATAGGATCACAGCAGAACCGTCGTAACAAGTAAAATTGCTTTGTTTATACGTGTAGTCGATGACTGACTGAAAGTAGAGGGGGAATATATCGAACTGATCTGATGATGAAGCCTGAAGTTAGGCACCGGAACTCTGTAATAAATTAATGTAATCTAACCGTGTTTGGGATTATTAGAATTGTCATGAGATGCACTCTGGCTATAAGGTATTTAAGTTTGGCTGAGGGGTACTTTTTAGTGGTGGTACTATAACTAAAAAGTGTAAAATAAAAAACTTTTTACAAAAAAAATACAACCGACTTCAAAGTAAAAATAAAACACTGAAAAGTGCAAAATAACTTTAATTTCGGAAGTCGGTGTTAAATAACGAAGAGACAAAACTATTATAGAAACACCGACTTCCGAAATTAAAGTTATTTTGCACTTTTCAGTGTTTTATTTTTACTTTGAAGTCGGTTGTATTTTTTTTGTAAAAAGTTTTTTTTAATATGTTCTATGATTGTTTGTGAATATGCATTTTTAAAACTTTTTATGAACTTTTGTAAATTTTGTTGTTTTTTTTTTTGGAATTTTTAATTAAGTAATTTAATGGAATTTTTTTTAAATGAATTTTTACTGTAGCTTAATCTATAATTTATTGTTTCATGCATGTGGTGTTTACCTGTAAGTGATTGTTGCGCTGAAGTTTAATTTTATATATGTGTTATGTTGCTGTATTCAGTGTTTACAATCGTTGGTGAACCCAATTTAATAAATAAATAAAAATAAAAATTGTTGAGTAATAGGATAGGCTATATGACATTCCGCAACGAACCACTGAAGCGGAGTAGTAGCCAAAGATGAAGGTGAAATCACGGGGGACAGCTAGTCATTTTTCCAGTGGATGCGAGACGCACAGGACCGGTCGTTATGGCGACACTTGGGGGAGGCCCATGTCCAACAGTAGACGTCTTTCGGCTGATATGATGATGATGAAAGAGTTTGTTTGTTCAAACGTGTTAGGTAATCTTAGGAACTACTGGTTTGAATTAAAAAATACGGTTAATGTTGGATAACCCAATTGAGCAGTGGTGGCCGAGTGGTAACGGCCCCGACTTACGAGTTTGTAGGTCGCGGGTTCAAACCCAGCCAGGCGCATTACTTTGTGTAATTTATTTCATCACCACTGCTCTCAAAACGGTGAAGGAAAACATCGTGAGGAAACCGGCATGTCCTAGAACCAAAAATTCGAAGATATGTGACATTCACCAACCCGCACTGGGCCCGCGTGGTGGATTATGGCCCATTCCCTCTCCTAGAGAGAGGAGGCCTGAGTCCCAACAGTGGGAACATTAAAAGGCTGATTATGCTTATGCTTAACCCATTTATTGAGGAAGGCTATAGGCACTAGTTTTAGTATATGTGAAACCCGAAACACGTGTCTAGTATTTTTATGTAAAGAATCTGTGCACAAAATTTCATAACTGTACGATGAAAAATCACGAAGTTATAAGCTTGTTAGGTTATCTGGTTGGCCGCACAAATACATGATCACCAGGCCACCGGGTGACTGAGGGGTTGTTTTACCCCCGCATCCAGCTGTGCGCTAGTGTCTAATGTTCGCTATAACCTGCCGTGACCTGTGTTGTACTTAGTGTCGGTGGTGTCCAACTTGTGACCTTTTTTAAATACCTCATCATCATCATCTTCCTGCCCTTGTCCCGTGTCATTTGGGGTCGGCGCAACACATTTTTTTCTTCCATTCTGCCCTGTCACTTGTCATGCTATCACTAACTTCCTTTTCTTTCATATCACTCTTCACACAATCCATTCACCTTTTTTAAATACCTATTTTTGGAAAAAAATATAACATAGTGTAAAAATTATTGGAATCGATTCAGTTACTGATTCTGAACAAACTATATTCAGGTTTCGCATAACTAAAAATAATGTTGTATATCATATCATCACGCTATGAGCCACTGAAGCAGAGCAGTAATCAAAGACGTGGGTGAAACCGTAGAGACGGATTGTTTGGTATAAAAGTTCTTTCGGATCTTTTTATCCGACCGACGGCGGCACACGTCCCAACACTACCCTGAAACGTTCAGCAGTATCGATATTAATCCTGCTCACATTAAAGTGTCGTCGTTGAGTGCTTTTTTATAATTAGCCTTTTAGCCTTTAATTAAATGTTTTAAGAGAAAGCAATTAAATCAATAACTCTGTTCCTGACTTGCTTCGAAACGTCCGTCGTGAAGTTAATAAAAATCTTGATTCTTATTAAGTATGTTATTATAGTGAGCGACCGTCTTTTGTTTCCTTTTTAACCGACTTCAAAAAAAGGAGGAGGTTATCAATTCGGTTGTATTTTTTTTTTTTTTTTATCATTTTTTTTTTATGTTTGTTACCTCAGAACTCCGTCGTTTATGGACCGATTTGCAAATTTTTTTTTTCCCTTCATAGGATATGCTTCCAGATTGGTCCCATTTTTTTCAAAATCCAGTTCTGATGATGGAATCCATGAGGAATTGAGGGAACTCCTCAAAAATTATAGGCAACCCTATGGTAATTTTGGTATTTCATCAAGAACTTAAGCATTTACAGTCAAAAAGTAACATTTGATGAAGTGGAACTGATGAAGAAGACCAGAAATGGTCAACGGAACTTCATACTCAAATAGATATCACAATGAAGATAGTTAAGCGACTATGACAATACAAATAAATGAATGATTCTGAACAGTTACGTTGAAAATGGTATCATCGAAGTGATCTGATGATGATGATGGAGCCGGAAGGTAGGCACTGGAACTCCGTAATTAATCAATGTAACCTAGCCGTGTTTGGACTTATTAGAATTGTCATGAGATGCACTTTGGCTATAAGGTACCACGGAATAAAGAAAAGTAGTAAGGTACAATCGAACTGATCTGATGATGGAGCCGGAAGGTAGGCACAGGAACTCCGTAATTAATCAATGTATCCTAGCCGTGTTTGGGCTTATTAGAATTTTCGTGAGATGCTTTTTGGCTATAAGGTACTATCGAACTGATCTGATGATGGAGCCGGAAGGAGGAAAGTCGACACAGGAACTTTATAATAAAACAATGTAACCTAGCAGTATTTGGGTTAATTGGAATTGTCATGAGAAATAGGCACTCTGTTTATAAGTCTATCGTAACTAAAAAGTGTGAAATAAAAACTTTTTACAAAAAAAAAATAACCGACTTCACTAAAAAAAAAACACTAAAAGGATCAAAATAACTTTAATTTTGGAAGTCGGTGTTAAATAAGAAACAAACAATACCGAGAAACACCGACTTCCGAAATTAAAGTTATTTTGATCCTTTTAGTGTTTTTTTTTAGTGAAGTCGGTTATTTTTTTTTTGTAAAAAGTTTTTTTAGTACAACGCTTTTTAATGGGTGTCTTGTGTGTTTTTTTTTTGTTGAGGTTTTTTTTTTTTTTAGGTGGGAAATCATCCAATGACGTCTCCCGCTCTAGGGTGGAGAGAGGGCGTGTCAGAACTTTACCGAGTAAAACCACACCTATGTTTCTTCAGTTGCCTTTTGCGTTCAAGGACCACGTAGTAGTACCTATTTCTTTAATAATAATAATAATTCACAATATCACACAACGCCGTCTAGTCCCAAGCTAAGCAGAGCTTGTGTTATGAGTACTAGACAACTGATAAACATACATATTATAGATAAATTACACCCAGACACAGAACAAATGATCATGCTCATCACAGAAACATTTGTCCTGGGTTGGAATCGAATCCACGACCTCCGGCATAGCAGTCAGGCAGGGGCGGGCACTAACCACTAGACCAACAGGTCGGTTTTTTATTCATTTAGGTATTTATTTATTTATTTATAATAAGCACACCAACAGCACAGTCACTTACAATCCAAATAAACTTAAATCTAAAATTGGCATTTCAGTAACCATGTAAATAACAGGTATGCATGACATTTACCAAATGAACATTAGAGACAAACACAGAATAAAAAGTGTGTCCAGAATACCTAAATCTAGAACACTACAAAGACAAAAACACACCGAAATACAAAGACGTACATTATTCGCACTGTTTATATAGGCAGCGTCTGTTTGAAGCAACTTGTAACTTGTATTTGGGATGATAAATGATATTTATTTGCAATTTGAGAGTGCTTTGAACCTCTCTACCAGTGGCGGAACTATGTGCAAATTGTCATGGGCCTCCGGTCCGACGGGGCTCCCGGTCAGAGGCCACGAGCTCAGAAAAAGTAAACCGACCTATTTTAGAAAATTTATTAAAATTAAATCACACTGTACAATTTTTCTGGGGCCCCAAAAAAATTATTAGCCATAGGCCTGCCAAAAGAGTGTCCATGGAGTTTCTTGCACGTTCTTCTCCATAGAGATCAACGCTTTGGAACGTGCAATTTAGCTTCACTTTTTTTTTGACTGACCGACATTTTGACAATTCAAAAGTGCCTGTTTTTGGTCTATTTGAAATAAACGTTTCTGATTTCTGATTTCTGCCTCAGATGATATAGTTATGCCACTGCTCTCAGCCCACACAGTTTCTCTACTAAACAGCGTGAATATACCTTATTACACCTCCACCTTCACCTTCACCCAGGCTACCAGGGAGGCAGCTCAGCGCAGATTATATTTTAACGCAATAATTCTACGTGATCATGCCGCGTTTACGAGATGCAGAGTGTGTGAGGGGTTAGCATTACAAGATGAGTCCCGAGATATTTTGCTTCGTGACCGAATGAGACACGATTTGCAGCTGAAATCGAAACCGTAACTGTGGACTACCAAAATAAAAAAATAAAAAAACATCTTTTTTACAAAAAGAAAAAAAAATAGTACAGCCAACTTTAAAACAAACTAAATAAAAAATAACTTAAATTTCGGAAGTTGGTGTCAAAAAATTACGAAACAAAATCAGAAACACTGCTCTTTTTAGTTTTTTTGTTTTTGAAGTCTGTTGTATTTTTATGTAAAAAAAACTTTTATATATAGGTATCTATATAATTTAGATTTTTTTTTTTGAATATTGAATTTTTATTGCAACCATCAGCTCAATACGCTAATTTCGGTCGAGCTGAATATTCGGCCCCTCTTTTTGGCCCAAATTGAAACTCCAGCAAATTTTTTAATTAAACAATATTTGTTATTATGGTGGATGCTCCAAGATAGCCCGCGAAATTCTAATATTCTTATATCTTATTCTGAAGGTGTGTAGCCTGGAGTTCTGTCACACAGGTCCTGTACCCAGTAAAGACTCCAGCTCTCACAAAGTATAGATATACAAAATAATTATTAGTTATTATCAACTTTATAATAATAATAAACATTTTATTTCAGGCCAAATATACCCATTAGAATTTCCATATACAAATCTATATATAAAAGGAGAAACTGACTGACTGACATACCTACCTATCAACGCACAGCCAAAACTACTGGGCCTAGGAGTGTGAAATTTTGCATAAGGCTTGCTATTATGACGTAGGCGAGCACTAAGAAAGAATTTTTGAAAATTCACACTCTAAAGGGATGAAACGGGGCTCTAAAGTTTGTATGGAGAAGCTACTTTCACGCGGGCGAAGCCGCTGGCAAAAACTAGTTTAACATACAATTGACGCCAAAACACAATTCAAATAAATCAAATAAAATAAAAATAGAATCGCAATAAAATCCAAATACATTAATTATACAACATACACCAAAATTCAATAAATGAA
Source organism: Mythimna impura (assembly GCA_905147345.3). Classification (NCBI taxonomy): domain Eukaryota; kingdom Metazoa; phylum Arthropoda; class Insecta; order Lepidoptera; family Noctuidae; genus Mythimna; species Mythimna impura. The sequence continues at coordinate 479,500 of CAJHVM030000015.1, forward strand.
ACAAATAAAACAAACAGAAAAACAACTGAAACTAATAAATATTTTTTTTTGTGAAGATTTATTATTATTAAAATATTATGGTTGGCGGCCGTGACACGTAGGTATTTATTTACGGAATATTTAATTAAATATAATAATAATAATAATATATTTTTATAGTGTGTTTTATAAAATATTTAAAAATATATAAAATATGTATAAAAATAAATAAAGATAATAATAATATAAGTACCTATATATTGTGTAATACTTGCTGGCCGATCAACGTCTCTCCGTCGACGACGGCTGGTGCTGAAAATTAGCGCTGAGGCTCTATTTTATACGAGCCCCAGCATTTTTGCTGAGCGCTGGCCGTTTTACGCGGATGTGACGCATAACCTACCAATTATATATGTCGTTATTGTTATTTGTTTATTTTTAAGGAGAGCGCCATATTTGACGTAAATAAACTGTTTTTCTTTCTTTCTTTCTTTCTAATAATAATAAATAATATTCCCACAAATATCACACAACGCCATCTAGTCCCAAGCTAAGCAGAGCTTGTGCTTGTGCAACTGATAAACATACTTAAATATTTATAAATACATATATATTATAGATAAATTACACCCAGACACAGAACATATGATTGTGCTCATCACACAAACATTTGCCCTGGGTGGGAATCGAACCCGATCTCCAGCATAGCAGTCAGGGCCACTAACCACTAGACCAACAGGCCAGTCAAAGAATGAATCATTAAAATCATCAAATACAACCCTCTCAGTTTGCCTTACCATATTGAATGTTTATTCCATGAAAAAGTAATTCATTAGCATACTTTATTGTATGCATCCTTTTTCTGTTACTTACTTGACAATTTCACTTTCCACCAGATTTAATTACTTACAAAATTTAAATGTTTTTGTATTTGTAATTTTTTACAAGTAATTTTTTTGTAAGAGTTTACTTTGAAAGATTGAGTCAATTACCCAGTTACTGGGTTGCCAAGGTCAGATAAAATGAAGCTCCAAATTAAAGTAAATTATTGTTTTATAGCTACATCTGGTCAGATCGAAAAATGCCAACATATCTGGCAATAGTTTAAGTTTAAGCAGATGGAGTTTGACTTACAATTGAACCAGAATCGTAAAAGCTTACCTAGTGAATAAACGAGACATGAACTAAATCTATATAGGGTGACTGGTAATTAGTGTACGATACTTAAACACGTGATTGTGCTCATGATAACCAACAACTTTTACTATGGGAACAAACCTGAAATCGCGAAAAAAAAATCAGCTGTTCAGTACATTTATGTTTGCCTAATGTACTGAACAGCTGATATTTTTTTCGCGATTTCGGCGTTGCTCCCATAATAAAATTTGTTTGTTATCATGAGCACAATCACGTGTTTAAGTATCGTACACTAATTACCAGTCACCCTATATAATATTGCTTACTCGCATATTCATATCTTTATTAGTATTCCATAATGTTTACAAGACTTTACAATGGTTTATAGCGAAATAAATATGGACTCTTTACGGCACAAATAAAAGTAAAACTTAGAAAAAAAAACAAAAGAATATTATTATGTGAGTACTGACAGATTGCAAGTTACAACTTGCAAGGTAAAAATTATTAAACTTCAGTTTTATTTTTTTACAGTCAGCAAAAATTATCACGTGGATTGGGCTCTTGTCTGTTTTTATGTTTGTATCTAATAGTATTTTGTACCTAATAACAAATAACCATCGACTTATATTCTAGAGATAGACAAGCACGTTCATGGAAAATATTTGTCAAAATACTGAAAAGTTAAAACAAAAGTTCGTTGCGGCGCTACATTGGCGTTATGCCGTTTTACAGAACTATTAAAACATACAGCGCTAAAATAGCTTTTAGAGGATACTTTTTTCGCGACCAAAATGTTTTAATCACCATGAATTTCGTGGCACTTACGCGTTTCGTTCAACATAGTGTAATGTTGAAGGTGTATGGATTACACTGCACCTGAGTCGATTGAAGTGAGTGTTCGGCACGCGTAATCTAGTGCGTAGTACATATATATCGATGCAAATAACCCTCAAAATAAATCGTTTTCTCTGAAAACCCTTTAATAACTAAGAAAACGAGAAATATTTGAAAAGTATAGTAGCGGTTTTGGATACTGATTTAGTAATTCAAACTCTATATACAACAGTGGTACATGACTTAGTGCAACAAGACATTCTATATCAGTCAACATTTACATGGTGGAGGCGTGCCCGTTTGGGCGAAGCAACGCTGTGTCTTCGTGGAAGCGATCGACGACGACCTCTTGCCCTGATTCAGGTCATGGACCGAAACGAGAGGAAATGGCCTACGGTCGCCTCCGCGTGCGAAGGAAGTCAAAGTCAAAGTCAAAGTCAAAGATTTATTTGCAGATAAATATGGTTATAAAAGTTCTTACAATGGTTATATATAATAGTTGCTTAACATATTTAATCATAACATAATGACATGCAAATTTTTTACAGGTAAAATTAATTAATTATTAAAGGATGGCCGCACGCGTGACGAATGAACAGAACGGACATTCTTACGCCCCAGCCGCTGCAACAGGAGGCAGGCTTACGAACGACGAACGATGGAGATCGCCATCCAGCCGTTAGGTAACTTTCCGGACCGAGCTCCAGTCGTCAACAGCGCGTAGTCAGGCACTCCTCAAAGAGATGTCAGCGAACCGTAGGGGCCCATGAGGGCCGATGCCCGCTAGGACCGCGGCGATTTTATTAAAAGGAAACCCGTAGCCCTAGAACGTATAGGGCAACTGCGAAGTACTAACTTAGGTGTGGTTTTAGTCAGTAAAAGTCTGAAACAAGCTCCCGCTCCACCCAGACCGGGAGAAGTCATTGAATGATTTCCCACCTTAAAAAAAAATATATTGCTTCTTATTAATTTTCCTACGTTATCTTGCGATTTATCCCAGGACCTGTTAACGCATTCAACTCCGTGTCCTCGCCGCCGCTGCTAAGATTAAATTTGGCCAAATCTGAGCGAAGTTTATTTGAGCGTACAGCTCTGACAATAGATTGTGTCTGTTGGTGGTAGTATATGTTTCGTTTTAAGTTAATATTGTGGTAGGATTATCTAACAGTGATTCAGTTTGTTACTGTATTGAGGATGCCTAGATATTTAGAAAACTTACCAGTTAAAAAAAACTTTACAGAAAGAAAGAAAGAGAGATAGAAAGAAAGAAAGAAATAAAGAAAAAAATATTTTTATTTGGCACACCATGGTTCATTAATCAACAAATAATTGATTAACAAACTAAAATTAAACATAAAAAAATAAGGTGAAATAAAATTAACAATAACAATTTGTCTCACGGCTACGTTAAATAGGTCCAGTTCAGCATAATGCCAGACAACTACGTAGCAATTGCCTGACGTTGGTTGGTCTATATAGGGTGACTGGTAATTAGTGTACGATACTTGAAAACTTGATTGTGCTCATGATAACCAACAACTTTTACTATAGGAACAAATCTGAAATCGCGAAAAAAAAATCAGCTGTTCAGTACATTTATGTTTGCCTAATGTACTGAACATTTGATATTTTTTTCGCGATTTCGGCTTTGCTCCCATAATAAATATTGTTTGTTATCATGAGCACAATCACGTGTTTAAGTATCGTACACTAATTGCCAGTCACCCTATATACTCGTATGTATTTATGTTTGTAACGCTTTTGATTCAGACTACACCTCAGATATCTTCCGGGCTTTGGTACAGGCCATGGTCCGGAGCGAGGAGGAGTGGCAGGCGGCCGCATGCGCGAGGCAATGTCCCTCGCGCCTCAGTCGCTGGGATTCCGATCCCGATTTCCGGCCACCGTTGGCGCGGGCGTAGGCCGGACCGAGCCCAAGTCGTCGACGACGCGTAGTGTTCCACCTGCGCCTCAAGGAGATGTCAGCAACCGTAGGGGCCCAGCAGGGTCGAAGCCTACTGGGGCCATGGGTGATGCGAAAGAGATCTCCGGGGCCCAGGAACAATGTCAAAGAAGGAACAGGAGTGGGTTTTTAGTTAGTAAAAGTCTGACACGCCCTCACGCTCCACCCAAGAGCAAGGGACGTCATTACTTTTCCCACCTAAAAAAAAACTTCACGTATCTTAGTGAACAAAACTATATCTTTTTTCTGTGGGAATGCACGAAGAGTCACGTTTGCAGCAATAATATCCAACCATGATTGCCCAGTTGAAGACCAATATCTGTGAAGAAATAGTCACTATTCCACGCGCGATGTGCCAGCGAGTTTTTACCAATTTGAGGTCCAGATTTGAGGCAGCGCAATGGTGCATTGCATGGATGCATGCATCTGGTTGATGTTATTTAAAAAAAAATGTTCACTTTTGTTTAAGTAAATATAGATTTGTATGTGTAATAATTTTGTCCTCCTTTTGACTCCTCCACAGAAAAGTCTCTGGGTTTATACATAATTACTATATTACAGCCTATTGGCTGTAATATAAAAAAAAATATTAAAAAAATACATTCAGCCGAACATAGAACCTCCTCCTTTTTGAAGTCGGTAAATAAAATGAAATCACGCGAGTGAAACCGCTAAATGGAGCTTGTATGTTAGCTGTTAGGTTGGTAGATGAGTAATTTTATTTTAACGTAGTTTTAACCGTTTATTTTCGTTTATTCTTGCAGTAGCAAATGGTCTACGTAAGCCAAAAAAAAGATAGGTGCATTACGTGAGGAGTGATATACTTACCTGTGATTCCTGATAGCTACAACCTAGGGGTCTGTAAGTCAAGAGTGAATAGGTTACTTTTAGGCAAGCGTGCTCCATCGTCGGCCACATCATCGCTTACCATCAAGTGAGATAGTGGTCAAACGCGAGCCTATCCATAATAAAAAAAAAAACTGGGCAAGTGCAAGTCAGACTCCCGTCCTGAGGGTTCCGTACAAACTTACCTAGGTAAATAGTTCAATTCCATTCGTGAGAATGGAATCTCGAAGATTTTTCCGAATCGCAATTTTTTTTGTGACTTAACAACAAATTTACAGTTTTCAGATTTATTCCTTTAACTGTGCTATAAGACCTTGCTTCATGCAAAATTTCAGGATTTCAGGGTCAACGGGAAGTACCCTTTGAATTTTGATTTCCTCGAGAGTGTCGAAATATTCATTTTTCGTGACATTAACGGCCGTATCTTTTTTTTTCGTTAACTTAGAAGTTTGATTTTTTCCCAGCTTCAAGAAACCGCAGACCTAAGTATATGGTTTTAATTTCAACTCGATACCTCCACGCGTTCCCGAAATAAAGGGTCTTAACAGACAGACGGCCGGACACCAAAGTGATCCTATAAGGTTCCAGTTTTTCTTTTTGAGGTACGAAACCCTAAAAATTTATGAAAAGGGAGTCAGTTAAAGTGTGACGGTTCACAAGACAGAATGGAAAAAAAAAAATGTGTTGCACCGACCCCAAATAATATGGGACAAGAGCAGGAAGGTGATGATATAAGCACTTATCTAGATCTCCAGAATTTGTATTGTTTTTGGGAGGAGTCATTTTCAGCCCCATCTACTTGCCGCGCCAAGTCGCGGCATGGCAGACAGAGTTCCGGTGGGATCTCATGGTGGAGTGGCGACAGCGACTGTCGCAATCCAGTGCTGGGCACGCCATATTTATGGCGGTAAGTCCCCCTTTGAGGAGTGACGCAGGCTCACTGGACATGATAAGTTTAGGAGGTTCCTGCACCGGATTCGTGTGGAAGAAACGCTCGGATGTCACCATTGTGTGGACCGCCCGGAGGACACGGTAGAGCATACGGTAAAGGTGTGCCGCGCTTGGGCAGAGCACCGCCGTGTCCTCCTGGAGGCGATTGGTGACAAGGACCTGTCGCGCACACCTGGTGCGAAGGGGCGGGCTAGCGAAGGAGACGGCAGTGAGGGAATGGCCCTCACGCCCCAGCCGCCGGGAACGGCGGTGCTCCGCCTAAGTGCGGGACACCTCCACCGTGTCTTCCGGACTACGAATCAGGTGCAGGAACTTCTCGAACTTACCATATCCAGTGAGGACCAGGTGGTCTGGGCGCCCGGAGGACATAGTGGAGCATACGGTGGAGGTCTACCCTGCTTGGGCGGATCGGGTACTGCCGTGTCCTCGTGGAGGCGATCGGTGGCGGCGAACTCTCGCACCGGTCCCTGCATGGTACAGACCATGGTCCGGAGCGAGGAGGAATAGCAGGCGGTCGCCTGCTTCTGCGAAGCAGTACTGCTAGTGAAGGAGGCGGCCGCACGCGTGAGGGAATGGACATTCTCACACCCCAGCTGCCACGATACGAGATGCCCCGGTCGTCGGGAATTGCAGAGCGATCTCCAGACACCGTAGGCGCAGGCTTAAGGTAGTATAATGGGTAGCTTGCCGTCCACACATCCTACGAGGACCGAGCCTGAGTCATCGACGGCGCGTAGTGTTCCACGTGAGCCTCAAGATGTCAGCAAAATCGTAGGGGCCAAGCAGGGCCAAAGCCTACTGGCAAGGGCGGATCCAGCTTTGGCGCCAGGGGGGGGTCACACAATGACTGTGTGACCAAGTCATAAGAAGTTATGATTTAATTTTGATAATAATAGATACGGGTAAAAATTAATACATACATCAATAAAATACCCACTATTTTATCGATGTATGGCCTGTAACTTCTACTTAAAAATACCTATATTTAAATAACAAAATCAATTTTTCTCTAACGTGTTCTCCCGAAACGCGTTATCACTCCATCTACTTCAATGGTAACGAGAAAAGCAAGTGGCGAACTCAAAAAAATGGACGGCCACAAGGTAGTATTCTTGCCCCCTTGCTGTTTAACGTTTAAACCAATGACCAACCGGTGAGCCCTAACACAACCCGCTTTCTGTATGCAGCCGAACTAGCATTAACTTGCCAAGCCACTTTGACACACACAGATTTTGAGGAGATTGAGGCCAACTCTCTCAGATCTTATTAGTAGTATTATACTGCTAATGCATTTAAAGCATATCCCCCAAAAATGTGCGTCTTTCACCTTTTTAACAGACAAGCGGGTTGAATGCTCAATATCTCATGGCAGGAGGTACCAATCATTCATAACCCCCATCCAAGATATCTTATCACTCTGAATAGGTCGCTCAACTACAGAAAGAATTGCGAGAATGTTAAGCGGAAGGTGCATACGAGAAACAACCTGCTACGTCGCCTAACATCCACTAGATGAGGGGCGTCTCCCCAAGTTCTTCGAAGAGCTGGAATGGCGCTCCGCTTTTCCACTGGTGAATATGCCTGTCCAGTATGGAGCCGCTCCGCCCACTCTAACATAGTGGATACAGCACTTAATGAGATGAGCCAAATTGCCACTGGTTGCCTTATGCCGACTCCAATACGAATGCTGTATTCACTAATTGGCATTGCAGCCTCAGAAATTCGCAGGACTGTGGCTAGCCGCATAGAAAGAAAAACAATAAAACAACCCTCGCCATTCTATGCACTATTACAGCTCGGTGCCCCTGAGACTTAAAAGTCGTAAAAGTTTTGTTGTAAGCGTGAGCCCATCTCAAAGTAAAACCATATGGCTTTACTTTGAGATGGGAGTGATGCTCTCTCCTGGACACGAGTTGCCATGGCCAATCTGGAAAACTCTAAACAGACTCCGCACACAGGTTGGGCGCAGCAAAGACAATCTCCTCAGATGGGGGTTCCTGAACGGTTCCGACCTTCAGTAGTTGTGCAGTGTCTCTCCACAGACTGTCCCACCTTCCATCCTGCATGACGTGCCCTGATACCTGTTCATGTAGGGATCTTAAGACAGTATCAGTGGACGACATTGCCGTGGCCGAATACTGGGCCAGGCAAGAAATTTTATTAGTTTTACCGTCGACACGCTAAGAACGTACGACACCCTACGTTTTTATGGACATGAAGAAGTGCCAGTCCGGTTAGACATTTGACCATTAAAACTTCTAGCCATAATTCGATTTTTCGTAACTAGAGAGATCTTCCCGCTGTCGCTACACTAACATGTAGTGTAGCCATAATACATAAAAAAAAATCTTATATTAGGATACGTCTCAAAATCACAATTTAAAATAAGGCCAGAAAACTTCTATTGATAAAATATTTTTGTTAAATCTTTTCAAAGAACTCTCATGCGTCTGAAACAATTATCGAAACATTTTTTCCAGTCCGCCGCAGACACCTCTTACACGGCCTTATTGAACGCTACTAGCGCGTCTTCTGGCGATGAAAACTGTATCCCTTTCGGCAGATTTTTTATTTTAGGGAATAAAAAGAAGTCACACGGTGCCAGATCAGGACTGTAAGGATGGTGCCCCAAGACTCTGACCGGTGCGGCGTCCCAGGAAGTCCCTCGTTTTGAGCGCTAAATGCGCGGGCGCGTTGTCATAGTGAAGCAGTACTCCGCGGAGCCCGGTATTCGGTCACTTGTTGCTCATTGCAGACAAAACTTCTGGCAGGCATTTTGTGGTATACCATTCGGCGTTGATGCTGCTTTGGTCATACACTACATCAAAGTGAAGAAACTAGTGATCAAAATTTTCCTTAAGCATCTCGATCGCTTTCGTAGGCGTTGTTTCGTTTTGAAACAGCCAAACTGTCAACTGACGCTTTGTTTCTGGATCGTATTGATAAATCCAGGTTTCGTCACCTGTCACAATGTCGTAAACGCGCCGAGACGAGCCTGCTTCAAATTTTTTAATCATATCACGGCACTACTCCACACGGCCTGCTTCTGAGCTTCGGTGAGGTTGTGCGACACCCAGCGGCAAACTAACCTCACAAGAAGGTGCTCGTGTGGAATCTTGTGAACGCTTCCCGAACCAATCTGCAGTGTATGCTGAATCTCTTCGTATATAATTCGCCTGTTTTCTTAATTTTTTTTTTTTACTGCCAGCACACTTTCTTTCGTGACAGCTGTCGTAGGACGACCACTTCTTTGTTCATCCCCCAAAGTAAGGCGACCGCGCTTGAACTCGCTATACCAGCGATAGATGGTTGCTTTTGAAGGTATAAGCAATTTGAAGTCGATCAAATCATAGAAAATCATCGCATGAAAATGACTTCCATAGATGTACTTTTTTATATTTTTATATATTAAAAAGCGTTTATTGGAGGGCCAAAATTCACGTAAAATAGCAGATTTTCAGAGGTCTTTACTAGATTAGTTTTACACAAGTTTATGTTTTGATTTTTATAGAAGCCTAGATAATATCCACACGATATCTGTGTTTCCCAAATATCTGGAGAAAGAAAATGTACCTCGGGTTGGCCGCTCTTAAATGGATAAATATTTAAGGTACTTACATAAAATTTATATTGTGACAAAAAATTACATAAAAACATTACGTTTAACAATTTTAGTCAGTGGTCCACCTAGGTTCTGGACCCAGCCCGGGGGGGTCATGACTCCCATGACCCCCCCCCCCCTGGATCCGCCCTTGCCTACTGGGGCCGTGGGTTGACTTCCGAAATGAAAACCTGGGGTCCTGGAACGCAAGGTAAAGAACGAATTTGGGTGTGGTTTTAGGCAATAAAAGTCTGACACGCCCTCCTGCTCCGCTCTAGAGCGAGAGAAGTCATTGGATGATTTCAAAGCTTGTAAAAAAAAAACATCCAACAATTTTAGACTTCACACCTTTCAAAAATATTCTCCCGTTCGTTTCAAACTTGTGTTGCCCGTTGTATCGCTAGCATAGTATGTATAATATTCAATTATTAAAACAATAATCCACCCTCACGGGTCCCGGGGGAGGGCAACGCCATCTAGCGTCGCTCTGACGCGTTAACCTTTCGGTAATCTGACAAATTGTTTTTTGAGTGGGAGTCTATGGAAGGTATTTATTTTTGGAGTTTTTGGGATTAATTCTGATTTTCAGAAGTCTAGATTTTATATAGCACTCTTGGAAGTGACGGTCAAATGTGTTTCTGACTGACGGCGGGTTTTTTAATCTCTACATATCTTGTTTGCAAAGCACAACGATTAGGAAAGTTATCTTGGATTGGATTTGTTTGCTGATGAATGGAAGACAATATTATTAGAAAATTTGCGATTCTGTGAGAAGACAGAGTGAAAGGATTAAATTAGTTTAGTATTAATGGCTATTTTGCTGTACTAAATAAATAAATAAATCTTACAATAATTATTGCATAAAAATTCTGCGTTGTTTCTGCCATAAATATTTATTATCTATATATGCTAAATACCACTCACTGATTAATCACGAAATCTCAGAAACTATAACACCTACAAATTTAAAATTTGGCAGGTAGGTTCCATAGAGGGTATAGACTGTAGACATCCGCTAACAACGGATTTTACGAAACTAAACCCCCTTAGAGGGGATAAAACGAGGGTTGGAATTTGTATGGAGAAACCGACTTTCACGCGGGCGAAGCCGCTGGCAGGAGCTAGTATACTTATATATATCTTAGTTAAATCAACCATGAAGTCGCAAAGGTGATTCCTGGCCACAGTGGGTGCGTGGACGGTGAGTAATGAGTAGCTCGCTGTCCTGCCATACGGTAAGGACCAAGCCAGCGTCGATTTCGCGCTAGGTAGTGTTTTACGCGTGCCTCAAAGAGATGTCTGCAAAATGACGGAGCCCACTAGTGCTGATGCTTGATAACAGAACATTACACCCTTTAATTCTGGCTTTTTGGATAAACAATATTGTAATCAACTTCGACGTCTTATGAGTCCCGTATCAAGAATTATTGAGGGTCTTTTTCTTTTTTACCCTATTAGCACAAAAACAGTGACGTGGAGTCACGATAGACTATGACGGAGATGGCCAGTGTATAACAAGTTACGAAGGAATTGTTGCACACGTTGGGAATCCTATGGCGTCCATGACACGTGAGGTTTTGCTGTCAGTTTTGCCACAGTCAATGTTTTGATTGACGAAAAACCTACCGTCCAGTACACGGTCATGCAGGCGTCAATCAATTCCATCAATCACGAATGATGTTTGACGGAATTTTATCGCCATTAGTTTTTCGTCATGTAAACGTCAATCATCGCATGAAGGTAGATTTTTCTTCTTAATTCTTAATTCTTTATTGTACACAAAAACATAATATAATATATTGACATACAAACAGTTCATGTACAAAGGCGAGCTTAACTCAGCAATGAGTTTTCTCCCAGCAAACCTTTGAATTGTAGAGAGAGAACATATTCGAGGGTAGGATCCAGTGCACAATATAAACTTATATACTAAGTCTAATATATAATTAAGTATATTATACATAAGTCCAATATATAATCATATTATACATACTAATACATACTATATATACCAATATTATGTCAATAATGAAAGGAAGTGCTCTTTAAGTTTCCTTTTGAAGACATCTAGAGAAGGGCTATCGCGAAGAGAGTGTGGCAGAGAGTTCCAGAGACGTACTGCAGTAACAGAAAAGGAGCCATCATAGCGGCTAGAAGTATGACGTGGAGTACGAAGGAGAAGAGAAGAGGTGGTGCGACAGAGTTGACCCCTAGGGACGAGGTACTCAAAGCGTTCACGAAGGTATTGAGGAGCATTAGGATTGTGAAGGATTGTATAGAGAAGAGATAGAATATGTATATCTCGTCGACGCCGAATTGGCAGCCACCTTCTTCCACTTCTTCAATCAAATAATTGGCAAAACTTACAGCAAAACCTATCGTGTAATGGATGCCTAATGCGATGATTGACGTTTGCATTACGAAAACCTAATGGCGATAAAATTCCGTCATTCAAACATCATTCATGATTGATGGAATTGATTGACGAATGACGCCTGCATGACCGTGTACTGGACGCCTATACCTATACCTATCTAAATGAAACGATGGCAGCTACATAACACTCCTGTAAAGGAAAATGACAGTCATGCAACTTTTCATCATCTTATACTTTCTTCGAAATAATGTTGGTTTTCAGCTCTCAGGTAAGAAAAAAAATATGTACTTGATTCATTTTTTTTTCTTAGCTGAGAGCTGAATTTTAGTAGGTAGTGCCAAGATGATATAATGGGTAGGTACATCTTAATGATTGGGCGAGAGGCCACGGCAAATTGCCACCATTGCGGAAGCGCCATAGATTCTACACAGCACACGCTGGAAGACTGTCCAGCGTGGGCCACTGAGCGACGAGTCCTAGTTGCCAGGATCGGGCAGGACCTGTCTCTACGAGCAGTAGTGAGGGCTATGCTGGCGGAGCCAGAAAACTGGAAGGAAGTTACTTCCTTCTGTGAGACCGTAATGGTACAGAAGGCGCGGCTGAGCGCGACCGTGAGAGGGCTGATCCCGCTCGGAGACGAAGGCGTCGGGGAGGCAACCGCCTCGATGCCTAACACGCCGAAACCCCGCTTGCATCATCCAATGCAGACGGGACTTTGGAACCACGGGTGTGCAGAGTGGGGACTCTGCCCGCCCATCAAGTGATTCCAAGGAAGACGGTGGCACAGTTATCACGTGCTGCCGTGCACAAAGAGGCTCAGGGGAGACCGTTGTACAGTCTCCTCAGGGATGTGCCGTAACAGGCGTTGCACAGAGGGGGTTCCGGAATGGTCTTTTAAGAGGTAACGGCGCCCCTTCTATATGTGCTGATGGTGATCACCGGGGTGGTTTTAGTGAGGTAAAAATCCCACACTCCCCGGACTTATCCCCAAAGTCCGGGCGCCTTTCGAAGGATTCCCCCCGGAAAAAAAGGTAGGTACTTAATAATTGTAAGGTTGTCTGTATTATGTGAATAAATTATGGGTTTTGGGTAAAAGTAAGCACCTACTTATTAAATAGGCGAAAATGGTTTACAACATATCTGTATTGCGAAATGATGTAGGATTAAGTCATGATTTTATTAACAGACATTAATACTATTTTGTCAAGATAACAGCGCCATCGTTTGGTAAGTAGCGTTTGAGTTCTAGCTCAAAAATGACGTTTAGCTATTCGCTACTAGATGGCGCTATTTTCTCAGTATTACACGTTAATACATAGCTAAGAAGTTGTTAAGCAAAGTTTTTATAAAAAAAATTTAGACGTAATTTTATAGTCTAATTTTATTATTACCCATTAATTTTGGTTTTACAAAAGATAAAATAACAAGATGATTTTTATTTATTTTAGTAATGGCAATATCATGCACTGTCATGCCCCGTGTTCCGAATTGCGTCTTGTTCAAACGCGATTATATCGCGTACCTATCCGACCAAATTTAATAGTTACAAATTATAAGGGCTATTGAGTAATAATTGTGACGTTGCGCGTTGGTTAGATTCGCAATATTATCGCTTTTGACGCAATTTGGAACGCGGGGTTGTCAAATCTTTAAGTTTGACATTGACATTTGACATTGGTCTGAGTTTGACATTCATTATCAAAATTTACCACAGTATTTGTTTTGATTAGAACACGAAAATAATTAACTAATACATAAAAAACGAACTTCAATTACATAATATTACAATGTTTCTGTAATACCTAACTACTCATATTGTGCTACGAACCAAAGATGGAGCAAATCTACGCGTTCGGTGTGACTTGCATAGAATATGTACAATACTGGTAAAATATTCACAATATTGATTATTTCTTCAGAATACTGCATTGTACGACCAACTGCAAATCCTGTCAGCAATGGCCATAAAAATTTGATTCATTCTTATTTTAAATATTGAGTTCATTCATGTGTTAATAATTTATTTCATTTATATTCTTTTCTAATTGATATAAACTAGTGCTTGACTGCGATCTCAACTGATGGTAAGCAGTGATGCAATCGTTGATGGTGAAGCGCATTAGTTTATTAATAGCCTATTCACTCTAGCCTTGAGGACACCAAAATTATAATCGGACGGGAAGACCGCAGTAGGCAAATTATTCCAGTCCTTCGATGTACGCGGTAAAAAGATGAGGCGAAACGCTTGGTCCGGACACTCGCTGTACATCGGGTTGTCCGATGGTAGAAAGGTGATGGCGGAATCAAGTCATATAATTTCTGTACACTCTCTCCAAACATATAAATTAACACAGAGTAGCTTTGACAACTTGTTTTATTACTAGCCAGGCTTTCTGGTGCATGTAGCATCTAACAAGTACCTACCTACACTGTTTTGAGAAAACAGCATAAGTGTTTTTTTTTAAAGTTCCACACTTCATATTCAGAACTGGCGGTCCTAGCAGACATTGTGCTGTCCGGAAGAGGGCTTTTTGTCAGAATAACAAGAATACTTTCACTTACCCTTTTGAGTACCGTAATTAGAGACACAATAGAAAGAAAAATGAGTGAGTGAACGGCGGAATTTACTTGGGGTTCAATGAACTAATAACAAATTTTCTACTCTATCCACAGGTTTGAAGACAATGCCAGCTTCTTTGAGATAGTCAATCACGTGTTTAATCCACAATATGCCATAGATTACTTGTTTCCGTTGATATCTGTCATCGACTCAGTGTTTGCTGCCCAGCTGCTGCTGTGCCTGGCTTTTGGAGGATGGTTGAATGCTGTTATGAAATGGTATGTTGACCTTTTTTTTCCTAGCTAGTTAAGACCCTTGTAAATAACTCCTGTATCGTGGGACTCACATTGTAAGCAACTAATTTTTATGAATTTATTTTTTGTTATTCGGTTTAAGTTTGCTTATTTACGCGCGAACACAAACTGTAACTGCCATTTTGATTTCTGTTTCGCGCGCATTTTTGAACCGTGGAACCCCGCCCACGCCGCGCGCTGCTCGGACGCCGGATAGTCGCCGCCATAAACCAGACGCACGCGGGCGTGTATATAAACGCTCCACGTTCCGGCCAAAACTTTTTCAATCTAACTAGTCTAGCTTTATGTGTGTACTGAATAACTGTAATTGACACAAGTTCTGTTTGCCTAGTTGTAAAGTGCTAATGTATTCCATTTTACCAATTGACTGCGTCTTTTTGTGGAAAAATCCCACTCTATTTAACACACATACACAAGACACACTGGCCTGGAACAACCATCTCTACTGATGAGTCTTCTGGAGCAGAGTGTCTTGTGTGTATTTTTTTGTTTTTTTTTTGTGTGTGGACTCTCGCACTAAACTTAAAACTAAGCGACTACACGCTAAGGGCACCCCCTGTGGGGTACGGACCTCGGCTTAGGGCATCGCTGGGGGAGGGCAGCAAGGGACGGGCTGAATCGAGCAAAGATATTATTATTATTAACGGGGAATTTTAAAACTACGGCTCAGCAGCGCGGGCTGGCTCGAGCAAGGGACGGGGAGGACGTTGACGGGATTTTCGCGGCGGGCCTCGGCGGCGAGGACGGAAGGATGGTGGTCTGTATTGTTTGCGAACTGTACTGGTTTCCTTACGGCTCTCTTGGAGCAGGGTGATGGGGTCGTCGGGGGTGAGGTCTTGTGTGTAATATAACACTTTTGTTTTATAGAAAACGTTGCCCCACAATAGGGATTAGTCCAGTATCGTGGGTGCGGTCACAAACATGTAAACTCATATACAAGCAGAACCGAAACAAGTCAAACAAGTCTGGCCATAGTCATATTTGTTCCTTGTGGGGCATCGATCCCGCGATACGCAGTCCATCGCTCAACCACTGCGCCAACCCTGACTTCACTGCTGGATGAATGCTTACCCCAAGTCCTTTCAGAAATTTTTCTCCCGCGCCTTCTCGAACCAGTCCTCGTTGTACGCGTCTAAATTATCTCGTCACCTTACTGTGGGCTGGTTTCGACGCCGCTTTCCACCTGCAGGAGCTTACTGCGTGACCACCCTTGTTACTGTGCCCCGCTCAATTCTATTGAACCTGGCAGCTGCTTTGCCCATGTCTATTATGCCCGTTTTGGTGCGCAGCGTGTTATTCCGTATTTGGTCTGTTTTTTTTTTACACTTAGAATGCTGTGCAAACCTCTTGCAATTCGATCGGTGACCAGATCTGTACGCTGTAGGTTAAGATGGGTGCCTGGCCTTGGTACAGGCCATGGTCCGAAGCGAGGCGGAGTGGCAGGCGGCCGCCTCCTTCTGCGAAGCAGTAATGCTAGCAAAGGAGGCGGCTGCACGTGCAAGGCAATGGCCCTTGCGCCCCAGCCGCCGGAATTCCGATCCCGATTTCCGGCCATCGTAGGCACGGTCTTGCGAATGCAATGGGTAGCTCGCCGTCTGGTCGTTTGGTAACCCTCCGGACCGAGCCCAAGCCGTCGACGGCGCGTAGTGTTCCACGCGCGCCTCAAAGAGATGTCAGCAACCGTAGGGGCCTAACAGGGTCGAAGCCTACTGGGGCCAAGGGTCTTCTTCTGAAAGGAAGACTCGGCCCTGGTGTGGAAGGCAACGAAGGAACAGGGCGTACGGGTGGGACAAATGTGTCATTCGATCCAGCCCAGCTCCTCAAGGAAGGGCAAAGGCTACCTGGATTCTCAAAGTACTTTGCCCTGTATCTGACGACCACTGGCAAAATGAGGGGATTATAGACTTCATCAACATCCAGTGCGAGTGTGGTGCTCCTGACCAGACGATGACCCACTTACTAGAGTGCCCAAAGTGTCCCTACATCTTCACTTGGAGGACCTTAAAAACGCCACTGACGACGCTATAACCTACTGGGCCCAAATGCTCAAAGCATTTGCAAAGCAAATGGGAAAAGAAATCCATCGATTTAAAAAGAAGAAGAAGCTATCACTGGGCAGCAAGCAGATAAGCTGCTGTCTCGTCCTCCTCCATGCAGGATCTGCAGAGTGTGCGTGCCGTCTGTAGCTCTTGTGACAGAAAGGTCCAAAATGGGCAGGATACACATGTCAATGAGTTTACGCTTTAGGGGATTGACAGATGTTGACTTTAGTCATTTAAAAGCTTTACGATTAAATGTTGTGATGAATGGACGACTACATGATAATATTTTATTTTTAACCCATGATTAATAACAATAAACACATAAACTCATGTCTGTTTCCTTTATGAGAAAACAGAATAATGATAAATATTTTTTTTTGTAATAAAAATAAGGCTGGAAAATGATAAATACCACACAAATTTATTTGAACTTATAATTCCAAGTCAATCCAAAGACACTTCAAAGCAACCCGTTTTAGAAAACGGCAATTTAAAGACCTATTTAAACAAGATTTTTGAAATAATGGTTTTTCTAATTGCAGGTGGCTCCTAGAAGATCGTCCTTACTGGTGGATCCGTGAAACTTCGTTCTACTCGGAGCCCGAGAAGCCTGTGCTTCAGCAGACCCTACAAACATGCGAGACCGGTCCCGGCAGTCCCTCCGGTCACTCTATGACGGCCGCTATGATGCTGATATTATGCCTGATGTGGATATCACACGTGATGCATGACAGGTGAGTTACATACAACACAAAAACTACAAATACACAATTAAAACTCGCAATATAACAATAACAAAACTCGCAACGTAACAACAACAAAACTCGCAATATAACAATAACAAAACTCGCAACATAACTAGCGACATCCATGGTGTCACATAGGAACTAAAATACGAATCATGCTTCGCGCATTAGAGTTCTCCGCGCGATTTGAACATAATTATACAACCGTCCGAGATCATCTAAGAGGCAGTTACCCAGATTAGACAAACACCCGTCTGGTCGCAGATCCTCCCTTTTCAATGGAGGTTTGCGGGACTTTACACTCTGTTTCGCACACCTCTAAACTAGTGACCCTCGACAATGAACGTCAGCGCCAGCCTTCGTGCAGCTACTACTTCGTGACGTCATCATCACTTCCTCAAGCTTTCGAGCAGCAATACAGCCAGCACCCACGGCTATAAAGGGTATCCTGACCACTAGAATACCTACCTGGTCATACCTGGTCATCACCCTCAGCCTTATCAGCGATCTTGGCTAAGGGGCTACACTGCACTTTCGGGCAGTCACAAGAAGAGCCACAAAGAATTTCTCCTGGTCGACGCCAGCAGTCAAGCCTGTTCCGTATACCTCTAAAAACAAAATAAAAACAGCAAACACACACACAACAGTTGAGACCTGTCCTACAACAAAAATAGACCCTAACCGGCTTCGACAGCCCGACCTATTTGAAGAGTTCTATCCAATGATATACCATTGTCAAATCTAACGCTATTAAGGTTACCTTAGTCGATATTTTTTCCGTAGCTGAGATGAGAATGTTAAGATGGATGTGTGGTGTGACGAGAATGGATATAGTGAGAAATGAGTATATTAGGGGAAGTTTGAAAGTGGCGCCAGTGACTGAAAAGTTGAAAGAGAATCGTTGGTCTTCATATAGTCATGTAGGAGGGATGAAACGCATGGTACTAAAAAAGTTATGAATTTACATGTGGATGGATGTAGAGAGAGAGGGTGACCAAAGAAAAGATGGATGGATTGTGTGAGAAGTGATATGAAAGAAAAGGGAGTTAGTGATAGCGTGACGAGTGACAGGACAGAATGGAAGAAAAAAACGTGTTGCGCCGATCCCAAATAAAACGGGACAAGGGCAGGAAGATGATGATAGTTGATATTTTTTCCATACAAATTTCGGGGGGTATTGCTCCACAGTGTGACATTGTACATCCAAAATTAAACATGGTATCGTTTTATTTTATTGTTAATTTTGTCTGTGCGGAAACAGAAGAAAAAATGCCATTAAAAAATTATGAGCCAACAAAGTTTCGTTTTTCTTGATAATTTATGCAGTGGTTTTTCATAAAATTCGTCTTTTCACCGTTTAATGTCGTTTCAGTTCGGAACGGTGTTTGTGTGCATGCGAATAAGACGTTGTGCGTATAGACTAGCGTCTAACTGCTCATCATTGATCTCTGTCGGACACGATGTCAGATGAGACAACGCGCTTTTTGGCCACGCCCATCAGCGAGTTCGAGCCCGCGACTAGAACTTGTACCATGACGTTTAAAGTAAGATTGTTTCATTCTTATTTCCAGTGTGGGTAAGAGATGGCGCTAGACAACCTGTATAGCTCTGTCTCTTACCCACACTGAAATAAGAATGAAACAATCTTACTTTGAACGTCGTGGTAACCCCGTAGTTCAGCCTTAAATGTGGGGCAGAATCGCTCATTCACCTTTGAGACCTTGAAGTTTTTGAGCCATCAAAAATTTACAAGTTTTGACAATTTTCTTTCTCATTGCAATAATTTCCTCTTTGTCACCAGAAAATACTACATCTGGTGGTGGAAACATCTGATGTACCCGCTGTTTGCTATGGCGCTGTGGTCGGTGATGTTAGCGCGGTTGTACGTAGCCGCGCACTTTCCGCATCAGTGTCTGATTGGCGCGTTTATTGGTAAGTTAGTTTGTTTCAACAGAAAGTACTACATCTGGTGGTGGAAACACCTGATGTACAGTACGGCCGTTGTAACTTGACGGCCCTGAACATAGGCTCTGCGAACTTTCGCGCATGTACACTCGTAAAAAAAACTCTTATTGACATTATTTTTTTTAAACCAAATTACGAATAAAAATTTACTAATACAGGGTCCAAGTACAAATAAAATAAATATTTAAACACTTTGAGACAGAAAGCTACAAAAATAACTTATGAATTAAAGAAACAAACCTAACACTACACAAAAAACTTAACAATATAATAATAACAACCAACGAAAACTTTTGTCACCGCCTGTGCTCAAGACAGAGACAGCGACACGAAAATAACACCAATGCTAACGTGTGAGTGAGACATATTACTGCGTACCGAACATTGCCGAATAATTACGAAGCTTTACGAAGTTACCGAAGAGAGATGTCCAATACGCGTGTCTGATGGTGTTGTTTAATCGATTTTTTTTCAAATCGATTTAAATTAAGTTATAAAAATATATTTATATTCAATTTTCTATGGAGGTTTAAAATATTCTCAAACAATCGTTATTCTAGTAGTTGTTTATAAAAACTGATATTTAACTAAATCATGTCTTTCAACCAAGAAAAGAATTTTATTAGTTTTTTTTTTTTCATTAAAGTCGAAATCTCGTTTACTAACGACAACATTCACTATGTTTGTAAATCTATTCCGTTCAATATCTCATAGAAACAAAAATTAATAAATTCCAAATCAATAAAAATCGATTGCGATTTTTAATTAAATAAAGGGTCGATTGTGTTTACATAAGTAGTATATTATTGGGTTCTCTGGATCAACGGAAATCAATAAGTCCAGTTATATAGAACTAATACCATTCACCCACAATCTATTCAAATAGATGAAAACAGGGGTTATTGAAAAAAGAGTAACATCGAATTAAAAATCTTCAGATTTTGAAAAGTAGATATACCTTCGCAGAGAAGCGCAGGTAAACTTTTCAAAAACTGAAGATTTTTAATTCGATGTTACTCTTTTTTCAATAACCCCTGTTTTCATCTATTTGAATAGATTGTGGGTGAATGGTATTAGTTCTAAATAACTGGACTTATTGATTTCCGTTGATCCAGAGAACCCAATAATATACAGTTGAAAACTTAATTACTTCTTATCTCTATAAAGGGGGGGGGGGAAAAAAACAACAATTGCTAATCATTAATTTTGTCTTTTATTAATAACACTATGTCTCTATATGATTTATAAACATCGTCCATAAACATGTTTTTGACAATATATTGCACACATAATTCGGAATGACACTTGCAATTTAACAATTCTGCAGGTAGATTTTCCACATCATATAACTCAATTCGTATCATTTTCGTTCCCCTTGATGGTTTTTTTATACAGATATAAGTCTCTTTGTCTTGATATGCTCTCTTTTTTGATTTGTCTTGATTGTTCGGCAAGAAGTTGAATAGATCCTCACCAGATTCCTGAAACAAACATCGAGTTAATCAACCGGCTTCAATGAAGAAGGAAAGTTCTCAAGTCAACGCATATTTTATATTTAATTTATGTATTTACATTGTTTATTCTATTTAAAAAAAAATTGAACTATGACAAAACTGTTGACGTCGAACCCGTTAAGTATTCATCTTGAAAACATTGTTTATATACTTAATCCATTATTCGATCAACGAAAAAAATAAATATTATTTTTTAAATAAAAATAAAAATGTTTTTCAATAACTTACCGACATGTTAGATGTTCAAAGCTGCTCCGGTGTTGATGAAAATCAGAGAAATAATGATGTTGGAAATTTAAGTAAATGATTCTTTATATGTGATTTTAGTATGCTATTAAGGTTTAAAATCGTTAATTAATTTGAACACATGCCACGTTTCCTTAAATGGAAATGAGTACAATAAGACTGGCGCCTGGAGACAGATGATCTGTCTATGTTTACAGTGAGAAATATAATAATATCCTAGGCGTCAATGTTGACGCCTACTATTTTATCTCATAATACGCAGCAGTAACGTCGTATTTTGGTTACGGAATATGTTATGTTACTATATTGTACCCTTATAAACATATAATAAAAATGAAGAAGTTTGTCTGTTTATTTTAGACTAATTCACACTTATAGTACCTTTATTAAGACTGATTGGTTACCTGAGGAGTAAATTAAAAGAAGTGAAGCCGTTGGATACAGCTAGTGTATTTAATTTGCTGACAAACTGTTTTCTGCATAACACTAGTGTAAAATCTGCATGCACACATTGATGTTTTTCATATTTATTTAAATGACCGTGAAACAATGAGCCACTACAAAATTTTCTTTCTGAGGTGCTACAAGTGATAAAAGTGTTTATAAGTGTGTGTAGTGCGTGTCCCATATGCAGGTTTCGGACAACTAGTCTTCTTAACAATACAAAGTGAGTATCAAGCTTTTCAAATGTAATAACTTTTCAGAATAGTTTATCTTTTTCATCAGTTTCAAAATTTGTTATTTATGTTCTAACAAATATTATGTGATGAATAAGTAATGATTCGATTAATTAAATCTGTTTATCCAATTTGTAAGAACAACATAAACCGACTTCACAAAAAGGCGGAAGGTTCTTAATTCAACCCGTACCTATTTATGAATACAAGCGTTAATATCACTTTTAGATTTCGGGTGTATTATTTTTCTGAATGATTCAACATGAGCTCAATACAAATATTTGCATAGGTATTCTGAAAACATTCCTGAATTAACAAGTCAGCTAGGCACCAGGTAACCTGATGTTAATAGCGACAGTGTATTCGAAGGTGTAACTTACGTTATCTGATACGAAAACTTAAAATAATTAAATATGATTTCGATAATTTAAATTAATCAGTTTATTCTATTTTTGTTTTCAGATTTACAACTCCACTGTACAAGTCAAGTCAACAAGTCTTCAAAATCTTCATCATCGTCATCTTACAAAATCTTCAATCAAATTAAACAAAATGTAAGTATCATTATAGATTATTATCAGACTGGCCTGTTGGTCTAGTGGTTAGTGGACCTGACTGCAATGCCGGAGGTCGTGGGTTCGATTCCCACCCAGGACAAATGTTTGTGTGATGAGCACGATCATTTGTTCTGTGTCTGGGTGTAATTTATCTATAATATGTATGTATTTAGAAATATATATGTATGTTTATCAGTTTTCTAGTACTCATAACACAAGCTCTGCTTAGCTTGAGACTAGACGGCGTTGTGTGATAGTTGTGGAATATTATAATTATTATTAATATAAAAAATACCTTTTAACCTTAACCTTTGTAATTGTCACGAAAACGTTGTTTTATTATAGTACTTCTAATATTATCAACATCTGCAAGTTTTGTAAAAAGTATTGAATTTATTAATTTTTATTTTCTAATACAACAGAGCTGTTAGCAGAGAGAGGTAGATAAGTAAAACGTATATATGTAATTATTTATTTATTTTTATTTTCAGGTCAAAAGCTGACGAACTTTTTCCCACATCCTCTGAAGAAGAGGTTGAAGAAATTTGTCCTCAAAAGAAAACGAAACGGAGTAGAGAAGAGTCTCGTCCATCTAGCAGCATGCCAATCTTGGATGACAAGGGGGAAGAGCTGGAGAGAAAGCGAACTAAACGCGAAAAACATTCGTCAACACGTCGAGCTGAGCCAGCAGTGAGCACTGAACATATACGATCATCATTGAAAAAGCCGAAGATTCGTCCAGTTACAAGACCTACGGCTAGGGAACTTTTCGGTACGGACAGTGAAGATGAAGCACAGGAAGCGGCCTGTGCCTCTTCTTCCTCTTCTAAAAAAGTATCAACTTTAGTATCTTCTATCACGAGAAGATTAGCTAACGGTATTTCTCGACAAGGTCATCCTTCTAAAGAGGGATCGCACTACATTGAATTAAAAGTCTATAAAGTTTCGGATATTGAAAATGTTTCTGCAATGAATAGATGGCGTCAGGCAGTGATCAGTTTAAAAAATAAAACAGACGATAATACTGAAGCTTGGGGATATTTAGCAAAATTTATAACTTCAAGTAGGAAGGAATTTAAGGATATCCCACCGACATTTATTTCAAACTATTATTGAATACGAACAAACCATATTTTTGTAATCAAGATGATCTTTTCAAAATATGAATTTAGCTAATATTTGCTTTTCACATATAAGCCTATATCATATAAAAGCGTAGATCATAAGCATATAATCAAAATGTATCCATAGGTTAAGTTGAAAAAGTTAAATAAATTAATATAACATTATTTTATCCTAATGATGTCTTGTTTTTTTTTTTATTACAGCTACCGCTACCGGCGATAACGGATCTCATTTTCAAAGTCATGATACTATGATATGCCATGAATGCAAAGTAATTTTACGAAAACCTGATTATAGATACCATGTAAGAAGTAATGTACATAAATCAAATTGTTTATTGAAAACTGAATTTGAAAATGTTGAAATCATTGCAACTGCATTTAAAGACAGGATCCTTACTTATCGATTAAATCCATATGAAGAATGCTTTGAGACCCCTGAAACTTTCTTGCATGATAGTATGAAATATATCATAAAACTAATTACTATGGCTCTGGAAAAAAGTACTTGCTTAAAAGTAAATTTTGAGCTATTTGCAAACTTTATATTACCACATTCAGACTCACAAAATCTAAAGTCGTTTAACACTAAAAATACAATTATTCTTAAAGATACATGTATAAAAGAAAAGTATATGGAGGCAGTGAATACAATTAATAAAAAAATGAGCGAGTTCCAATTTTGTGAGTCAGGCTGGTCTTTTCTCTCAATAAGTCATTTAGAAATAAATCTTAATAAATACTGTCCTATGAGAGGTGGCTCCTATATTGATTTACCACCCATAGTGAAAAATACTAAAAGCTGTATTAATATACAGAATAATGATAACCACTGCTTGTTATGGTCTATAGTAGCAGCTTTACACCCACGCGAACGTAACGCGTGCAGAGTAAACTCTTATCCACACTACAGTAACGTACTGAACGTTCAGGATATGACTTTTCCCCCTACAATAAGCGATGTAAAGGTCTTAGAAAAAAATAATCCAGACTTGAGTGTAAACATCTACGGATTAGATAACAAATTTTATGTAACTGGACCTCTATATAAGTCAGATTCAAGGAAAACAAATCATGTGAACCTACTTTACATTGAAAAAAATGGTAAGTTTCATTATTGTCTGATTAAAGATCTTCTCAAATTAGTACGCAGGCAAATTTCTGAACATAAAGGTAAAATGTATTTATGTGAAAATTGTCTACAATTTTTTTCAAGTGTGTCTAAGTATACTGCGCATTCTTGTTCAGAAATATTATCGGTGTTGCCTCCAAAAAACAGTGTATTGAAATTTGAACACTACGAGAGACAGCAGAAAATCAACTTTGTGATTTATGCAGATTTTGAAAGCATTTTGACACATTGTACAGAAAACCAATCAACTGAAAACACTAAACTTATTCAAAAACACGAGCCTTCTTGTTTCGGCTATTATATATGCTGTTCACATGATTCAGGCTTAAATAAATATGTAACTTATAGAGGTCCAGATTGTGCTAAAGTATTCATTGAGTATTTAATCAGAGATGTGTCACAAATACACGATATGTTGCAATGTAAAAAGCCCATAATGAAATTGTCTAAACATCAGCAGGACAAATATCAAAGAGAAACTACTTGCCATATCTGTAATAATTTACTTTTTGATGATAAAGTAATGGACCATGACCACGTGACTTCTGAATTTAGGGGAGCAGCGCATAATCAATGTAATCTTTTATATAGAGTTTGCCCTTTTGTGCCTGTGATATTTCATAACTTATCTGGCTATGATAGTCATCTGTTTATAAAAGAATTAGCGAAGTATGAGGGTGATTTGAAAATTATACCGCAAACTAAGGAAAAGTACCTATCCATTACTAAATATTTGCCATCAAAAGACTCATCAAAATCAATTCAAATAAAATTTTTAGACTCTTTTCAATTTCTTAGCTCGAGCTTAGATAATTTATGTAAAACTTTATGTGAGAAAGATTTTATTAATTTATCTCATGAGTTCCAAAATCATGAACAGTTTGAGCTTATGCAACTTAAGGGCATTTATCCATATGACTACGTAGATACATGGTCTAAGTACAGTGATACGGCACTGCCGAAAAAAGAATACTTTTTTAATAATTTAAAACAAGAGCATTTATCAGACGAAGAATACCTCAGAGCGCTAAGAGTGTGGAATGTTTTTGACATTCAATCGCTTGGAGAATACACAGACTTGTATTTGAAAAGTGATGTTTTGATTCTTAGTGATATATTTGAAAAGTTTCGAAATACATGCCTTCAATACTATAAGTTAGATCCGGCTTATTATGTCACCTCGCCCGGACTCAGCTGGGATGCAATGTTACTATGTACGGGTGTGCAATTAGAATTAATTAATGATGTAGAGATCTATCAGTTATTGGAAAAAGGTATTCGTGGAGGTTTAGCTCAATGTTCCCTGAGACATGCTAAAGCAAACAATCAATATCTCCCCAATTACGATGATCAAAAAGAAACATCGTTTCTTATATATCTTGACTGTAACGCACTCTACTCTCATGCTATGACAAAACCAATGCCAATTTCCGAGTTTAGGTTTTTAACAGACACAGAAATTTGTAATTTCGATATCATAAATACTGATGAAAATGGTGATTACGGTTATATTCTGGCAGTTGATTTGGAATACAGGGATTATTTACATAATACTCATAGTGATTTACCATTCGCAAGCGAGAAATTCATTCCTCCTGGTGGTAAAAACCCAAAACTTATTGCAAACCTTTATGACAAATATCATTATGTCATACATTATGTTCACTTGAAAGAATGCCTAAAACATGGGTTACGTCTTAAAAAAATCCATAAGATTCTGTGTTTTCGACAAGGTAGCTACCTCAAAAAATATATTGATTTGAATACTCAGTTACGTCAAAAGTCTTCATCAGTTTTTGAAAAAGATTTTTTTAAATTACTTAACAATGCTATTTTCGGGAAAACGATAGAGAATAAAAGGAAACATGTCAATGTTAAACTAGTCTCTAAATGGAGCGATACTAAAAATAAAACTAAAAAAGTTTTGGAGGCCAAAAAACTAATTGCAAAACCAAATTTTCATAGTGCTACTATATTTTCTGAAAACTTAGTAGCAATCCAGCTAAATCCCGAAAAAATCAAGCTGGACAGACCTATATACATAGGGTTCAGCGTGCTAGAATATGCTAAAACTCATCTCTATCAGTTTCACTATGACTTTATTAAAAAGAAGTATAATGAAAACGTAGAACTATGTTATACTGACACAGACAGCTTACTTTATTTGATATACACTGACGATTTTTATAGAGATATGAAGGAGAATATATCTTTGTTTGATACTAGTAATTTTCATTTGAATAATCCGTTTAATATGCCAATAACAAATGCTAAAGTGCCCGGGTTATTCAAGGACGAGTTAGGTGGCGATGTGATTGCCGAATTTGTAGGACTCAGAGCTAAATTGTACTGTATAAAAAGCGTAAAGGTGCAAATAAAAAAAGCAAAAGGTATATCTAAGACTGTCACTAAACAACTAAACTTATCTGACTATTATCAGACTCTCATAACGAATAAGAATTTGCGGTTCAAAATGAATATGCTAAAATCGATAAAGCATACTATATATACTCAGGAAGTCTACAAACTAGTCTTGAACAGAAACGATGATAAAAGACAAATTCTTCCCGATAATTCTCATACGTTACCTTGGGGACATTGTGATACAATATTTTGAATGTACGAGTACCTATATGATAAATTACAATACTTGTATAATAATTGTAACTAGACTGTTAATTAGATAATAAATGATACAATTAATGATTAGATGTACCATCGATAAGATATTTTAATTTACTTATTCAAAATAAATATATCGAGATTATATTTGGTGTTTTATTTATGTTTTTTTACTGAATATTGATATTATAATGGTGTAAAAAGAGTATGCATTATATATTTATTATTAGATCAAATTATGAAAGCATTAAAATTTACTTATGATGCGACACGAAACGATTTACTTATGGAATAGACAGTATCGAAGAGAAGTGATTATAATAAGTACAATCAGCTGTACCTTAGATTAAATATTATGAAAGATGAGAATAGCATCTTTCTTGTACTCAATACAGGATTTGACCTAATTCGACGAAGTATATATATATACACGTTAAATAGTTTTTTAATTAATCGGTGAGATGAAGTTGATCAAGCAACCTATATCCCTCAATGTTAATAATATAAGATTAAGTGATTCTGTTCACCACATCAGACATAGCGCTTTATTGCCAAATACCATTCGCTGTATAATATGCGGTCCATCAAGCTGTGGCAAAACGAATGTTATGATTAGTTTACTGCTGCATGAAAATGGACTCAAATTCAGAAATCTTTATCTTTACTCTAAGACTTATTTCCAACCAAAATACCGTTTTTTAAACGAAGTATTAAAAAGAGTGCCACAGATTAATTTCTATGAGTTCAGTGATGATAAAGATGTAATATCTCCGAGTGAAGCTTTAACAAATTCTGTATTTATTTTTGATGATGTTGCGTGTGAAAATCAAGTTAATATCCGCAATTATTTTTGCATGGGCAGGCATAAACAAATCGATTGTTTCTATTTATCTCAAACCTATTCTAAAATTCCGAAGCAATTGTTACGTGACAATGTTAATTTTCTTATTATATTCAAACAAGATGATGTGAATTTAAAACATATTTATGAAGAGCATGTTAGTTCTGATTTACAATGGAAAATGTTCAAAAATATTTGTCAAACTGTTTGGAGTAAACCTTATAATTTTCTACTTATTAATAAAGAATCGCCATTAAATAATGGAAGGTACAGACAGAACTTTGATATTTTTTTAAAGTTTGACTGACTGTTTATACATATAAGTAATTAACATACAAAATCAAATTCAGTATAATTTGATTCTTAGCTGAACGCAGTTGTTAAAATATACCATGGAGAAAAATATTAAAATAGAATTAATGAAGTCAGTAGACTCCATAAAGAATAAAATAAAACAAATGAAGAACCAGGATCACTGTATGAAATTGTCGCTTGATCAAATGCTTAAACCGGTCACAGACCCTCTTAAAACCCTAGCTGATTCCAATACAAATATGAAAAAAATATTTTTGTTACAAAATACAACCCCACCCACATGTTCTGGAGATATTGAAATGGATGATATTAATACTAGCTCGACTACAAAGTTTGAGGACTGTTACGAACCAAAACATAATTCTGCACAATTGGTTAAAAAGTCTCCTAAAATCGAAGATGATTTAGATATTTCATTAGAAGATTATGATATGTATGATGGTGTAAATATACCGTTTGGAATAAGAAGTGAAAACAAAACTTTATTTATGGGTAATTCAAAAGTATCATTTTCTAAAATTGATAGTTTGAATAACGATAGCGTTATTTTGATTAAAATCGGTGATAAATCTTACAATTTAACTCCTGGTCTGAAAGAACTTTTACTTAAAAAAAAAACCTGATTTAAAATTAGTATCCCCTAAAGATAAACTTTTCTACAAGGATATATTGCATTACACCAATGCTCACAAAAGAGACTTCAATCCTAAAGGTCAAATAAAAGGTGATAAAGGAATAAAATATCGTGAAATAATCAGACCTTTTTTTTCTGAAACATTAAATGATAACATTCACACTAAACTTGGAGGAAACTTGCCAAAGTTAAAGAAGTACAAAAATAATACTGACTTGGTATATTGGGACGATCCTAACGAGTTGGTTGAGAGATTAAAACTATTAGTCGCTTCAAGAGATGCTGGCAATACAAATCATGATAATGAAATTTTATCGATAATTGAAGAATTAAAAGAAGCTGATATAATTGAAGAATAAATAGTGGAGATAGTATGATTTTCATTCAGTATCATTGGTAGGTTCAAGACAAATGTTGATATACTGAATTAAAATATGAGTAAAGCCGACGTAGTAAACGAAATTCATAAAAATGCAAGACTAAACTTTCCACGAAGACATGTTATTATGAAAGATATAGATGACCTTTGGCAAGCAGACTTAATCGACATGCAATCAATTTCCAAAGAGAATAAAAATTACAAATTTATTCTTGCTGTTATTGACACATTTTCGAAATACGCCTGGACCTTTCCTTTGAAAAGCAAGACCAAAGATATTGTATGCAATTCTTTCAAGATTTTGTTGGCTAATGGGCGTGTTCCCAAAAATTTGCAAACGGATAATGGAACAGAATTTTATAATAACATGTTTCAAAATCTTATGAAATCTTATTATATAAATCATTATTCAACCTTTTCAACAAAAAAGGCATCAATAGTTGAGCGATTTATTAGAACATTGAAATCGAAACTATACAAGGAATTTAGTTTAAAAGGTAACTATAATTGGATAGATAATACTCTTAATAATGTTATTTATGAATACAATCACACCTATCATCGCACAATTGATGAAATCCCAGCAAACGTGGATAATGTTAATAAAAAACGCATATTACAAAGATATTGTATGTTGATGAAAACCGTTAGCATAAAAAGCAAGTTTAAAGAGGGTGATTATGTACGCATTAGTAAATATAAGGGGACATTTGAAAAAGGATATACTCCCAACTGGTCGACAGAAATATTTAAAATTCGAAAAATACAAAATACATCGCCTATCACCTACTTAATTGAAGACGCAATCAGAGGCCAACCCATTTTAGGTGCATTTTATGTACAAGAACTTCAAAAGACAAAAAATGCTAATTTATATCTAGTTGAGAAAGTTCTTAAAAGTAAAGGAGACAGAGTTTTTGTAAAATGGTTAGGTTTGCCTGCTTCTGAAAATAGTTGGATTGATAAATCGAATATTTATTGAGTGTTCAGTCCAAATGTTTCAGTCTTATGATGTGTATTGAAGAGAGTAGTCTTCTCAATTGGATTATAAATCATTTACCATTTGAATTACATTTACCGGGATACAATTATTGCGGGCCTGGCACTAAATTGATGAAAAGGCTTACACGTGGAGATAAAGGTGTTAATAAATTAGACGAATATTGCAAACAGCACGACATTGCCTATCATAAATCTTCAAACTTAAAGGATCGCCACAAGGCAGATTTAGTTTTGTTAAATATGGCTAAAGACCGAGCACTTGCCTCTGATGCGAGTGTAGGGGAAAAACTGGCAGCACGCTTAGTAAGCAGCGCTATGTCAACAAAAATTAAAACTGGTTTTGGCCTACAAAAAGATAGCAAAAAGTGTCCTCCTAAAATTGGAAAAGGATTAAAAAATAAATTTAAAAATGTTATTAGAAAAACCAAGAGACATATCAAAAAATTAAAACCGAAATGCAAGAAAGTGGCAATAGAATTAGCTATGGCCGCTGCCAGAGAATTAGCTGATGATTCATCCATTAAACTTCCTCGTGTTATTCCTATACCAAAAACTGGTGGAGTATTGCCTTTGATTCCGATTTTTGCGGGATTATCTGCAGTGGGAGCTTTAGCAGGCGGTGCAGCTGGTATTGCTAAAACCATAAATGAATTCAAGATTGCGAAAAAGTTATTGACTGAATCGAAGAGACACAATGAAAAGATGGAAGCTCTCTGCATCGGAAAAGGACTACACCTTAAACCACATAAAGATGGACTCGGCATTTTTGTATCGAAAGAAAAAAACTAAGATATCGGCTACCCAAACGAGCCTTGAGTAATTTAGACATTTTGAAGCATGGAAATAATATTCCCTATTTCAGAGGTGTCTTTATGAGAGATAAGCTACCTAAACACCCTTTTAAAAAAGAATGTGGAGTAATAAATTTAGATAGCTCTAAAAATCCTGGTTCTCATTGGGTAGCCTATGCAAAATACAACGATTATATTGAGTATTTTGATAGTTACGGAAATCTTAAGCCTCCAAAGGAATTTATAAAATACTTGGGCTCCAAAATTCACTATAATTATGATAATATTCAGCGTGATCACCCTTTTAATTGTGGACATCTTTGTTTAAACTTTTTGAAGAATTTTTGGTGTAGTGAAGGAATAAAATAAACATGATCTTTCGAAAGAGGTCAGTATAGAAGCATGTCTACTACGGTTACCATCTCTGGGAATAAATCGGAATTGGTTTCATACTTCCAACCACCATTGCATTTGTCAGATCAATATGAGTGCGGTTTGGTATACTTTTCAGTATTAAAATCAAGACCAAATATTCCCATTATTAACAGAGGTCTGTCTGTAATCAGAATCGAATGTGATCTTGTTAACGGTTCGTACTGCAACGGATTACCAACTCATTTTATTCATGAGTTTGTGTCTGATACTACTCCAGGTCATCAGTGCATGGAAATACCACTACATGTTATTTACTTTCCAGTAAACAAAAATATAATTTCATCGGTATCTGTTAAGATTGTAGATCAATTTGGTCACTGTATTAACTTTGGAGAGGAACAAGTTCAGTTACGTCTTCATTTAAGAAAAACAAAATGATAGTATATTATAAAAACACCCAAGCGAATGGAAAATGTCTTAGTCCTTCTGCGATTGCTAAAGTGCAAAGACGCAAGAAATACGTTAAGAAATTGACTAAAGCAAATAAAGATTTTCTTAAAGCCCTAGGGTTCAAAGTATGAATATACTACAGATTACTGAATTACCGCACTTCGACACTTCGATCGAAAGTTATGAAGTCCATTCATACAATCCCTACAATAGCAGCTTTAGAGAAAACGATGAAATCAGAATTCCCATCCACCAGCAAGACATATACGTGCTACCATCAGCCAGTTCAATTTACATCGAAGGACAAGCGAAGCTCTTCGGTAAAGATGGGAATCCAATCAAGAAAACTTTTTCATTCACTAATAACCCTGTTATGTATTTGTTTCAAGACATCAGATACGAAATGAATGGTATTGAAATAGACCGCATAAAAAATTCTGGAATAACATCAACAATAAAATCATACATCTCATTAAATGAAGCAGAAAATAAAGTTGCTGCTCTATGGGGTTGGAATTTAGAGGGATTTCAAAGTGATGGGCATTTTAGTGCTGTTATCCCATTAAATAAGGTTTTAGGTTTTGCAGAGGATTACAATAAAATAGTGATAAATTGTAAACATGAACTTATATTGAACAGAAGCAATACTAACTTAAATAGCGTTATCCTTTCTGATGATATTGTTAATTTTCAAATAGACGTGCAAAGAGTTCAGTGGAGGGTGCCACACATAAAAGTATCAGACCGAGAAAGACTGTCACTTTTAAAACATTTAGAAAGAGATAAACCTATTCAGATGGCGTTTAAAAATTGGGATTTATATGAATATCCGTTACTACCTAAAACCACAAAGCATTCTTGGTCAGTTAAAACTGCTTCACAATTGGAAAAACCCAGATATGTAATTTTTTGTTTACAAACAAATCGAAAAAATAATAAAACTAAAGACAGTTCACTATTCGATCATTGTGAAGTAACAAACGTTACACTCTTTTTGAATTCACAATATTATCCATATGAACCTTTAGGTTTAAAGTTTTCTGAGAACAAATATAGTATATTATATGAAATGTTTGTGAAATTTCGTCAGTCGTATTACAACTGTCCAGTAGACCCGTTGCTTGACCTAAAGGAGTTCAAAGAAAAAGCCCCTCTTTTTAACCGACTTCAAAAAGGAGGAGGTTATATGTTCGGTTGAATGTATGTTTTTTATTTTTTTTTTTTATGTATGTTCACCGATTTCTCAGTCAATTGTGGACCGATTTTGAAAATTTTTTTTTTTGATTGAAAGGTTATGCTTCCAAGTTGGTCCCATAGAAATATTGTTATGATCTGATCATGAACTTCGTAGATATGGAACAGAACTCCTCATGGGATCACAGCAGAACTGTCGTAACAAGTAAAATTGCTTTGTTTATACGTGTAGTCGATGACTGACTGAAAGAAGAGGGGTAATATATCGAACTGATCTGATGATGAAGCCTGAAATTAGGCACCGAAACTCTGTAATAAATTAATTTAATCTAACCGTGTTTGGTATTATTAGAATTGTCATAAGATGCACTCTGGCTATAAGGTATTTAAGTATGGCTGAGGGGTACTTTTTAGTGGTGGTACCATAACTAAAAAGTGAAAAATAAAAAACTTTTTACAAAAAAAATACAACCGACTTCAATGTAAAAAAACACTGAAAAGTGCAAAATAACTTTAATTTCGGAAGTCGGTGTTAAATAACGAAGAGACAAAACTATTATAGAAACACCTACTTCCGAAATTAAAGTTATTTTGCACTTTTCAGTGTTTTTTTACATTGAAGTCGGTTGTATTTTTTTTGTAAAAAGTTTTTTATTATCTTAGACTGCTCAAGACAAAACGATAGCCTGAAAACAGGTCCAGTGGACGTGAGGTTGGAAATTGAATGTTCCACAGCATTACCAGATAAGACGACTGCATATTGTTTGATTATAAACGATCGACTCGTAGAATACAAACCTCTCAGCAACATTGTGCGCAGATTGTCATGATAGCTATTGTGGATATTCAAGGCTTTAAAACAGAAACAAATGAATTTATAATAAAAGAAATCGCTATATTGTATAATAAAACATTACAAGTGTTTTTAATTAAGCCACCATTTCCATTTTCAAAATTAACGAAACATGAAAAAAAACATGTTTGTTGGATTGAACGTAACAGAAAGATACATTGGCGTGAAGGATTTGTACCCTACCCTAATTATCAGAATTTAGTTATAGATATTTTAAGAGATAAATGTATCTACGTTAAAGGTTCAGAAAAAGTGTTGTGGTTAAAGCATATTTTAGAAAACAGTAATTCTAATATATTCAATTTAGAAGATAAAGGATGTTCTAGTTTGATAAGTTTATACGATCTATATAAGTATTCTCAAGATTTATATAACTGTATTTATCATGACTCTGTATGTGCTTTAAAAAATGTATTGTGTTTAAATAAGTGGTGCTTTGATAATAAAATTCTAAAATAAATAGTTTTTTGTTTTATTTCTATAGTTAGGTAAAACGCATCTTAAAGTTTTCTATTCCCCTCCGCCCACCTCTGTCCGGTCTTTATAAGTTATTGACAAACGCTGGACGATACCATTGAACGTTTATAATTGAACTAGAAAGTTAATAGAACATGTCTCAAAATGAATACAAACCTCGATATGACATGTATATCATGTTCAAAATGCGTGAATTTTCATTTAATTATTACTGGAGGACGTTTAATCAAAAGAAAAGATTAGTGAGGGAAATGGCTGACGCGGGATTCTTTTATTATGGAAATGGTATAAATGATATTGCAGCATGTTTCTCATGTGGAGGTGTTATCAAAGATTGGGAGATTTATGATGATCCTTGGATGCAGCATGCTATACATTATCCTGAGTGTTTTTACTTGAACGCTGTGAAAGGAAAAGAATATATAATTAAATACACATATCTCCATCTCAGCATTAAACTCTCAGCATTGTAGTGTGATGGTTCAATTTTAATCAATGCTTGCTTCAACAAGAGAGAGAGAGAATATATTAAATAAATTAAATTAAAATTGACAGAATGCTTCATTCATCGAAATTTGGTTTGGAAGGCAATTCTAAACTTATTTTCAAGAATGCTAGTGGCGAGATTATATTTACTCAAGACCTGACTAACCAGAAAAGAATGAACACCAGTTCATCAAAACTTCAGGACAATACAAACGAGACAGAGCAAAACTCAGAAAAATCCTCCTTCGAAAATACACGATATCTCACACTCAAGAATGGTCACAATGAGATCCTTACTTTTGTTTGAGTTGGCAAAGTACCTACATCCTGGTCCTGAAAAATCGGCTGTAAGGTCATCAAATGCTCCGCCTGACATTAAATTAGTAACAAGAAGTATAGTGCGTGATATAGTTTTTCCTGATTCAGAAGACATTCTATGCTATCAGATGCTACCAGAAGATGAAATTTCTTTTCTTTAATAAATTATCTAAATGTAAAATGACTGTGCTCAGTGGTGATATGTATAAGATGCTAATGAAATGAAATTAGAAGTAATATACATTAAAAAAATAAAATAAAAAAATCTAAATTTACTTTCTAGGTAGTACCGCATTGTAATATTTTGATAAGTAAACATATATGTGAATAACAAGTGTAATTAAACATAAGTATCTTATAAATATTTTGTTTTATTTTCTACTACATCCATCACCATCTATTTTTTCTAGATAGAACCTAAGTTTCATTAACATAACCATTGTAATATTTTAATAAGTAATCATATAGGTGAGTAAAAAATTGATCTAATTGATACTTCTGAATACAAACATACATTATGAATCTAAACAAATAAGTAGGTACCTACACGAATCAATAGTAAAGAGGCGTAACATGGGTAGGAATAAGATAGGAATGCAAACAGTTTCCTTAACGGGTACGGTGATGTGTAAACAATCACTCTCAACCGATTCGACACTACATTATGATTGTGTGCTAGGTAAGTACATTGCAAAGGGGTATAGACCTTCAATTTTTGAAAAGTTAGCCTTCGCTTCTCTGCGAGTATAAAAAAAAAAAACAATTAAGTTTTCAACTGTATATTATTGGGTTCTCTGGATCAACGGAAATCAATAAGTCCAGTTATATAGAACTAATACCATTCACCCACAATCTATTCAAATAGATGAAAACAGGGGTTATTGAAAAAGAGTAACATCGAATTAAAAATCTTCAGTTTTTGAAAAGTTTACCTGCGCTTCTCTGCGAAGGTATATCTACTTTTCAAAAACTGAAGATTTTTAATTCGATGTTACTCTTTTTCAATAACCCCTGTTTTCATCTATTTGAATAGATTGTGGGTGAATGGTATTAGTTCTATATAACTGGACTTATTGATTTCCGTTGATCCAGAGAACCCAATAATATACTACTTACATAGAGTCAATCTCTAGCCTAGACCTCCGCCCCGCGCACGTCGCCTCATGCCACCATTTTGTTCCTAAAAAACGTTCGTGCGCAGCCTTCTGCGCAAAGTTCGGGCTCGCCAAAATATAACGGCCGTACTATACCTGATAAAATAATTATGCTACTCGTAAAAACGGTAGGTACATACATGTAAAAATTAATCTCAGCCCTGCTAGTTATGGCGTATTTAAAAATGAATCAAAATTATGTACAATGATTAAAAAAGAAAAAGTTCTAATTACATGATTTAAAAAAAGTTCAGTTACATACTTAAATCAGCTTTGTAGGCACCTAATCAAAATTTTACGATTAAAAAAGAGTACTGTTATAAACCTAATAACTAATCACCTCTGAGGCTCTGAATCATCATTGGTTAGATTAAATTATTTAAAGAGTGGTATAGATACAGACACGGATCTTGAGCGCTGACTTCTACAGTTCTACTTGCACAGAATTACGCAGAAGTGAAATATCGCGTCTCTTTAGTGGTTTGAAGAGAGATGCGGGGGCGGGGAGTGAAATCCTTGTACAGTGATTGGCTCGCCGATATTGTACGATGCGCAAAGTGATTCCCGCTCTTTCGCCGAGCGCTCAAGATTCGTGCCTCTATCTGTATCCATTCAGAGTAGAAAATAAAAATGCAATACTAGTGGTATTAGTTATTTGATATTTAAATGGAATAAATCACAAAATTCACTCCTAATTTGAACTATAGTTTTTAAAAAATGGCGCGGCTGGAAAGGCCTCACGGCGACCTCACCTTCCGTATGACGCAGGTCCTCACCGGACATGGTAAGTTCGGGAGGTTCCTGCACCGGATTCGTGCGGAAGAAACGCCCGAGTGTCAGCATTGTGTGGACCGCCCGGAGAACACGGTGGAACAGGCCATGGTCCGGAGCGAGGAGGAATGGCAGGCGGTAGCCTCCTTCTGCGAAGCTGTAATGCTAGCAAAAGAGGAGGCGGCACGCATGAGACTCACATATGTGAATGGTAGTATATACTACCATTGCTGGCATACCATGGCAACCTGTAGGCCTATACCCGAAAGAAGAAAAAATAGAAGGCTGTAAAAATATTAATCGAGCGACCGCCATTGTATAAATTGAATATCATCGCATAGGTGTCTTTTCGTCGGCTACGACTCGCAAGTCGGGGCCGTTACCGCTTGGCCACCACTGCTCCTTTTAGAGTCAACTTTTTTGAAATTATTGTTATGCTCACAGTTGACCACCATCTCACTTGGTGGTAAGCGACGAAGTGGACAACGATGGAGCACGCTTGTTTAAAGTAATCTATTCAGTCTTGACTTAAAAACTCTACGGTTGACCGTGTTAGGGAACTGAGAATGGGTACGGAATGGATACGGAATAGGAACGGAATAGGACCTGAATAGGAACGGAATAGGAACGGAATAGGAACGGAATAGGACCTGAATAGGAACGGATTAGGACCTGAATAGGAACGGAATAGGAACGGATTAGGAACGGAATAGGACCTGAATAGGAACGGAATAGGAACGGAATAGGAACGGAATAGGACCTGAATAGGAACGGAATAGGAACGGAATAGGAACGGAATAGGAACGGAATAGGAACGGAATAGGAACGGAATAGGAACGGAATAGGAGCGGAATGGGAACGGAATGGGAACGGAATAGGAACGGAATTAAACCTAATAACTAATCACCTCTGAGGCTCTGAATCATCATTGGTTAGATTAAATTATTTAAAGAGTGGTATAGATACAGACACGGATCTTGAGCGCTGACTTCTACAGTTCTACTTGCACAGAATTACGCAGAAGTGAAATATCGCGTCTCTTTAGTGGTTTGAAGAGAGATGCGGGGGCGGGGAGTGAAATCCTTGTACAGTGATTGGCTCGCCGATATTGTACGATGCGCAAAGTGATTCCCGCTCTTTCGCCGAGCGCTCAAGATTCGTGCCTCTATCTGTATCCATTCAGAGTAGAAAATAAAAATGCAATACTAGTGGTATTAGCCGCGTACCGTTTGGCCACCACTGCTTCTAGAGTCAACTTTTTTGAAATTATTGTTATGCTCACAGTTGACCACCATCTCACTTGGTGGTAAGCGACGAAGTGGACAACGATGGAGCACGCTTGTTTAAAGTAATCTATTCAGTCTTGACTTAAAAAATCTACGGTTGACCGTGTTAGGGAACTGAGAATGGGTACGGAATGGATACGGAATAGGAACGGAATAGGACCTGAATAGGAACGGAATAGGAACGGAATAGGACCTGAATAGGAACGGATTAGGACCTGAATAGGAACGGAATAGGAACGGATTAGGAACGGAATAGGACCTGAATAGGAACGGAATAGGAACGGAATAGGAACGGATTAGGAACGGAATAGGAATGGAATAGGAACGGATTAGGAACGGAATAGGAACGGAATAGGAACGGAATAGGAACGGAATAGGAACGGAATAGGAGCGGTATAGGAACGGATTAGGAACGGTTTAGGAACGGATTAGGAACGGAATAGGACCTGAATAGGAACGGTTTAGGAACGGAATAGGAACGGAATAGGAATGGAATAGGAACGGATTAGGAACGGAATAGGTACGGAATAGGACCTAAATAGGAACGGAATAGGAACGGAATAGGAACGGAATGCGAACGGAATACGAACGGAAGAGGAACTGAATAGGAACGGTTTAGGAACGGATTAGGAACGGAATAGGAACGGTTTAGGAACGGAATAGGAACGGAATAGGAATGGAATAGGAACGGATTAGGAACGGAATAGGAACGGAATAGGACCTGAATAGGAACGGAATAGGAACGGAATAGGAACGGATTAGGAACGAAATAGGAACGGAATAGGAACGGATTAGGAACGGAATAGGAACGGAATAGGACCTGAATAGGAACGGAATAGGAACGGAATAGGAACGGAATAGGAACGGTTTAGGAACGGAATAGGAACGGAATAGGACCTGAATAGGAACGGAATAGGAACGGAATAGGAACGGATTAGGAACGGAATAGGAACGGATTAGGAACGGAATAGGACCTGAATAGGAACGGAATAGGAACGGAATAGGAACGGAATAGGAACGGTTTAGGAACGGAATAGGAACGGAATAGGACCTGAATAGGAACGGATTAGGAACGGAATAGGAACGGTTTAGGAACGGAATAGGAACGGAATAGGAACGGTAACGGAAAGAATAGGAACGGAATATGAGCGGAATAGGAACGGATTAGGAACGGAATAGGAACGGAATAGGACCTGAATAGGAACGGAATAGGAACGGAATAGGAACGGATTAGGAACGGAATAGGAACGGTTTAGGAACGGAATAGGAACGGATTAGGAACGGAATAGGACCTGAATAGGAGCGGAATAGGAACGGAATAGGAACGGAATAGGAACGGAATAGGACCTGAATAGGAACGGAATAGGAACGGATTAGGAACGGAATAGGTACGGTTTAGGAACGGAATAGGAACGGAATAGGAACGGTATAGGAACGGAATAGGAACGGAATAGGAGCGGAATAGGAACGGATTAGGAACGGTTTAGGAACGGATTAGGAACGGAATAGGAACGGAATAGGAACGGAGTAGGAACGGAATAGGAACGGAATAGGAACGGAATAGGAACGGATTAGGAACGGAATAGGAAAGGAATAGGAACGGAATAGGACCTGAATAGGAACTGAATCGGAACGGAATAGGAACGGAACAGGAACTGAATCGGAACGGAAGAGGAGCGGAATAGGAACGGAATAGGAACGGAATAGGAACGGATTAGGAACGGATTAGGAACGGAATAGGAACGGAATAGGAACGGATTAGGAACGGAATAGGAAAGGAATAGGAACGGAATAGGACCTGAATAGGAACTGAATCGGAACGGAATAGGAACGGAACAGGAACTGAATCGGAACGGAAGAGGAGCGGAATAGAAACAGAGTAAATAATAGAGGAGGAGATTCCAATATTTTACCTAAGTTATAGGTAAGACTGTAAGAATAGTTTATGTCTATCATCTTGCTATTTATTACTTGCAAAAAAAAGGTGAGTATGCTCTATTGTTCTAAAGTTCGAAACAACCAATGAGAGTCGAGTGTGGCTGGAAAACCTAAAATATTTTATTGTCTTGGTGGCACTATACACAATAGTAACGAACAACCCAGCCAGCCAGCCCAGCGCTCGACTATGGTTACGAAAGTACATGAAATGGTTCCATTTTTAAAATTGTAGTTTAGTGTAATTTTTTTAAACTATTGACTTACATATGTAAGACAATGGAATAAGGTACGCGCCAACCTAGCCAGCCAGCCCAGCGCTCGCCTATGGGAACGAAAGTACATCAAATGATTCCATTTTTAAAAATGTAGTTCAGTATAATTTTTTAAAACTTTAGTTCAATTTAGTAGTGATTTTGTTTGTTTCAAATTTCAAAACATGTCAAGTGATAGTTTACTTATAGGAACGGAATAGGAACGGAATAGGACCTGAATAGGAACGGAATAGGAACGGAATAGGAACGGAATAGGAACGGAATAGGAACGGAATAGGAACGGAATAGGAACGGAATAGGAACGGAATAGGAACGGAATAGGAACGGAATAGGAACGGAATAGGAACGGAATAGGAACGGAATAGGAACGGAATAGGAACGGAATAGGAACGGATTAGGAACGGAGTAGGAACGGAATAGGACCTGAATTTCCAAATCAACTTAAAAACGCACTCATAAAACCCGTACACAAGAAAAATTCTAAAACTGACCCTAGTAACTATCGCCCAATCGCGTTGTTACCAACTGCGTCTAAAATCTTTGAAAAGGCTATGTGCAACCGCGTATACTCTTTCTGTGAAAAAAAATAAAATATTCGACGACTGCCAGAACGGCTTCCGTAAAAATAGATCTACAACGTTAGCAGTCTACAAATACGTACAAGAGGCTCTATCTGTTATTAATAACAAAAAATATGCCGTAGGTATGCTACTTGATATGTCTAAAGCCTATGATAAAGTACAATTTAAAATATTATTAGATAAGCTATATGGGATAGGAATACGAGGAAAAGCTCATGAATGGTTTGCATCATACCTAAAGGATAGGATACAGTTAGTAGAAATAGAATATTTCGACAAAAACACAAATGAAATAATAAAAATAAGGTCTGACAGAAAAGCAGTTAATGCATCAATCCCCCAAGGGAGTGTTATAGGCTGTTTATTATTCCTTATTTATATTAATGACCTTCCTAAAATTATAAAAAGCCTATGTGTTTTATTCGCGGGCGATATATCTCTACTCACATCATGCCAAAATGATGACAATATAAACGCCAAATTAAATTCCCTTCTCTCTACAACTGTAAACTGGATGAATAACCATAACCTAGAAATCAACTTCACAAAAACAAAATTAATTACTTTTCATCCCCATCAAAAACCACCATTAAAATTAAATTTTATATATAATAATACAAAATTAGAACAAGTAAACGAGTTTACTCTCCTTGGTTTGTCTATAGATACCCATGTAAACTGGAAATCCCATATACAGAAAATAAGAGCAAAACTATCAAAATTTTCATACGCCCTTCGCGAAATAAAAAAAACTACCAACCTGCAAACTGCACTTACTACTTACTATGCATATGCCCAAGCATGGCTTAGCTATGGGGTCATGATGTGGGGTAACAGTACTGATTCGCAGACCATATTTATTTTGCAAAAAAAGTTAATTCGAATAATAACCAATATAGAACACAGAAAGTTGCCAACCACACTTCCTAAAACACAAAATTCTCACACTTCCCTGTTTATACATCTTAGAGTTATGTAAATTTGTCAGAAAACACCCAGATTTTTACACAAATTGTGAAGAAACACAAAAAAGATACACTTCTCGACACAATAGAAACAAAGTAAACATAATAATAATATGCATACACAATCTAATTTAAATATATACATACATAATTTAATAATAAAGATGACAAAAACAAAAATTAAATAATCGGACACAATCTACCAATACTTATTATATATATACACATACATCTATTTGATCTACCTACAATAATTAATTCCATTAATTGTTACTTTGCCGCCATCCTCTCTTCTAATTTTGCTGTGCCCGACAGGGTCCATATTTATCTTGACAATATTTTATACCACCTATGTACATAATATGGAATGCAATAAAGTATTGAGTATTGTGTATTGAGTATTGAATAGGAACTGAATCGGAACGGAATAGGACCTGAATAGGAACTGAATCGGAATGGAATAGGAACGGAATAGGAACTGAATCGGAACGGAATAGGAGCGGAATAGAAACAGAGTAAATAATAGAGGAGGAGATTCCAATATTTTAACTAAGTTATAGGTAAGACTGTAAGAATAGTTTATGTCTATCATCTTGCTATTTTTTATTTGCAAAAAAAAGGTGAGTATGCTCTATTGTTCTAAAATTCGAAACAACCAATGAGAGTCGAGTGTGGCTGGAAAACCTAAAATATTTTATTGTCTTGGTGGCACTATACACAATAGAAACGAACAACCCAGCCGCCCGCCCTGCGCTCGACTATGGATACGAAAGTACATGAAACGGAATAGGAGCGGAATAGGAACGGATTAGGAACGGAATAGGAACGGAATAGGAACGGAATAGGAACGGAATAGTAGGAACGGAATAGGAACGGAATAGTAGGAACGGAATAGGAACGGAATAGGACCTGAATAGGAACGGAATAGGAACGGAATAGGACCTGAATAGGAATGGAATAGGAACGGAATAGGAACGGAATAGGAACGAAAGAGGACCAGAATAGGAACGGAATAGGAACGGTATAGGAAAGGAATAGGAACGGAATAGGAACGGAATAGGAACGGAATAGGAACGGAATAGGACCTGAATAGGAACGGAATAGGAACGGAATAGGACCTGAATAGGAGCGGAATAGGAGCGGATTAGGAACGGAATAGGAACGGAATAGGAACGGAATAGGAACGGAATAGGACCTGAATAGGACCTGAATAGGAACTGAATCGGAACGGAATAGGAACGGAATAGGAACGGAATAGGAACGGAATAGGAATGGAATAGGAACGGAATAGGAACGGAATAGGAACGGAATAGGAACGGAATAGGACCTGAATAGGAACGGAATAGGAACGAAAGAGGACCAGAATAGGAACGGAATAGGAACGGAATAGGAACGGAATAGGAACGGAATAGGAACGGAATAGGACCTGAATAGGAACGGAATAGGAACGGAATAGGACCTGAATAGGAGCGGAATAGGAGCGGAATAGGAGCGGATTAGGAACGGAATAGGAACGGAATAGGAACGGAATAGGAACGGAATAGGACCTGAATAGGACCTGAATAGGAACGGAATAGGAACGGAATAGGAACGGAATAGGAATGGAATGGGAACGGAATAGGACCGAAATAGGAACGGAATCGGAACTGAATAGGATCGGAATTACAGACTCCGGCCAGAAATTCCACAATGAATGTGTTCCCATAATGTTTTGTACGTATTAGTGAAATATGTCGTGTCCACCATGTGCTGGTAGTGTCACACCGTACGTCGCGGTTCGATGATGGAACGTGTTTTGCGGAATTAAACTGTACAATTCCGATGCACACTCCCCGAAATACTAGCTGCAACCCGCAATTTTGCCCGCGTGATAACAGAAAATTATCCCAAGGG
Source organism: Mythimna impura (assembly GCA_905147345.3). Lineage (NCBI taxonomy): Eukaryota > Metazoa > Arthropoda > Insecta > Lepidoptera > Noctuidae > Mythimna > Mythimna impura. The sequence goes on from CAJHVM030000015.1 coordinate 523,665, forward strand.
AACATACTCCCGAATTTCCTCACTGCGTTCGGGATTAAAACTCGCCACAATAATATATCGACAGTTCGCCAACAAACAAATGTGATAATAATGTGTAGATTTTTCGCCAAGACACCTATGCGATGATATTCAATTTATACAATGACGGTCGCTTGATTAATATTTTTACAGCCTTCTCCGCGGGGTATAGGCCTACAGGTTGCCATGGTATGCCAGCAATGGTAGTATATGTGAGTCTCATGCGTGCCGCCTCCTCTTTTGCTAGCATTACTGCTTCGCAGAAGGAGGCTACCGCCTGCCACTCCTCCTCGCTCTGGACCATGGCCTGTTCCACAGTGTTCTCCGGGCGGTCCACACAATGGTGACACTCGGGCGTTTCTTCCGCACGAATCCGGTGCAGGAACCTCCCGAACTTACCATGTCCGGTGAGGACCTGCGTCATACGGAAGGTGAGGTCGCCGTGAGGCCTTTCCAGCCGCGCCATTTTTTAAAAACTATAGTTCAAATTAGGAGTGAATTTTGTGATTTATTCCATTTAAATATCAAATAACTAATACCACTAGTATTGCATTTTTATTTTCTACTCTGAATGGATACAGATAGAGGCACGAATCTTGAGCGCTCGGTGAAAGAGCGGGAATCGCTTTGCGCATCGTACAATATCGGCGAGCCAATCACTGTACAAGGATTTCACTCCCCGCCCCCGCATCTCTCTTCAAACCACTAAAGAGACGCGATATTTCACTTCTGCGTGCTTCTGTGCAAGTAGAACTGTAGAAGTCAGCGCTCAAGATCCGTGTCGGTATCTATACCACTCTTTAAATAATTTAATTTAATATAAGAACAGATACCAGAAGCTTGAATTTGGTACAGTCAGCTCAGTCAAACCTAATCATATTTTTTCTTATATTTTCATATGATCGTAATAGAATGCAAAAACTTCCCAAATTCATTTTATTCCAATATTTTTACTAAGTTATAGGTAAGACTGTAAGAATAGTTTATGTCTATCATCTTGCTATTTTTGACTTGCAAAAAAAAAGGTGAGTTTGCTCTATTGTTCCAAAATTCGAAACAACCAATGAGAGTCGAGTGTGGCTGGAAAACCTAAAATATTTTATTGTCTTGGTGGCACTATACACAATAGAAACGAACAACCCAGCCAGCCAGCCCAGCGCTCGACTATGGATACGAAAGTACATGAAATGATTCCATTTTTAACCGACTTCAAAAAAAAGGAGGAGGTTATCAATTCGGTTGTATTTTTTTTTTTTTTTTTTATCATTTTTTTTTTTTTTTTTTTTATGTGTGTTACCTCAGAACTCCGTCGTTTATGGACCGATTTGCAAAATTTTTTTTTCCCTTTATAGGATATGCTTCCAGATTGGTCCCATTTTTTTCAAAATCCAGTTCTGATGATGGAATCCATGAGGAATCGAGGGAACTCCTCAAAAATTATAGGCAACCCTATGGTAATTTTAGTATTTTCATCAAGAACTTAAGCATTTACAGTCAAAAAGTAACATTTGATGAAGTGGAACTGATGAAGAAGACCAGAAATGGTCAACGGAACTTCATACTCAAATAGATATCACATTGAAGATATAGTTAAGCGACTATGACAATACAAATAAATGAATGATTCTGAATAGTTACGTTGAAAATGGTATCATCGAAGTGATCTGATGATGATGATGGAGCCGGAAGGTAGGCACTGGAACTCCGTAATTAATCAATGTAACTTAGCCGTGTTTGGACTCATTAGAATTGTCATGAGATGCACTTTGGCTATAAGGTACTATCGAACTGATCTGATGATGGAGCCGGAAGGTAGGCACAGGAACTCCGTAATTAATCAATGTATCCTAGCTGTGTTTGGGCTTATTAGAATTGTCGTGAGATGCTCTTTGGCTATAAGGTACTATCGAACTGATCTGATGATGGAGCCGGAAGGAGGAAGGTAGGCACAGCAACTTTATAATAAAACAATGTAACCTAGCAGTATTTGGGTTAATTGGAATTGTCATTAGAAATAGGCACTCTGTTTATAAGTGTATCGCAACTAAAAAGTGTGAAATAAAAACTTTTTAGAAAAAAAAAATAACCGACTTCACTAAAAAAAACACTAAAAGGATCAAAATAACTTTAATTTCGGAAGTCGGTGTTAAATAAGAAACAAACAATACCGAGAAACACCGACATCCGAAATTAAAGTTATTTTGATCCTTTTAGTGTTTTTTTTAGTGAAGTCGGTTATTTTTTTTTTCTAAAAAGTTTTTATTAAAATTGTAGTTTAGTATAATTTTTTTAAACTATTGACTTACATAATTATGTAAGTCAATGGAATAAGGTTCGCGCCAACCTAGCCAGCCAGCCCAGCGCTCGCCTATGGATACGAAAGTACATCAAATGATTCCATTTTTAAAAATATAGTTCAGTATAATTTTTTAAAACTATAGTTCAATTTAGTAGTGATTTTGTTTGTTTCAAATTTCAAAACATGTCAAGTGATAGTTTACTTATATTTTTCTAATATACAATTTGTTTTAGTGTATTGTTTTTTAATTATCTCCCAGAAAGTGTAAAAGTAGAGTATCCAACACGGCAATAAAGCTGTCTTTGTCTTGGGCGGCTTGAACTCCTTACATCACTCAGCCTTCTATATTAACTCCTTCGCAGTGCTCGGGAGTTAATTATATAAAACCCTCACTACGTTCGGGATCTAACCTGAGCAACCTTTGTTTCGTCCGGAATTCAACATGTCGCCCGCGACTTTAAGACATTGCTTTATCCCCTAGTCACATAATCTACTATTAAATTGTCATTCCTGTTTACTACGTAAAATCGCATTCAAAACAGCCCCTACTAACTTCGCCCACAATAGACAAACCACAGCGTGATTACAATCACGATTCCATTACTTGATTGCCTTCATTTACAGTCAAAGAGCTATCGGAAAGATATCTAGGTATTCATTGGGACGAATAATCTGTTTAATCTTTAATTATTATTAGTAAGCTTCTCACCAAGGCTGCTCGTGTTTACACGTCGCTGATCATTGCTGGTATAGGGCCCCTTTTGGTAATGACTGGGTTAATTTTTCTTATCGGAAAATCATCTAATAACTTCCACCGCTCTGGGAGAGAACATGTCAGACTTTTACTAACTAAAACTCACCTGTGTTCCTTTTGTTGCCCTTTGCGTTCCTTGTGATATATTATCTACTATCACGCAGGCAAAACCGCTGGCAGCAGCTAGTTATTGATTAAATCTAAAAATAATTCTTCATCATCATCCACTGTTGGATATAGGCCTCCCCCAAGCGTCGCCACAACAACCAGTAGCCTGATTCACGTAAAATCAAACAAGACAAAATATATCGTTGAAGTTTTAAAGTCGTTCGATCGACGTCCTACCCAAAATCGGTATTCACGTTTTCCTTAACCGGGATTGGATAGAACGGCAATTCAACTGGCTCGAAACGGCTTATTGTCAGTTACATTATTAGATATGTATTGTACCAAGATAATGAAACACAGATTTTAATTTTAAAAAGTCTGATTTACGGCATTACGAATAAATAAATAGAATTAAAAACGATATTAATGTAATGAAAATTGTTCCCTAAAATATAAACACCTAGAAATTTGCTAAATTGGTTTAAAAAGTAAGGCCGGTTTTAGTGCTTGACCGACCGTTGGTGCGTACGTCGGTCGCGCTTGTCGTTTGTATGAAAATTCACAAGTCGTGACAGTGCTCGACCGATTGTACAGTACGGCCGTTGTAACTTGACGGCCCTGAACATAGGCTCTGCGAACTTTCGCGCATATACACTCGTAAAAAAAAACTGTTATTGACATTAATTTTTTTAAACCAAATTTTGAATAAAAATTTACTAATACAGGGACCAAGTACAAATAAAATAAATATTAAAACACTTTGAGACAGAAAGCTACAAAAATAACTTATGAATTAAAGAAACAAACCTAACACTACACAAAAAACTTAACAATATAATAATAACAACCAACGAAAACTTTTGTCACCGCCTGTGCTCAAGACAGAGACAGCGACACGAAAATAACACCAATGCTAACGTGTGAGTGAGACATATTACTGCGTACCGAACATTGCCGAATAAGTACGAAGCTTTACGAAGTTACCGAAGAGAGATGTCCAATACGCGTGTCTGATGGTGTTGTTTAATCGATTTTTTTTTAAATCGATTTAAATTAAGTTATAAAAATATATTCATATTCAATTTTCTATGGAGGTTTAAAATATTCTCAAACAATCGTTATTCTAGTAGTTGTTTATAAATAACTGATATTTAACTAAGTAAATCATGTCTTTCAACCAAGAAAATAAAATTTTAATAGTTTTTTTTTTTCATTAAAGTCGAAATCTCGTTTACTAACGACAACATTCACTATATTTGTAAATCAAATAAAAATCGATTGCGATATTTGATTGAATAAAGGGTCGATTGTGTTTACATAGAGTCAATCTCTAGCCTAGACCTCCGCCCCGCGTACGTCGCCTCATGCCACCATTTTGTTCCTAAAAAACGTTCGTGCGCAGCCTTCTGCGCAAAGTTCGGGCTCGCCAAAATATAACGGCCGTACTATACCCGATGTTCGGTGTGGCGCTGTGCCCGGTGATGTTGGCCCGGTTGTACGTAGCCGCGCACTTTCCGCATCAGTGTTTTATTGGTGCGTTTGTTGGTAAGTTAGTTTGTTCCAACGGAAAGTAGGTACTACATCTGGTGGTGGAAACACCTGATGTACCCGCTGTTCGCTGTGGCGCAGTGCTCGGTGATGTTGGTCCGGTTGTTCGTAGCCGCTCACTTTCCGCATCAGTGTCTTATTGGCGCGTTTGTTGGTAAGTTAGTTTGTTTCAACAGAAAGTACTACATCTGGTGGTGGAAGCACCTGATGTACCCGTTGTTTGCTGTGGCGCTGTGCTCGGTGATGTTGGCCCGGTTACTCGTAGCTGCGCACTTTCCGCATCAGTGTCTTATTGGCGCGTTTAGTGGTAAGTTAGTTTGTTCCAACGGAAAGTACTACATCTGGTGGTTGAAACACCTGATGAAACCGATGTTCGGTGTGGCGCTGTGTTACTTGATGTTGGCCCGGTTGCGCGTAGCTGCGCACTTTCCGCATCAGTGTCTTATTGGCGCGTTTATTGGTAAGTTAGTTTGTTCTAACGGAAAGTACTACATCTGGTGGTTGAAACACCTGATGTACCCAATGTTCGGTGTGGCGCTGTGTTCCTTGATGTTGGCCCGGTTGCGCGTAGCCGCACACTTTCCGTATCGTTGTCTTATTGGCGCGTTTATTGGTAAGTTAGTTTGTTTCAACAGAAAGTACTACATCTGGTTGTGGAAGCACCTGATGTACCCGATATTCGGTGTGGCGCTGTAATCGGTGATTTCTTCAGTTGGTGGTTTCTTTTAATCTCTCCTTCACAGGTTTGCTGGAAGATATTTCTTTTGAAATAAGCAGTACCATTGTACAATTTTTTATAATGATATGTTTTCTTCTGTTATATGTGTGTTCATAAATTATAAAATCTATACATATAATAAATCTGTAGAAGTTTAGAGTTGTGCGCGCATCACGTAAAATGTACGAAATCGACGTAGATAACTTTTATACATTAAAATTGTGTGTAACTTGATTTATTACTTAGGCTTTGTTTCATTCACTACATTCATTATGATTGTACAATACGGCCGACGTATCTTGGCGGGCTTTGCGCAGAAGCCTGCGCACAAACTTTTTTAGGAACAAAATGGTGGCCACATGCGCGGGGCGGAGGTCTAGGCTAGAGATTGACTCTATGTAAACACAATCGACCCTTTATTCAATCAAATATCGCAATCGATTTTTATCGATTTTGAATTTATTAATTTTTGTTTCTATGAGATATTGAACGAAATAGATTTACAAACATAGTGAATGTTGTCGTTAGTAAGCGAGATTTCGACTTTAATGAAAAAAAAAAACTAATAAAATTTTATTTTCTTGGTTGAAAGACATGATTTAGTTAAATACCTATCAGTTATTTATAAACAACTACTAGAATAACGATTGTTTAAGAATATTTTAAACCTCCATAGAAAATTGAATATAAATATATTTATATAACTTAATTTAAATCGATTTGAAAAAAATCGATTAAATAACACCCTCAGACACACGTATTGAAAGAAAGAAAGAAAGAAAACATGTTTATTCTGCCCAAATAGACGCACAATAAAATATAGCAAACTGTCGGGCCATGTGCAAACCGAGCATAACTGTGCTGCACTATAGACACACAATAATATATTTAAATATAAACACAGTTGACACACAGTTGATTGGACATCTCTCTTTGGTAACTTCGTAAAGCTTTGTACTTATTCGGCAGTGTTCGGTACGCAGTAATATGTCTCACTCACACGTTAGCATTGGTGTTATTTTCGTGTCGCTGTCTCTGTCTTGAGCATAGACGGTGACAAAAGTTTTCGTTGGTTGTTATTATTATATTGTTAAGTTTTTTGTGTAGTATTAGGTTTGTTTCTTTAATTCATAAGTTATTTTTGTAGCTTTCTGTCTCAAAGTGTTTTAATATTTATTTTATTTGTTCTTGGTCCCTGCATTAGTAAATTTTTATTCGTAATTTTGTTTAAAAAAATTAATGTCAATAACAGTTTTTTTACGAGGGTACATGCGCTAGAGTTCGCAGAGCCTATGTCCAGGCTCGCCAAGTTACGTTGGCCGTATTGTAAAACTGCGTTTTTCCGTTACAGGCGCCTTCCTCGCTCCAGCCCTCTGCATATACGTGTCGGACCCGTTTATCTGGAAATACGGTTTCCATGCCACGTACGCCACGAGTCGCGCGGTGGCGTGCCACGTGGTCAGCACCGTCATGTCGGCGGTCATCGCGGCAACTACGTACGCGGGTTTGAAGCTATGCGGCTGGGACCCGCATTGGACCGTTAAACTGGTACGATTTTTGTGTGTTTACTTTTTTATGAACAAAATTAGCATGCAAGGATTATAGCAGGTGTGGTTCTGTAGGTGAAGGTGTGGCCCTTGGGAAAACGGACCCTTGACATCTAATAAGTTAAAAAAATTGAAACTACGAGTAAGAAAAGTACTTTAACTTCTTTTTTAGGTTCCGTACCTCAAAAAGAAAAAACGGAACCCTTATAGGCCGTCTGTCTGTCTGTCAAGACCCTTTATCTCGGGAACGCGTGGAGATATCTAGTTGAAATTAAAACCATATACTCAAGTCTTTGGTCCCTTGATGCTGTATCAAATCAAACTTCTGAGTTAACGAAAAATAAAGATACGGCTATTTATGTCGCAAAAAACGTACATTTCGACACTCTCAAGGGAATCAAAATTCATAGGGTACTTCCCATTGACCTAGAATCCTGAAAATTGGCATGAAGAAAGGTCTTATAGCACAGGTACTTATAGGAATAAATCTGAAAATATTAAATTTTTTGTTACGTCACAAAAAAAAGTATTTTTTTGCGATTCGGAAAAAAATTCGAGACCATTCGAGAATTGAATTATTTAGGTGAGTTTCTACGGAACCCTCAGTGCGCGAGTCCGACTCGCATTTGCCCGGTTTTTTTTTAACACGCTTATATTAGCTTCACTTGTAACTATGTATGTAAGAAAATCTTGGAATCTTAATTTGACCCACTTTCCGGTCTTCGATTAGGATGAAATTTTGAACACGCTCTGAGTTCTGATGACAATACATGACTAGCTAAGAAACGTCATTACAAATCCAATATGGCGGCCTCCCCAAGATGGCGGACTGGCTGTTTGAAACCCACCCCCATGATATGGGTATCAAAGGAAAGAGTTTGCTGTCAGGAAAACGAAAAAAATAGTCACGTGACTTAAATCCAATATGGCGGACGTCCAAGATGGCGGACAGGCTATTTGAAATGCACCCCCATGATATGGATATCAAATGAAAGGGTTTGCTGTCAGGAATACGACAAATTTTTTAGTGCGTGCTAAAAGCGTGTTTTTTAGTTTTTTAAACTACCTATTTTTACTTTTTACTAGGCATTCCGATGGTGCGAGAATCCAGAAACTATTCGAGTATCGACGACACCGATGTACGCGCTGGTAGTGTCTACGGGCAGTCTGCTGGGCTGGGCGCTCTGCGTCACACCGGCCGTGGCTGAGTAAGTATTTTCTCTATAGTAATCCTAAGTTTGAAAGTCTTGAGAGCAGTGGTGGCCGAGTGGTAACGGCCCCGACTTATGAGTTGTAGCTCGCGGGTTCAAACCCAGCCAGGCACATTACTTTGTGTAAATAATCTCATCACCACTGCTCTCAAAACGGTGAAGGAAAACATCGTGAGGAAACCGGCATGTCTTAGAACCAAAAATTCGAAGACATGTGACATTTACCAATCCGCACTGGGCCCGCGTGGTGGATTACGGCCCATTCCTTCTCCTAGAGAGAGGAGGCCTGAGTCCCAGCAGTGGGAACATTAAAAGGCTGATTATGCTATGCTAATTCTAAGTTCTGGAACGTGCAAATTGCTTCTGACTGATGGCCAATTTTAACATATTTGAATGATTGGCATGGCGTGACGGCAGTGATGACATATGTATGACTCTGAAACGTGGTCGCTCACAATAGGCTTCATCAGAAGGCTTAAAGTCATCAAAAGGGCAATGGAAAGGGCTATGCTCGGAGTTTCCTTGCGTGATCACATCAGAAATTAAGATATCCACAGGAGAACCAGGGTTACAGACATAGCTCGAAGAATCGTCAAACATAAATGGCAGTGACTTGAGGGAGGCCTATGTCATGTCGAAAATGGTTTTTTTTTAAAAAAGAGAAATCGTCTAATGACTTGTCGCGCTCTAGGGTGGGGTGAGAGGGCGCGTCAGACTTTTACTGACTAAAATCACACCTATGTTGTTTCGGTTGCTTTTTTAGGGTTCCGTACCTCAAAAGGAAAAAAACGGTACCCTTATAGGATCACTTAGTTGTCCGTCCGTCCGTCTGTCTAACTGTCGGTCTGTCAAGACCTTTTATCTCCGGAACGCGTAGAGGTATCGAGTTGAAATTAAAACCACATACTCAGGTCTGCGGTCCCTTATAGTTGTGAAAAATCAAACATTTAAGTTAACGAAAAAAAAAAGATACGGCCGTTTATGTCGCAAATAACGTGTATTTCGACACTCAAGGAAATTAAAATTCATAGGGTACTTCCCGTTGACCTAGAATCCTGAAATTTGGAATGAAGCAAGCTTTCATACCACAAGTTTAGGGAAAAATCTAAAAACTGTAAATTTTTAGTTACGTCACAAAAAAAATCTTCGTAACCCAATTCGGGAATTGAACTGTTTTCATAGGTAAGTTTGCACGGTTCAGCGCGCGAGTCCGACTCGCATTAGCCCGGTTTTTTATGTTCTGGGACCATAAGTATCCCTTCCATACTTTTCCCCAGCAGTTGTCGGTCCTGCTGGGCCCCTACGGCTTGCTGACATCTCTTTGAGGCGCGCGTGGAACATTACGTACCATCCACAACTTGGGCTTGAGCCTTATAGGACGAGCGGGAGAAAATGGGGCAAGTCAATAAACCTCCAACACTAATTCGTCTCAATTTTTGTTACAGATACCGCCACTACACAAAAAACAGGTCTCTTATTATATCACTATTCTCCACCGCCGTCATCCTCATGGGCTACCAGCACATACAAGACACCATGTGTAAGGCGGACGCTGGTAGATACTATGCGATGCAGTTCGCTCTGGCAGCTTTGAAACCGATGTTATTATTAAGAATTACTCCATTGTTGTCCATGTGGCCTTTTAGAGGGGCTAAGACTAAGGTCCAATAAGGTCTTTTGATCTTGGGCTTTAATCTTTTGACCTTGGGCCTTAACGTCTTTTGACCTTGGACCTTAACGTATTTAGACCTTGGGCCTTAACGTTATTAGACCTTAGGCCTAAATGTCTTTTGACCTTGGGCCTTAATGTCTTTTGACTTTGGGCCTTAACGTTTTTAGACCTTGGGTCTTTTGACTTTAGGAGTCTTAAGGCCGTGTGGTTCTTATTTGTGTATCACTTCCGTATTCTAAGTAACTTCCTCCACTCGACTCAACCTCGATACAGCATAGTATTGCATAATCAGCCTTATATTGTTCTCACAGCTGGGCCTCAGGCCATCTCTCTACAAGTGGCTCGTAATCGTAATTCACTACGCGGGCCCTGTCTGAGTTGGTGAATGTCACATGTCTCTGGATGCTCTTTTGACTCTGAATGTGGAAATATTTTGGCTCTGAGTCTTGAGGTCTTTTGGCTCTGAGTCTTGAGGTTTTTTTGGCTCTGAGTCTTGAGTTCTTTTGGCTCTGAGTCTTGAGGTCTTTTGGCTTAGAGTCTTGAGGTCTTTTGGCTTTGAGTCTTGAGCCCTTTTGGCTTTGAGTCTTGAGGTCTTTAGGCTTAGATTTTTGAGGTCTTTTGGCTCCTAGTCTTGAGGTCTTTTGGCTTAGAGTCTTGAGGTCTTTTAGCTTAGAGTCTTGAAGTCTTTTGGCTTAGAGTCTTGAGGTCTTTTAGCTTAGAGTCTTGAAGTCTTTTGGCTTAGAGTCTTGAGGTCTTTTAGCTTAGAGTCTTGAAGTCTTTTGGCTTAGAGTCTTGAGGTCTTTTAGCTTAGAGTCTTGAAGTCTTTTGGCTTAGAGTCTTGAGGTCTTTTGGCTTAGAGTCTTGAGGTCTTTTGGCTTTGAGTCTTGAGCCCTTTTGGCTTTGAGTCTTGAGGTCTTTAGGCTTAGATTTTTGAGGTCTTTTGGCTCCTAGTCTTGAGGTCTTTTGGCTTAGAGTCTTGAGGTCTTTTAGCTTAGAGTCTTGAAGTCTTTTGGCTTAGAGTCTTGAGGTCTTTTAGCTCTGAGTCTTGAGGTCTTTCGGCTCCGAGTCTTGAGGTCTTTTGGCTCTGAGTCTTGAGTTCTTTTGGCTCTGAGTCTTGAGGTCTTTTGGCTTAGAGTCTTGAGGTCTTTTGGCTTTGAGTCTTGAGCCCTTTTGGCTTTGAGTCTTGAGGTCTTTAGGCTTAGATTTTTGAGGTCTTTTGGCTCCTAGTCTTGAGGTCTTTTGGCTTAGAGTCTTGAGGTCTTTTAGCTTAGAGTCTTGAAGTCTTTTGGCTTAGAGTCTTGAGGTCTTTTAGCTTAGAGTCTTGAAGTCTTTTGGCTTAGAGTCTTGAGGTCTTTTAGCTTAGAGTCTTGAAGTCTTTTGGCTTAGAGTCTTGAGGTCTTTTAGCTTAGAGTCTTGAAGTCTTTTGGCTTAGAGTCTTGAGGTCTTTTGGCTTAGAGTCTTGAGGTCTTTTGGCTTTGAGTCTTGAGCCCTTTTGGCTTTGAGTCTTGAGGTCTTTAGGCTTAGATTTTTGAGGTCTTTTGGCTCCTAGTCTTGAGGTCTTTTGGCTTAGAGTCTTGAGGTCTTTTAGCTTAGAGTCTTGAAGTCTTTTGGCTTAGAGTCTTGAGGTCTTTTAGCTCTGAGTCTTGAGGTCTTTCGGCTCCGAGTCTTGAGGTCTTTTGGCTCTGAGTCTTGAGGTCTTTTGGCTCTGAGTCTTGAGGTCTTTTGGCTCTGAGTCTTGAGGTCTTTTGGCTCTGAGTCTTGAGGTATTTTGGATCTGAGTCTTGAGGTCTTTTGGCTTAGAATCTTGAGGTCTTTTGGATCTGAGTCTTGAGGTCTTTTGGCTCTGAGTCTTGAGGTCTTTTGGATCTGAGTCTTGAGGTCTTTTAGCTCTGAGTCTTGAGGTCTTTTGGCTCTGAGTCTTGATGTCTTTTGGCTCTGAGTCTTGAGGTCTTTTGGATCTGAGTCCTGAGGTCTTTTAGCTCTGAGTCTTGAGGTCTTTTGGCTCTGATTCTTGAAGTCTTTTGGCTTGGAGTCTTGAAGTCTTTTGGCTTAGAGTCTTGAAGTCTTTTGGCTTAGAGTCTTGAGGTCTTTTGGCTCTGAGTCTTGAGGTCTTTTGGCTCTGAGTCTTGAGGTCTTTTGGCTCTGAGTCTTGAGGTCTTTTGGCTCTAAGTCTTGAGGTCTTTTGGCTCTGATTCTTGAAGTCTTTTGGCTTGGAGTCTTGAAGTCTTCTGGCTTAGAGTCTTGAAGTCTTTTGGCTTAGAGTCTTGAGGTCTTTTGTCTAAGTCTTGAGGTCTTTTGGCTTAGAGTCTTGAGGTCTTTTGGCTCTGAGTCTTAAGGTCTTTTGGCTCTCAGTCTTGAGGTCTTTTGGCTCTGAGTCTTGAGGTCTTTTGGCTCTGAGTCTTGAGGTCTTTTGGCTTCGAGTCTTTTGAAGTCTTTTGGCTCTTTGGCTCTGAGTCATATAGTCTTTTGGCTTATGGTCTAAGATCGTGTAATCTAGGGTTTTTAAGATATCAGGGCCCCAAGGTCAAAAGTTTTTTTTAAAGTTATTAAGCATCTTATAAAGATTTTATAAGCTATAGTGTAGTAAAAAATACTTTGATACACGAATTCGCGTAAGTTTGCTTCGTTTAAGTACAGTCAAACGTACATCAGTGTCAACACTTGCACTATGAAAATCACCCTTATTGCAACTACACAAAGGTTCTCTTACTGACACGAATTCTTATAATTGTTTTATCTTGCCAAGACGGCTTGGTTTTGGATGTGTATGTGGGTCACGGTCACATGATTTTTTCGTGTACATTTACTTACACATATAAACAGAGTACACATGAATCTACACACATAATCAAGACCAGCCCGCCTTCGTGAGACAGAACCTTTTATTTGAAGTGGGAAATCATCAAATAACTTCTCCCGCACTGCACAGAGCGAGAGGGAGTGTCAGACACTAACAAAACGCACCTGAGTTCTTCAGCTACCCTTTGCGTTCTGCCTTCCCCTTCCATGCGTCATATTCCTCAAAGCTGAGGGTCGTGACCTCCCTGCTTCATCACTTCCTCCATCTGCTTCTGTCTCTGGCGGTGTGAAGGGCATTGAATAACGTAGAGTCAAGAGCGATTCGGATCTGCTCGGACCAACGTACTTGACCAGTCATAATGAGCCTTTCGAGGTTGCCACCGTCTTTCCTTGCAATGTGACGGAAGTATTGCAGACTCTTGCAAAGACACTCGGACGATAGCCGTGAGGAGATTTGCGAGCGTTCTAGGCCCGCAAAACTATTTCGTACGATTCGCTGTTCCGAACCATACCCCTGATTTCCGTTTGTCTGTATGTATTATAGTGCAAAATAGACCAGCCCCCTAGCCAAGTTACAACCGTTTCGTTTCGATTCTCTTTTCGTCAATCGCCTCGAGTTGCCCACGCCTCCGATTCCTTTGTTCTGACGCCATCTCAACGCTCAGTCACGTGGTCAGAACAAAGGAATATAAGGCGCGGCCGACTCGAGGCGATCAACGAAAAGAGAATCGAAACGAAACGGTTGTAACTTGGCTAGGGGGGCAGTTCATCTTAATAAATAATGTGTGAAAATTAAGTATAAGTTGTTGAAAAAAGCCGTTTCGTTGGATTTTTCTATACGGACGGGGTTTTTAAGGTGAAGTTTACGCGTCCAAGCGTGGTCTTGTTTTGGCTAGATGTCATTAAACTCAACATTTTTTTTTGTTTATTTTATGATGACTCCAGATGAAGGCGCCAGGATAGTTTTTTTTCTGCATTTTTCAGACCAGTGTTAAGTACAATGTGGTTTGCGACCGAGACACGTATTTATTTATGAAATGAAGATCAATCATATAATAGCAAATCCGATTTTTACTAAGTACATCGTATGTGTAATAATAAATTCAACAAACTCAGTCCAACAGTCAGTCAGTTCTTCAGTAAACTGAGCATTTAATTTTTTAATTTATTAAAATCCGTCAAGAAATGGTGGATTTATTAAAGTTTTATAAACGACTACTTGAAAACGCGCGCTCTCGCTGGACTGTTTACGATGAAGTCTTCTGTCATGATCCGTGCGACGAACGACTTGATCGTATTCATTCGCCGGTGGAGACCGATCATGACCGATGACGTCACATTCTCGGGCGCGTTTCTGGAACTATACACTAAAATTGCTGTATCTTCGTCATTTTTGGTCCGATTTAAATAATTTCTTCACAGTATTTACTGTTTTTTTGACGCTATAAGTCTGCATACTGCACAAAAATCATGACTGATCCTCATTATAGAATAGAATAAACTTTATTGTACACCAAAAAAGTAACAAAATTTATACATAAATGGCGACATTTATACATTGGTTCAATGGTGATCGGATCACTGACAGTGATATCCACCAGACAACTTTAGGATGGATCGTAAGAACCATAGAGAGAGAGAGAGAGAGAGATCCAGAGATCATTTGAATTATAATCATTAAAATCAATAAACTCAGTTCAGCTAAGCCTATTGAAATACTTTTTCTGAAACAGCTAACCTAGCGCTTGATTTAATAAATGCTTCTTTACACTAAAGGGGTGACCAGATGGTTGCAAACCAACGTCCCAACCAAGGTGACTTTGCTAGTTTCAATCCGTGTAGACAGCAGTTGTAATCCATGACCTTCAACGCCCTTGGTTGGGGACAGTATTTTCTCAACCACCGAAAGTGTTGGCGCGTGGTTTACATCCATGTAGCCGCAACACAAACCAAACACATAAACCAAGGTCACCTTGGTTGGAACGCTAGTTTGGAACCGTCTGGTCACCCCTTAAAAACAAAATAAACTAAAAATGTTGAGTACAGCGCCATCTAGCTTGGCGACACTGACGTGTTACTTGCACCTTTAATGGGCTTAAGTCAATTAACGTAGATAGACAAATTATAATATTAATTAATTGTAGTAGCATTCTTTAAGTTATCCCGGTTTTTAAAAGCTTCCCGAGCCGTCAACGTGAGCATGGTTGAAAAGCATTTTGTTTCATCCAAAAACTGGAACAACTTGCCTGCTGCGGTCTTCCCGTCCGATTATAATTTAGGCGTCTTCAAGGCTAGAGTGAATTCCACTCCTTGGCTGTACGCACAATAAATGGAACCACCTTGCCGGAATCTGTGCTTCCTGATGGCTACAACTTAGGAGTCTTTAAGTCAAGAGTGAATAGGCTACGTCTAGGCAAGCGTGCTCCATCGTCGGCCACATCATCGCTTACCATCAGGTGAGATGGTGCTCAAACGCGAGCCTATCATTAAAAAAAAAAAGAAACCCAGATAAAATCCACGAGATATAAGTATTTCCAAAATATCTAGTGAAATATGTGTAATAACGTCATAATCACGTAAGAGCGGTTATATGGAAATGTATCTCGGGTTGGCCGCTATTAAGTTTCTCATTAGTCAATAAAAATGTAAGTAACAAATATAGAGGTTGTGAATTGATTGAAGGGCCAAGTAAAAAAAAACCAAGTTAACTTGACAACCCAACCTGCTGGAGTCGGAGGAGTGTTTCCTGATAGCTACAACCTAGGGGTCTTTCAAGTCAAGAGTAAATAGTTATTACTTCTAGGCAAGCGTGCTCCATCGTCGGCCACATCATCGCTTATCGTCAGGTGAGATAGTGGTCAAGCGCGAGTGTACCAATAATTATATTTAAAAAAAAAAACATTGGTTTGAGAATTGAGGCTTTTAGAAATCGGGATTTAGAAAATGTTATCCACTGTGCAAGTAGCTTGCAGATAATTATAATTTTATTTTAATCTGTAATTATGTGTAGCCTTCTGAAAGCGTCATGTTTTAAACAACATGTAACTGTAATAATACACACTTCTTATACACCCCAATTTACAAAATAAAGTTACAAGTTCTCCGCGCGGTTGGAACATTTGGAACAGCCCGAAATCATCTATCGGGCAGTTGCCTACCAGAAATAACACCTCGGTCGGAGGATCCTCCCTTTATTATAATTCAAGCATTGAAATTTTACTTAAATGCACCTGCATAATCAAGTGTAGCAGCTATGTGCAATACGATTAGCTTAGCATAAGCAAGTAGTCCTACAAGGTGGACCGATGACCAGGTGAGGTAGGAGTCCGTTGGATGTGAGATGCGCAGGACCTTTCATTGTGGCGACACTTGGGCAAGTACTTGCAGAGTGTATTAATATTAATTTTAATGTTAGATTTATATGTAACAGAAAAAAACGTAGCTTTTTTAAATATATTCTAATTCATTGCTTCATTAGAAAGTTTTGGCCTTAGCTCAATAAAAAAATCGTAAGGAATATTTTGAATTAAAAAAAACACTAAAAAAAATTTAAAGTTACGTTTATCAATTTATTACTTATTTGTTAACATTTTAAAAATGTTTGTGATTTTTACGGTACAAAATACGGGTTTGTCTATGGTTTATTTTATTATTTATGTTTTCTGTGATACTTTCCAAAATTATTTATTCTACATGGACTTAGTCCAATTAAAATAGAATTTACTTTATTGTTTTACAAAGCTGTAGCTGTGTTTTTTTTATTTTATATGTAATCAGATTAATTTTATATTTATTAAAAATATTGTGTCAAAAATAGCAAAGCTAAACTCCTTCATCGTCTGCCGCCACCCTGTCACAATATCGAAGTTGCAGTTTTTGGTGGAAATAATCAATTATTCATACGAAGACATGGTTTAAAGGACTTAGTATCTAAGCCAAAAACATTTAAAAAAAATGTGTCAGTTGCTATACTAGAAAAAGTGTTTTTTTTTTTTTAAATTTTATTTAATAATGTGACTTGGCAAGTTGAAACACACTTTACTATAGGTATTGTACTTGAAATCTAAGTAACAAGGTGGTATGTAAAAACTTAGTTGATTAGCTACTAATTATAAATGTAAATCCTACAAATATCCCACTTATCATTAGTAAAAATGTTACCTCTCTCAATAGAAATAAGGTACAAATTTTATTGTCCTGATTTAATACCAAAGATATATGTGTAAAAAAATATTTTACATAATGTATCAAAGATTTTATGCAAATGACTTCCTGTTTACATAGCCAAATGCCAGTGCACTTTTTTTAATAAATATGGGTAAATAAAATTGTTTTAATAATTTTGTGGTTTTATTGTAGTCTTGGACAAAGCTAAAATAGAAATACTTTGTTTGAAACCAATGATGTGGTATCATCTATCTATATATAAAATTGAAAAGCAGTCCGTTAGTCTCGCTAAAACTCAAAAACAGCTTGACCGATTTGGCTAATTTTGGTCTTGAAATATTCGAGATAGTCCAGGGAAGGTTTAAACAGTGAGAAAAAATTGAAAAAAAAAAACAAGAAAAAAAATCCAAATACAACGCCATCTCTAATTAAACTGTCATTATAAAATGAATTATGCTGATCTAGTAATGCCAGTAGATGGCGTTATCCTTACTATTAGGCGGTACGAAGTTCGCTGGGTCAGCTTACTAGCTGGCTAGCTTGACTAATAAAAGAGTTGTTTCATTTCTCTTTTTTGGGTGGAAATGCGATCTGGACTCCCGACATCCAGGGTGTCTTCTATGGGGCCATTTCCCTCACACTTTCCACCGTCTTTTTAGCTTGCATTACTGCTTTACAGAAGGAGGTGATTGCTACGCAGAAAGGGGTGAGTGCTTCGCAGAAGGAGGTCACAGTTTCGCAGAAGTATGTCACAGTTTCGCAGAAGGAGATGACTTCTATGATCGTGCAGCCAGTTGTTGTTTTTTCTAGGATTCTGATTGTTCGTCACAAGTTGCGAGTATCACCCTCGACACTAACCTAAACAAGTGTCAGGAGTTGGCTCTTTGTACAGTCAATTTTGTCATGGTAATGGTCAGTCCATCATCGGATCCACAATCAGACCACCAGACATACGACGATTCACCACTGGTACATGGAGGAGACCCCACCCATAGGCACAAAACGTTTTGGGAACACACATTAATTGTGCGTACAGCTTAACGCTCCCTGCCGAAATGTATGTTTTCTGATAGCTACAACTTAGGGGTCTTTATGTCAAGAGTGAATAGATTACTACTAGACATGCGTGCTGAAACGTCGATCACGTCGCCATCAGATGAGATAGACGTCAAGCGCGAGCCTTTCAATAGTAAAAAAATGCTCAGTACAGTGATGTCTATGAAGAGACGAATAATATGCAGCTGTGGACTGTGCCAGGCCGTATTGATAGTTAAATATATAGATGCACGGTCTTATCGCTTTACCAATTAGGTATGTTGTTCCAGCCTCACTGAATGCAACTGAGTACATGCATTTTAAATGGAGTGCCTGCCCGTCTGACCCCAACAACCCAGTAGGTAATCAGGGTAAAAGTATAGGCAAGACTGGTGTCAGATTTTCTACCTATTGATAAACCCTGCGTTCCGAGTCACGATAATATCGATGTTAGCGCAACAGTCGTTTCGAGTGAAGCGCGTCCATCAGCGAGTTGTTGACGCGCTAACAGTGATTTTATCGTGACTCGGAATGCGGGGTATCTGTAACGATTGTCAAATATATTTACAAATGATAGCTGGGACCAAATGGCTTAACGTGCTTGATTGATTGATACTTAATATCAAGAAGCAAAAAATATCGTCATTAAAAACTTTTTATTTGCATCAACAATGCAAATTGTAACCTATACAAAAACAAAAGAAATCAGATGATTTGTAATGAGACTTGTAAATCATCTGTTCTATTAAACTCTATGTCCGTATCACTAAAAATCTGTTCTTTTACCAAGTTCCATTGCAGAGGTATTTTGTTGATATTATTTGATAATTTTGGAGTTACTGGACCATCCCCAGCGGATTCTTCATTATCTGTGGTCGTAGCTGTCAAACTTTCCCGCCGTTTACTGTCATGGCGGATCCATTTTAGGTTGCTGGCGTTTGACATTTTCATCATTCGTTTAGTTCTTTTCCACCTGTTTTCTCTACAAATATCGTGTTTACTCTTTTTCTTACTCTTGATAGATGTGTCTGTGCTTCTACATGATCCGCTAGATTTCTTTCTGTGTTTAAATTTCTTTTTTATACTTCCAGATCCAAAATCTAGAATCCTTTTACTTTTTTCCTTAAGGATTTTGGTTTTAGATTTTTTTGCTTGTTTAGCTTTTTCGCTGTTGAATTTAATCTCGAATAGCTCACTTTTGACTTTCTTGAGGATGGAAACTTCGCTTTTGACGTTTTTTGCTGTGGACATTTTGCTATTGACTGATTTCTGGGGACGAATTTCACTTTTGGTCCTCACTGGTTCGTTAAATGAGACTCTAGATCTTGGCGGGATTTGAATTATTTTTATTTCAGTCAAACCTTTCTCTGATGTCTGACATAGTCCTGATTTGCGGTTAATATTTAACCCATGTTTGACTCTTCGGGGGTTTTTAGGTACTATTTGATCTAGGGGAAAGCAGCATAAGGATTTGTAACAGATAATAAGTCTTCGTACTATACTTTTAAGGGCTAGAGTTAGAACTTTGTATTCATCTTGGCATGTTTTACTGTTTTTTGAAGTAATGCTAGATTTTTTAATGAATATTGAGTTAAATTTTGGCATTGCTGTAGGTAAGTATTTCTGTCAATTTACCTAGGCTCCATTCCGTGTTTCATTATTTGCGGGTTTGTGCCAATATTATATAAACTGAAGTATTTAGCCAATATCCTAAACCGCATCTTTTGTTATACGATGTATTGTTGATGTTTCGCATTTGACAGTTGTTTGAAGTTTGTAGTTATGGCTGTCGTTTTTTTTTTTAGAAATATCAGAACTTTGTATTTTGACGCAAGGAGGTTTATCTTCAGCAAAGTTTATGGTCAAATCTATTAAGAAGATCAATCCAGAATTTGAGGCAGGAAATACCGTGTGTTCCTTTTTTTAAATTTTAGAAGTGTTTTGGAAAAATTATTCGCTATTCAGAATCTTGATTAAATGTGCAAGGTTTTATAAATATATTTTTTGTCTTTTTAAATTTATGAGTAGGTACATTATGAATATCCAAATTTCACGCAAAATAGGAGATATTCAGAGGTCTTAACTGGATTCGTTTTACAGATGATTCGATTTCAATAGAAACCTAGATACCTAATATCCACAAGATACCTGTTTCCAAAATATCTAGAGAAAGATGTGTAATAACCAGAGCTCGGAATTAGGTAGAGTTATACATGTACTTACACTGATTTCATACAGCGAAAGAATAAAGTGGATATGCCTCAAATCCCGAGTTTAATTTGAGCAGATTTTTTTATGACACTATCAGAAATATAGCAGAAGAATTTTTTTCCTACACTAATGACGATAGCTTATAAATTTGTTAACCTTACCTCAGTTACCTCGGGAACAACTTGTGACCCACGGATGCCCCTCAAGTTAAAGGGTAAAATCTACAAGTCCGTGATAAGGCCTGTCATACTGTATTAATCAGAATGTTGGACTGTGAAAAAGACGGATGAAAAAAGATTGCACGTAGCGGAGATGAGAATGTTAAGATGGAGGTGTGGTGTGACGAGAATGGATAAAGTGAGAAATGAGTATATTTGGGGAAGTTTGAAAGTGGCGCCAGTGACTGAAAAGTTGAAAGGGAATCGTTTGTCTTGGTATGGTCATGTGAAGAGGAGGGATGAAACGCATGTTACTAAAAGAGTTATGAGTTTACATGTGGATGGATGGAGAGGGAGACCAAAGAAAAGATGGATGGATTGTGTGAAGAGTGATATGAAAGAAAAGGAAGTTAGTGATAGCATGACGAGTGACAGGGCAGAATGGAAAATAACAACGTGTTGCGCCGACCAAAAATAACACGGGACAAGGGCAGTAAGATGATGATGAACTTTACCGCAGTTGAATTATCTTTGTTTTATTTGTCTTATCTATCTCTGAGGTTTTTATTATTATTTATTTGTAATATTGTTGACCACACGGGTTTTTCTTTAGAAATCCCGGGAAGATCCATATTAATATCAATATTTCGATGCAAGTAGGTTCATGAATAACTCTACGTAATTTCGACCCCTGGTAATAATGTTATAATCACGTAAGAGCGGGGCGCCGACTCCGTGGGTGCTCGGGGGCTTGAGCACCCCGGAGAATAGACATTAAGAAACAGATCAGTAATCGCCTTTTACGGATGGGCGTTTTTTCATTACCCGACGACCCGTTTAGCACAGTGGTTTAGACACAAGGATCGGGTGCGATTCCCGCACCAACGGTTCGATTCCCGCACCAACACAAATGTTTGTTGATGAAACAGATATTTATGTTGGGTCTGGGTGTTTGTGGTACCTTCGTTGTTCCTGGTTTCTCAATTTATTATTTATTAACGATGCGGGCAACGGATGCCAGTTACTGATCCGTTATCCGTCTGTATTCGTTATCAAAATATCGATAATTTCTCTTCTCACACTTCACCACTTATTCGACTCATCAAATGAGCATGAGCACCCATGAGGTTTTCTAAAAGCTGGTGCCCCTGCTCAGGACGCTCTTCATCTCGGAAATCACCCCTGCAGCTGTTATTATTTAGCTCTGAATTCCTGTAACATTGTTACTGTTATACTGTTCGATTCGATTCCCAGGTCCTACAAAGAGTTATTGAGTTTTTCTATTAGGATTTTCTCAGTTACTGCCCGGGGTTTGGACGTTGTGATAGGTACTCCCGTGCCTCAGAAAGCACGTAAAGGTGTTCCTGCGCCTGATCTATCCCCGACCGTGTCGGATGACCGTCTCATCGAACTATGAGAGTAAAGGAACAGAGACTGGTTCGGTTCCCCAAGAACCTTGTCTTGCTTCTATTGCCCCCTACTTCGAGTTTACGTTTTCTGTCCCGTTTCTCCTCCCTTAACATTAGATCGCTTTGAAGAGTGCCAGAGCCACGAACGATGATATATGAATAATACTATTTTTAAAAAGTAATTTTCCACGTCTTCTGTTTCGAATTTTGTAAATTAATGCGTAGGTATACTTAAATGTATTTGTTAACTTTTTATGCATATTCAAAAGTGAATTATTTGTGAGACACTCGATCTGCGGGGTTACCATGACGTTCAAAGTAAGATTGTTTCATTCTTATTTCAGTGTGGGTAAGAGACAGAGCTATACAGGTTGTCTAGCGCCATCTCTTACCCACACTAGAAATAAAAAAACTTTTTACAAAAAAAAATACAACCGACTTCAAAGTAAAAAAAACCACTGAAAAGTGCAAAATAACTTTAATTTCGGAAGTCGGTGTTTCTAAAATAGTTTTGTCTCTTCTTTATTTAACACCGACTTCCGAAATTAAAGTTATTTTGCACTTTTCAGTGGTTTTTTTTACTTTGAAGTCGGTTGTATTTTTTTTTGTAAAAAGTTTTTATTTTGCACTTTTTAGTTATGGTACCACCACTAAAAAGTACCCCTCAGCTAAACTTAAATACCTTATAGCCAGAGTGCATCTCATGACAATTCTAATAATCCCAAACACGGTTAGATTACATTAATTTATTA
Source organism: Mythimna impura (assembly GCA_905147345.3). Lineage (NCBI taxonomy): Eukaryota > Metazoa > Arthropoda > Insecta > Lepidoptera > Noctuidae > Mythimna > Mythimna impura. The sequence continues at coordinate 546,071 of CAJHVM030000015.1, forward strand.
CAGAGTTCCGGTGCCTAACTTCAGGCTTCATCATCAGATCAGTTCGATATATTCCTCCTCTACTTTCAGTCAGTCATCGACTACACGTATAAACAAAGCAATTTTACTTTTTACGACGGTTCTGCTGTGATCCTATGAGGAGTTCTGTTCCATATTTTCGAAGTTCATGATCAGATCATAACAATATTTCTATGGGACCAACTCGGAAGCATAACCGTTCAATCAAAAAATATTTTTTTTTAATCGGTCTACAATTGACCGAGAAATCGGTGAACATACATAAAAAAAAAAAATAAAAAACATACATTCAACCGAACATATAACCTCCTCCTTTTTGAAGTCGGTTAAAAATGAAACAATCTTACTTTAAACGTCATGGTACAGGTCAATATCTTCTGCGTGCTTGGTTAAGCTTCGTCGAGATTGGCCACCATGGCCAAAATTTGATTGGGAGGTTTTATTTGTGACTTTCTAATCTGCCAGTGGCTTTGTCTGCTTGAAAGGATACAAATTTTGGACCACCGTTTCATCCCGGCTTGCGGACGGCGAGCAATGGGTGGCTCACCGTCCGGTAACCGTCCGGACCCAGCCTAAGTCGTCGACGGCGCGTACTGTTCCACGCGCGCCCTAGGGAGATGTCAGCAAATCGTAGGAGCCCAGCAGGGTCGAAGCCTACTGGGGCCACGGGTAGTGTGAAAGTGAAACCCGGGGCCCTGGGACGAAGGCAAAGAAGGAACAGGAGTGGATTTTTAGTCAGTAAAAGTCTAATACTATCTCCCTCTCCGCCCAAGAGCGAGATTTGTCATTAGATGATTTTCCCACCTAAAAAAAAAATCCCCTTGGGGGTAAATTTTGGAAAACCCTTTCTTACTCTTTGTAAACATTATAAAAGAAAACTGTAAATTTTCAGCGTTCTAGGTCCAAGAGTTTGGAGTTGGGCGATGATGAGTTAGGAGTTTGCCTTTTGTACTTATTGGTAGGTACAGTCAGGGGTCAAAAGTTCAGTTGCACTCTGCCATTGCTAGAGTGCCTAAAATTACTACATAGAAGAGGTTTAATGGTTTAGGACTGATTTAATTCGTAGCATAGGATGATCTAAAGTTTTAAATAAACTAGTTGTGGACCATTGAACATCTACTGTAAAGAAATTTTAGACACTTTAGCATCGAGATATAAGTACTAACGTACTAGAGAAGCTACGTCAAACAACTGAATTGTCCTATTTTCGTAATTTGAATCTTTAGTTCGCTGCAGCGCTAAAATAATAACAATTCGTCTAAACCGTAACTAATTTACCACAGCGCTAGATTTGTTGCGGAAGTGTATTTATTCTCGGCAAAAAGGTCTTAAGCGCCATATAAATCACGGCACTTACGCGTTTTCTTCGACAAAGTGCGGCGCGATCGCCGCAGTTGAACGAGACAAAGTAGGAATTTACGGTGTCTTCTCTAGTACGTTAGTACTTATATCTCGATGCACTTTAGCATTGTTAGCCTGCAACTGCACTTTTGACCCCTGACTGTCATAAACAAGGTAGGTACAATTTTGCCGGCTGTGGTCTTCTCGTCCGATTATAATTTAGGTGTCTTCAAGGCTACAGTCAATAGGCTCTTAATAAACTAGTGCGATTCGTCATCAACGATTGCATCCCTGCTTACCATCAGTTGGGGTCGCAGTCAAGCATTAGCATGTCATTAAAAAAAAAAACGGATGTTCAAACTTTTAAAAACCATGTGCCCAAAAAAGCAAGCCAGATTGATTCTATTAAACCTTCAGCCCCCCTAGCCAAGTTACAACCATTTAGTGTCGAATTTCGTTCTCCAATCGGTAACGCCTCGGTGTCAGCAATTGTGGAAAACGATAAGTTGGTAGCCATGTCGAACAAAGGATGTATGCGTAATAAATGCGTTGAACATTGTAGAAACGATAACAATTCATTCTATCATTTTGAACGATGTGAGCTTGGCTACGAATTTTCTATTCGTTTGTTCTGAACACGTGACTTAACGTTGAGATGATGTCATTCCCATATATTTGATTAGTTTTCGACGTAAACGATTTCAGATTATCAACTTGGCTAGGGGTGCAGATGTTTCATTGTTTCGCTACGGGACAGAATGTCCCCCAACATGACGCTCAACACTCAATCTAGGTACATGACGCTGCAACGTTGCCCAGTGTCTTGCAACTGGCCCCCAACCTTTTACAACGCATTACACTTGACTCGAGACTTTCAGTGTGGGTAAGAGACAGAGCTATACAGGTTGTCTAGCGCCATCTCTTACCCACACTGGAAATAAGAATTAAACAATCTTACTTTAAACGTCATGGTACATGTTGGACAATTTGACAGCGTTGCGCGTCATATTGGGGGACATTGTGTCCCCTAATGTACCTATCTGAGGCTACAGGTACATAATTTACAATCAGCGTTTTGCACAGTATCATCTTAATTAAAGTCCATTATCAATTTGATAAGCTTTTCACATGTACCTTTACAAAATAATAATTTAATTAAGTGGAAAGTATTTAGTATTTATCTATCTAATAATATTAGATAGATAAATAATATTAGCTTCTTCTTTTTAATTAAGTTATTACAGTATCAACTCAATCAGTTTATCAAAGGTATCACTGACTAGTTTTTTCCCCAAGGTTTTGCTTATGTTTAACCGCCAGGAACTGTGCATTTTTTTTTGTTTTTTTTTTTTTTTTTATTGTCTTGGTACTGGGCGGGTGTACCAGAGTGTACTGCGTGATCTCGACGAGTGAATGTGAATTAACGCTTGTGCGACAAAACTGCAACTCTAGCCAAGTTGATAATCTGCAATCGTTAACGCTTGTCGAAAACTAATCAAATGTATAAGAATGACATCATCTCAACGTTAAGTCACGTGGTCAGAACAAACGAATAGAAAATTCGTAGCCAAGTTCACATCGTTCAAAATGATAGAATGAATTGTTATCGTTTCTATATTGTTCAACGCTACAACCTTTGTTATTGTTAGAAAGACATTGTAGAACGAGCGGCGGACTCAGGCGCGTCAACATGGCTACCAACTTATCGTTTTCTACAATTGCTGACACCGAGGCGTTACCGATTGGAGAACGGAATTCGAAACGAAACGGTTGTAACTTGGCTAGAGGGGGGTGCACTGCGACGCAGCATAGCTCGAATGTACGCTTGTGTGACACACTGAAGTTCGACATCACGCTAATGTGACAAATCATTGTGCGACAGTAGTTTAACACTACGGTAGTGCGACAAACAATTGTGTGACTACTACTTGTGTGAGTACTGTAATTCGACAGTACGTTGGCCAGTGCAGTATTACAGTAGTTTGATACTACTCTACTTGCCAAGATAGCTTGACGGAGCCCCGCTCCGCTTCGCTCCCGCCTTAGCTTTCTAACCTAACCTGACCATGTCGGGGTGCATTAACATATGTTAAATTCTTCATGTCGCACTAGAGAAATGTTGAGCTTCAGTGTGTCGTACAAGCGTGCATTTGAACTATGGTGAGTCGCAGGACAGTTTTGTCGCGCAAGCGATAATCGCACATCCATTTGTCGAGTTGATGTAGTACACTTCATGATCTACCCGTTATTTTTTTATTGGGTGGGAAAATCATCTTAAGACAAATCCTCTTAGGCGGAGCGGGAGATAGTGTCAGACTTTTACTGACTAAAAACCCACTCCTGTTCCTTATTTGCCTTCACACTACCCGTGGCCCCAGTAGGCTTCGACCCTGCTGGGCCCCTACGATTTGCTGACATCTCCCTGAGGCGCGCGTGGAACAGTACGCGCCGTCGACGACTTGGGCTCGATCCGGACGGTCGGACGGCGAGCCAACCATTGCTCGCCGTCCGCAAGCCCGCGCCTACGGTGACCGGAAATCGGGATCGGAATCCCGGAGCCGGTTGGGGCGTGAGGACCGTTGCCTCACGCGATCGGCCGCCTCCTTTGCTAGCAATACTGTTTCGCAGAAGGAGGCGACCGTCTGCCACTCCACCTCGCTCCGGACCATGGCCTGTACCAAGGCCTGGCGCGAGAGATCGCCGCCGCCGATCGCCCCCACGAGGACACGGCGTTACCTACCCTGCCCAAGCGTGAAGCGGGGCACACCTCCACCGTGTGCTTCACCGTGTCCTTCGGGTGGTCCACACAGTGGCGACACCCGGGATGATCTACCCGTATACTAATCCGAATCATCCCAAGATTGGACAATATTGACTGGTCTACACTGTTCTTACATAATACCTATTAATACTGTAATATGGAAATATTGTAACATCAACCACATTTTTTAAAAGAGTAACCATGGAGTTTCTTGCCGGTTCTTCTCCATACGAAACGACCAATTTGGAACCGTGCACTAGCTTCTGACGTTTTATAAGTGTCCATGTAGGCGTATGTGAAATAAAAATATTTGAATTTTGATTTTTTTCAGCTGTTTAACCGTGAAGGAATAATAAACATACATACAAACTCTATAATAGGCCTTTATAATATTGGAGCGATAAGATAAAACGTCAAATCATTAACGTATTGTGAAAGCTCTTATTATTTTATGGGATTCAAATGGTCAATGTCATTGGTTCAACTACAACAGTGGCAGGTAGCACGTCTTGTGCTACCAGTAGTTAAACACTAGATCAATAATTATTTATCTTCTCATACAAACATGGTGAGCGCAGAAAATAGTTTCTCGCCAACTGATTTGTTTCAATATGTAAGTAAATATGCTCGTATTTTCTTTTACTGTTTCTTTCTTATCGACTGTGCCAAGTTACAATCGTATCGTTCGCGTCGAACGCCTCGAGTAGGCCACGCCTCCGATTCCTTTGTTCTGACGTCATCTCAACGCTCAGTCACGTGGTTTTTTTCGGGTGGGAAAATCATCTAATGACATCCCCCGCTCTTGGGCGGAGCGAGAGATAGTGTCAGACTTTTACTGACTAAAAACCCACTCCTGTTCCTTCGTTGCCTTTCGTACCAGGGCCGAGTCTTCCTTTCAGAATCAGACCCTTGGCCCCAGTAGGCTTCGACCCTGCTGGGCCCCTACAGTTGCTGACATCTCCTTGAGGCGCGCGTGGAACAGCACGCGCCGTTGACGACTTGGGCTCGGTCCAGGCGGTCGTTCTTTGCCCAAAGAATTTTGCATTGCCATTCAACAATTCAACATAGCAATGCTGCCCGTCTTCTGAGTACGTTTAAGGTCTACCCAGATTAGAGATGTGTAGGAGTACATGGATACCACAGCGTATTTTTCTTTTATGTATTCATATATAGGGTGACTGGTAATTAGTGACCGATACTTAAACACGTGATTGTCCTCATGATTACAAACTACTTTCCCAAAGAAACTTTTTTATATATTAGTTTCATGACAATAATAAAACAGCTGTTTGAAAAGCGCAGCTGTTAGCCGCGTAAGGCCGTTGCCTCATGTACTTTTTATACCTTACCTACAATAGTGATAGAGCACCTAAAAAAAAAGTTTTTTTAGAAAAGTTGTTTGTGATCATGAGTACAATGACGTGTTTAAGTATCGGTCACTAATTATCAGCCACCCTATATATGCATTTAGGTTTAGTATAAATACTTACCTATCATTGGACTGTAGTATTAAATAATTTTAAATTATTTCAGGCTGAAATGCTACTAAAAGAATCCAAACTTCGAGAAGCGAGTATGCAGCATTGTAACAATAACTATGGCTGGCTTAAATCAAGACCCATTCAAAATGAAGTTACCAAAACTGACAAAGATTTGGAAAGACTGAGACCAATGATTCAAAAGGTACGTAAGTTGTCTCAAGAATCAAGAAGAATCAAAGCATTTATTTCAAATAAACGATTTACACGCACTTTTGAATTGTCGAGAAGTCAGTCAGTCAGAAAAATGGTACTAATTGCACATTCTAAATCCTAGATCTCTATGAAGAAAAATGTGCAAGAAACGCCATGGAAACTCTTTTAAATTATATTATGTATTACAAATACAGAGAGAGCAGTGGTGGCGTAGTGGTAATGGCCCCGACTTACGAGTTGTAGGTCGCGGGTTCAAACCCAGCCAGGCGCATTACTTTATGTAATTTATTTTCATCACCACTGCTCTCAAAACGGTGAAGGAAAACATCGTGAGGAAACCGGCATGTCCTAGAACCAAAAATTCGAAGACATGTGACATCCACCAACCCGCACTGGGCCCGCGTGGTGGATTACGGCCCATTCCCTCTCCTAGAGAGGAGGCCTGAATCCCATCAGTGGGAACATTATAAGGCCGACTATGCTATGCTATTACAAATAACTCATTACATATTTCTTGTCGCTACTATTATGAGAGAACAATGTAAATAAAGTAAAAAAAAAACATTGTTTAATACATAAGTTATTGAAATATCCCATGGTCAAATCACTAGCTAAAAGTTAAGGCCTATAGATCAATGTTTGAGACTGTACAGTCAAACGGGGTGAATAGGAACGCAGGGGTGAATGAAAGGAACAAGACTTTAAAGGGTTTTTTTCATAGTATTAAGAAATTGTTTCAATTATTAAATATTGTAGGTAATTCAAAAGTAATGGAAGCTTTGCTAGAATAGAAACCAATTTTAGTAAAAATTAGTGAAAGAATAATTAATAAATAAATCCTAATCAAGGTTTTGTTTCTATTCACCCCTGCGTTCCTATTCACCCCATTTGACAGTACATAATAATTCCATGCTTTGTCTTTATTCTGATAGATATCATCAGAAAATTGCGCTAAAATTGCTGTCAAACTCGACGCTGTGGCCGACGAAGAAGAATCTTCTACCGCCATTTTAACCAAATTCAAGAAGCTTCTAGAAGACCAGTATAGCATACAGCTGATGGAGAAGAATGTGGTGAAGGCTAAGGAGAGAAGTTTGAAGAAGAATAGAGTTAATAAGGTGCACCCAGTGCTGGTGCCTGCTGGGAGGCAGCCTACTGTATCTTTTATTTTGTATTTTTAAGAGTGCCCTAGTCGGTCGTTCTTCCATACAAATATAGTATGGCGATAACTTCATTGTTTGACAGTGTAATTTCAAAATAAAAAATGATATCAATTTGTTTTGTCATTATTTATCAAAGCAAAGGTAAGGAAGCATAACGGTAAAAAAAGTATATAAATTTTGAAGTTATGTGCATCGAAACTTACAAATTAGTGCCAAATACTAATTTGTGCATCTTTAGGCGAAAATAAATAACTTGAAGCAAGGTTACCGGCAGAGTCCGAAGAATCGTCAAACTTGGCAGTAGGCAGCCATATTGCTTGCAGAACTGAGTGTCGATGGGGCCGAAAGGTTCTGCCCCCCTAGCCAAGTTACAACCGTTTCGTGTCGAATTTCGTTCTCCAATCGGTAACGCCTCGGTGTCAGCAATTGTAGAAAACGATAAGTTGGTAGCCATGTTGACGCGCCTGAGTCGGCCGCTCGTTCTACAATGTCGTTCTACAATAACAAAGGATGTAGCATTGAACATGGTAGAAATGATAACAATTCGTTCTATCATTTTAAACGATGTGAACATGGCTACGAATTTTCTATTCGTTTGTTCTGACCACGTGACTTAACGTTGAGATGATGTCATTCCCATACATTTGATTATGTAGTTTTCGACTAGCGTTAGCGTTAACGATTGCAGATTATTTATTATTATTTATTTATTTATTTATTTATTATATCCTTTATTGCACACCAATACAAACATAAAAGGAAACTAAAACACATACGTACATACAATGGGCGGCCTTATCGCATTCTGCGATCTCTTCCTGGCAACCTGGAATGGACAGTAATTGCCTGGACAAGAAATGGGGCTGTCATTGGTGTGACAAAACCAGCATTAAACATATTATATTATAATAGATACACAGATGTATACATATCAACTTGGCTAGGGGTGCTGGAGTGCCGACTATATACCTACCGGAAGTCGCAGCGTTGGCGAAATGTTGTTAGCCAAAATATTAGCGACTTAGTGAATGTGTAGCTGACCCAGCAAACGTTGATTTGCCATACAAATTATTTCGACAACGCTCTTATCATCTAGTCACATGAAAAATAACCTCCAACCTATTCTTAGACCTACCAAAAATAAACAAAAAAAATCATAAAAATCGTCGTTGGAATCCGGATCAGTTAAGCCGTTTCCGAAGAGTTCGACAATAAACACAGTGACATTAGATTTTAGTATAAGTATTTAAAAAATTATATATTACAACAAATGTGAAAAAGTTAATAGACATATTTATACAATATTATGAGTTACCAGGGGGCCACATGTGCAGAAGCAGTCATTACCAAACAAGCGTGTCTTCGACATAGTCTTTAACCTTGTAATACGCTTTTTTGGTTAGGGCACGCTTAATATGGGTTTTGAACTTTCCCTCGCTTAGTTCAGTCACCGCCTTTGGCAGCTTGTTAAATAAGTGTATGCTGTTTACTAAAAATGACTTGCTGGTCTTAGCTAATCTCCATTTGGGTAATACAATTTCGTGTTTACTACGCGTATTTATGTTATGAAAATCGCTTCTAATTTTTCTTAGACTTACTTTTCTATTAGAAGTAGTTTTGCATGCCGTCAAAGACTACTATAGTATACTTACCTACATGCCGTAAAGAAAAATGTATCGTCTCTCCTCAAAATAACCCTCGTGTCTGATACCTACACTATTGTAATGGCAAATAAATGATTTCTATATTATTTCTATATTTTTATTTCACTAGCCTTTTTCCGATTTTTTATCGGTAGACGCAGTAGGCATGAGCTTGTGGAGGACGAGTAATGGATAACTCGCCGTCCGGTCGTCCGGTAACCGTCCGGACCGAGCCCAAGTCGTCGACAACGCGTAGTGTTTTACGCGCGCCTCAAAGAGATGTCATCAAAACCGTAGGGGCCCAGCAGGGTCGATGTCCACTAGGGCTGCAGGGGAATTTCTGAAAAGGAAACCCGAAGTTCTAGAATGCAAAGAGCAACTGGAAGACACAAGTTTGGTTTTAGTCGGTAAAAGTCTGACACGCCCTCCCACTCCACCCAGGAGCGAGAGAAGTCATTGGATGATTTTTCACTTCAATAAATAAAACCGGTCAAGTGCGAGTCGAACTCGCGCGCGATGGGTTTCGTATTGTACGTAGCAAAAACGGCAAAAAAAGACACTTTTATTTTATGAGAGCCCTACATAAATATTAACTTTATTGTTTTTGGTATTTTTGTTGTAATAAAAATACATCATCTGTGAAAATTTCAACTGTCAACTATCGTGATTCATGAGATACAGCTTGGTGACAGACAAACAGACAGAAACGGATGGATAGCGGAGTCTTAGTAATAAGGTCCCGTTTTTACCCTTTGGATAAGAAAACCAAAAAAAAAAAAATGACCGAGTTTATGGCGTCCAATACACGATAGGTTTTGCTGTCAGTTTTGCCACAGTGAAATATTTTGACTGACGAAAAACCTACCGTGTAATGCGATGACTGACGTTTGCATGACGAAAAACGTATGGCGATAAAATTCCGTCATTCAAGCATCATTCATGATTGATGGTTTTGATTGACGCTTGCATGACCGTGTAATTTGAAAGAAAATGACCTAAAGTTCTGATTGGTGCGTAATGTAGTTAAATTATATCCTGTAGTATTAATCTGTGTTGTATATAAAATTGGTATGTAGATTATATGTTTTATACTAACCCTTGTGTTCGTGTTTTGTTAAAGTTCGACGGTTGCTCTCACCGGGCCGCCGTCCCAACGTGACACTGGCAGAATAGTCGAAACCGGCTCAATTGCCAAAAAAAAAAAAAAACATTGTAGGACGGAAAAACCCCTTTAATCTGACATAACGTCAACGTCCCTATTATGCCACCGCAAAAATTGCCTTTACCCAAATAAGTTCACGAACAATCAATTGTGAAGCGTATAATGAAGAATATTAAAAAAAAAAAACTTAATGTTGCAGGAAGCATGCGTACCAACGACAACCAGATTTTTACGTCAATTGATATGTGACATTTTGGGTGATGGTGTTACGGAGAAGGGAACCAAGATTAATTATAATAATTGAGACTGGTTTTTGCCCATGAATTTATTAATACAGACAGATAAATACAATAAATCATTAAACAACTATCATCATTAAATAAAATTGAAGTGTCCGTTTGTAAAATCAAAATAACATTTTTTTACTGAAAATATATTCGATACCTATAACAAAAATGCATTTTTTGAAATCTCTGTCTGTCTATTTGTTTTTCCGGCAAATCTCCGAAACGGTTGAACCTATTTTGATGGATCTATCACTGGCATCTAGCTATTATTATAAGAAGTAATTTAACTTAAGCAAGGTAGGTACTTATATTTTGTAAAAAGAACTAGGGTTCTGTGCAAAAACAACTTGAATCAAGAAATTGTGATCATTGTACTGTTTTATGAGTCGAAGTCGCGAGCAGCTAAGCTAACCTATGATTAGAAATCAGAAACGTTTATTTCAAATAGATCTAAATGGTCTCAGCCACTTTTGGACTGTCAAAATGTCGGTCAGTCAAAAAAAGTGAAGCTAAATTGCACGTTAGAAAGCGTAAATCTCTATGAAGAAGAACATGCAAGTAACTCCATGGATACTCTTTAAAATCATATTATGAGTTTATTCATTTTATATACATTACAATCTAATAATAACGTAATTAAAACTAACTTACAAAATAAAAATAAAAGCCATAAAGTACTAAAAAAAGTAAAGGGCCCGAGTGCTCACAAATTATTTAAAGAACTTTCAAAACGCCTTGTTGACACTTCGCATGACCCAAGGGCTGGCTTTTACTTCGGACAAAGGATACCATTCAGCGTGGCAATGCCGCCAGTCTTTTGGGTACATTACCAGTCGACAGCGATGTGGAGGAGTTTTTCGACGCCGTACTTTAGATTGCTTTTTTTATTATGAGTTACATAATCTTGGTTAAGTACATATATATTCAACTAACATATAACTATCATGGCTTACCATGTTAGTTTAATTCACGAATAAACTTATGAAATAATAAAATATCACTTGGTTACATCCTACATACCATCATTCTGCCACCTGCTCCCACATAATATCACTGACAACTTGGACAAGGCCGAGTGTTGAATGATGCGTGCACCGGTTCAACATGGCCGCCACAAGTTGAAGTTTGCCGCCTAAATGAATGACGTTCAGGATTTATGGCGGGAAGATGCGAAGAAAGGTGATGCAGTAAATATTGGAGTTATTTATTATTAAATAAACGATTATTGGAGTTTTCAGCGGGATTTTTTCCAGTGAAGTTTAGTAGCTGTTCGCTAATTAATTCCTAGTGAATATTGTGATAGAATAGAATAGATTAGAATAAAACTTTATTGCACACCAAAAAATGATTACAATTTAGTACAACTTATAAATAAATCTATGGGTACACTGGGCGTCTTATCGCTGACAACGATATCTACCAGATAACCTTAGGATGGATCGTAACAACTTAATACAGAAGGTAGTCTACGGTGTACCTACTATTCAAAATTACTTTCTTTAATATTGCATCTCAAGTGTTTAATCAACTGGACATTATGTAGAAATGATACCGGCGCGATACCTATCGGTAAAATGGAGCTGAGAATTTTATTATTGTATTGATTACTTCACCGAAGCTTGCTAAGAAGGCTGACTCTATACATTTGCTGCCAAATACTGCAAGAACAATGAGTTACAACCACATTTTAATGGAAAAAAACTGGGCAAGTGCCAGTCGGACTGGCGCACTGAGGGTTCCGTACAAACTTGAAAGGTAAATTGCGAAGATGTCAGTGCAACCGTAGGGGCCCAGCAGGGTAGGTGACCGCTAGGGTCACAGAAAATTTCTGAAAAGGTCCTTCGACACAGGACTGTGGTTTTAGTCCGTAAAAGTCTGACAAGCCCTCCCGCTTCACCCTAGAGTGGAGTAAGACATTGGATGATTTCCCATCTCAAAAAAAAACACCTAGTGAGTGGGTAAAATTTGTAAACGACATATCCTTCAATAGTTCCTACATTTTGATACAAGTGGAAAAAGTTTGAACGGGGTTGACCGGTGGCTCGTGGGGGTTGCTTAGCACCCAGCCTGATAAGATAAATACAATAAATTGTGAGATTCAAGATTCAAAGATTCAAAGCATTTTATTTCAAATAAACCATTTACAGGCACTTTTGAAATGTCAAAAAGTCAGTCAGTCAGAAAAAAAAATGATGCTAATTGCACATTTCAAAGCGTAGATCTCTATGGAGAAGAATGTGCAAGAAACTCCACGGACACCCTTTTCAATCATGTTTTTAACGGGGAAGAAAGCGCGCACTTTTCCGCATTAGTGCGATAAAAAGCGTGCCAAAAAGCGGCTGGGATAAGAACGGGTTTCCGAGAGTATTGAAAAATTTATTTATTTATCACTTTCAACAATTATTTGTTAAGATTTATTACTTCATGATAACACAATGTGGCTATCTTTTATGTGTGAAGTCTGATGCAGGCCATTAATCTCTTTTAACAATTTATAATATTGATTTATACTGTAATAAAAATAGTTTACTTCTTTCGTATGGTTATTTTTTGTATTCACATCGCATTTCCACTTTAAAAAATACCACCTAGTTACGTTTCGTGACATTTGCCAAAAACAGAGTAGTGATATTTCTCCAATGATAAATAAATGATATTTATTTTGTAAATAGGTAAAACACTTTTACACGTCAATTTTTTTTTTCGTCATTTTTAAACTAGATGAGGCCGGTGTTTCCTAGCTGACTACCCTGAGAAGAAACACCGAAACAAACTCAGGGGTCAAAGTCTCTTTTAAAGTCCATACAGTAAATATGTAATGGTCAAATCACATGAGAACCATGCAGATTTGTCTGAAATGGTCTTTTGAAGAAAGAACCATACAGATTTGAGTGGACCTGTCCAGTCAGTGCAAGCATTTGTCAGTATTCGTAAAGCTCAACTCAGGACTACTGAGGAGCTCAACGACTTGACGAACAATACCAAGGAAAGGACATTTGGGTAGGCCGCAGAAAATACTCAAATTGCCAGACATACATTAAAATTACTGAAAAGGAAAAAAAAACAATCAAAATAGTCCTCACGTTCACAATAATAAAAGGAAAAATTAATACAGTTTACAAAATGTAATACTTTGGCAAAGTAAACATTTTTGTCAAAAATTATTAGAAAAAAAAAGTCAAATTGCAAAATAAAAATAATCTACAATATCGAATTGTAATAAGTAATAAAAAGCACAATTAAAAATAAAAACAAAAGAAAAAATAATAATAATAAGACAACAGTTGCAGTGCGTACTGGAGCAGGTCAATCCCAAGCCTTTTGGTCCTCAACATAGTCCTTTATAGTGTAAAAAGCCTTTTGGCAAAGTTTTCGCTTTACAAATAATTTGAATTTATTAAGGCTTAGTTGTTGAATATAACTAGGAAGTTTATTATAGAAGTGTATAAATTGGCATCTAAATGAGCCCCCTATTTTTTTCAGCCTGGTTGTAGAAACCACAAATTTGTGTTTGATCCTAGTATTAAAATTATGAACATCACTGTATTTTTTAAACATGTTTATATTTTTATGTGCATACAAAATGTTCTCGTAAATATATTGTGAAGGTACAGTCATTATATTGATTTCTTTAAATTTATCTCTGAGGGAGTATCTGGGACTTAATTTATAAATAGAACGAATAGCCCTTTTTTGCAATACAAAAATTGACTGTATTTCGGCGGCATTTCCCCACAGTAGAATACCGTACGACATGACACTATGGAAATAGCTAAAGTAAACTAAACGGGCAGTCTCTACATCAGTTAAATTTCGAATCTGTCTAACAGCGTATGCTGCAGAGCTAAGTTTTTTTGATAATTTGTCTATATGTGGGCCCCACTGCAGCTTAGCATCTAGAGTTATGCCCAAGAACACTGTATTATCTTCAGGACTCAACTCTCAATAATAGTTTATTCTCCACTTTCCGTGAACCAAGATATCTGAAACAGTGGTTTCTGTAAACAAAGGTTACGACAAAAAAGTGCTATCTATGAGCAGAGAGCTCTGTCAACAGTCCTTGCTATGGACCAAGATATCTACATAAATAGGTACAATGTTTTCTATCAACAAAGTTTTCGGCGAAACGTGCTGTCTAGGAATAGAGATTTCTATGAGCGTTGCTTTCTGTAGGTAGTCGTATTGTGTACAAGCGTAGGTATTTCTATATTAGGTTTCACGATCAGCTTTTTTGATGAATTGAAACAATTATGAACTCTGTCGCTGTCGTGTCGGAAAAAGGTAAGTTTTAAATAAAGATTAGATCCTACTTAGGTCAGGAACCTGTTACAAACATAATATAAACACAAATACTTCACTACATAGTATAAAACAAAGTCGCTTTTCGTGTCTGTCTGTCCCTATATATGCTTAGATATTTAAAATTACGCAACGGATTTTGATGCGGTTTTTATTAATAGATAGAATGATTCAAGAGGAAGGTTAATGTATATAATGCATGCATAATAAAGAAGAGAAAAACTGATAATTTTAGATGTTTCTAATGTGATGTCGTAAATAAACAATTTTTTTTGTGCTTACATTGCAAACGCTGGCTGAACTCTACGAGATATATCAAAATAGTGTACTACAGTATTGTTCACCTTAAAAAGGTCTACAAAAAAGTCCGCGATGGTATATGTCCATCTCTTAGGGATAACCCACAATAACCATTTTTTATCCTTTACTTTTTACGAGAAATATTGGCTTATTTACGAAACAATTTTAAGCAATACAGCATTAATCTTTATCCAATTAAGTACCTTAAATAAAATGTGCATTTAATGTAGATCAATATAACCCTTTACAGCGTGTAATTTAAATGAATATTTTCGAAGATATTACAGATTTAAAATGCAGGGAAATAGCGGTTGCGGTAAATAACTTGATTCTACTTTTGTTACCTCAGAACTCCGTCGTTTATAGACCGACTTGCAACATTTTTTTTCCCTAATAGGATATGCTTTCAGATTGGACCTATTTTTTTCAAAATCCAGTTCTGATGATGGGATCCATAAGGAATCGAGGGAACTCCTCAAATATTCTAGGCAACTATATAATGATTTTAGTATTTTTATCGAGAACTTAAGCATTTACAGCCAAAAAGTAACATTTGATGAAGTGGAACTGATGAAAAAGACCAGAAATGGCCAACGGAACTTCACCCCTACATAGATAAAGATAGTTAAGTAACTATGACAATGAATATGAATAAATGGTTCTGAATAGTTATGTTGAAAACGGTAGCATCAAAGTGATCTGATGATGATGATGGAGCTGGAAGATAGGCACTGGAACTCCATAATTAATTAATGTAACCTAGCCGTGTTTGGGCTTATTAAAATTGTCATCAGATGCACTTTGGCTATAAGGTTCTATCGAACTGACCTGATAATGGGGCTGGGAAGTGGATAGGGACTTCATAATAAAATAATGTATCCTATCAGTGTTTAGGTTTAATCGAATTGTCATGAGAAATAGTTACTCTGGCTATAAATGTATCACAACTAAAAAGTGTGAAATATATTTTTTTTAACAAAAAAAAAATAACCAACTTCACCACAAAAAACAAAACACTAATACGATCAAAATAACTTTAATTTCGGAAGTCAGTGTTAAATAAGAAGCAGACAATGCCAGAAACACTGACTTCCAAAATTAAAGTTATTTTGATCGTGTTAGTGTTTTGTTCTTAGGGTTCCGTACCTAAAAAGGAAAAACGGAACCCTTACAGGATCACTTTGTTTTTAGTCGGTCTGTCTGTCAAGACCTTTTATCTCGGAAAGGCATAGAGGTATCGAGTTTAAATTAAAACCATATACTCAGGTCTGCGGTCCCTTGAAGCTGTGAAAAAATCAAACTTCTGAGCTAACGAAAAAAAAAGATACAGACGTTTATGTCGCAAAAAACGTATATTTCGACACTCTCAAGGGAATCAAAATTCATAGAGTACTTCCCGTTGACCTAGAATCTTGAAATTTGGCATGACGCAAGGTCTAATAGCACAAATATAGGAAAAAAATTGAAAACTGTTTTGTAGTTACGTCACAAAAAAAAAAAAAAAATTTGCGATTCGGAAATATCTTCGTAACTCAATTTTGCAATTGAACTGTTTTCATAACACCCTCAGTGCGTGCCACTTGCCCACTTTTTATAATGAAGTCGGTTATTTTTTTTTGTAAAAAGTTTTTTCCTACAGAATTTGTTAATTCTTTGAACCCGTCTGGACTCCCTCCCTCCTCATAAAATGGTGTTGAAAATAGGTTGTCCTGTTATTAGAAAACCTGAATCCATCTAAACTTTGCAATTGCACGCGTTTGCTGGTAAAATCACTAAAAACTGTCATAATAGAGTGTACAATACTCACTGGACGTGGTACCGGAGAAGATGTGTGTCCATGGAGTTTCTTGCACATTCTTCTTCATAATGTTTTTTTTTTTAGGTGGGAAAATCATCTAATGACAAATCCCGCTCTTGGGCGGAGCGAGAGATAGTTTCAGACTTTTACTGACTAAAAACCCACTCCTGTTGAAATCGGGATCGGAATCCCGACGGCGGTTGGGGCGTGAGGACCGTTGCCTCACGCGATCGGCCGCCTCCTTTGCCAGCATTATGCTTCGCAGAAGGAGGCGACCGCCTGCCACTCCTCTTTGCTCCGGACTATGGCCTGTACCAAGACCCGGCGCGAGAGATCGCCACCGCCGATCACCTCCACGAGGACACGGCGTTGCTCTGCCCAAGCGGGGCACACCTCCACCGTTTGCTCCATCGTGTCCTCCGGGCGGTCCCCACAGTGGCAAGTAAAGACATCTTTTGCAATGACCAATAATAAATCGCAGGGTCAAACTTTCAACGTTGCAACGTTATTGATCATTGAGTGTTTTTCACATGACCAATGATATGTCGCTCTTTCAAGAGTAACCTCAAAAGAAAACATGTTTGTATTATCTAATGACAAAAAAAGCTGTGAACATTGTACATACAGACATTCTGTAGTATAATTAGTACTGGCGACCCGCCCCGGCTTCACACGGGTGCAATGCTGATCAAAACCGCATTAAAATCCGTTGCGTAGTTTTAAAGATCTTCTTCTCAGTCGGTACACTCTTACCAGTGTGGTCGTGGTCAGCACTGTGAATCACGATGAGTGATCATCTTGGTAACACGGCGCAATTCATCGCGGACTGCAGCTTTCCGAGTACATTCATAAACCGAGCACTTAGTTGCGCCTTGATCTGGTCTGTCCATCTCATTAGTGATCTACCACGTGACCTGATGCCCTCAACTTTGCCCTGCTGCACTACGAGACGCTCTATGGAGTCATTACCACGACGAGATACATGGCCGAAGAAGTTCAAAATGCGCGACTGCACTGTGGATGGTAGGCGCTGTCTGATCTAAGCGTACATAGGGACAAACAGCAGGAAGCAACTTTGTTCTAAACTATGAAGTGATCAGCATTTCACCCGTGCGAAGCCAGGGCGGGTCGCTAGTATTATATAATTTACAATTTTGTTATATAATTCATTTGGATTTTTTATTTTATTTTTGTTGTCTATGTGCTCTGCTGACAACAGAAAGAAAGCGCGAAATATTTCCCGCCTTTATTTCGCAACTGTCAACGTGACAGCGCGGGAACGCACATTTGCATGCGCGTCCTTGCATCACCAAATTCGTTCGGATATTTCAATACAATACGATGCATTAATAAATAATGATTAATCGATTCGCTGCATGAGTACTGATTTAATTAGTAAAACGTATCGATTTGTACATTGAGTGTGATTTTATTGATTGCATAATATGTGACAAGTGTTTTTTTTATTATGTTATTATTAATTTAATTGTCTTTTTTTTTAAAGGTATATTTTTATTGTATTTTGCTATTCGGCTACTTCTGGTGAAACTGGATGTCAACCCAAATTGGTTTGAAAAAGCCTGTGCTGATTAATTTGATGTAGCAAATACAACAAAAACGTATTAACATTTTGATATAGTTCGTGAATTTATGTCAAAGGAAAAATTGCACTTAAATGGGAACTAAAACAAAACAAGGTTATAGGTTATTAAGTAAAAACTATAGCTTATAAGAGAATTCATAAATAAAGAAAAACAAAATTTATAAAAAATATATTTATTTACAATTTTTTACATGTTTTTTTACAAAAATATAATTACAAATGCAGACAAGCATTTTCTTACGAAGACGGAAGATGAAATGCGTCTATTTACATTTATTTTTAAAACAATATGGCAGTGCGTCATTTAGGTACGACGAAATATTGCAGAATAACCCAATTTAATACTACAAAAAGATTATTTAAGGCTGAAATGGCCAATGATAATTGATTTTTCTCGTGAATATTGTCACTAAGGGAAAACATTTCATTAAGGTGGGATTCACCAGAAAAAATAAGAGAATATTACTGTCAATATCTGATTCATAATATACACAACATATTGACGAATCGATACTTTAAATTTTCCCAAAGTTAATAACACTATCATCAATTCTAGTGGCCATTTCGCTTTAAAAATTCAAAATGTATGTTAACACCAAATATGTTTAAGTAGTACAAGGTTTATACGAAGACGCTTCAAACTATTTGAAGAAGAGACATCCCTAACAGTTTTTGACAGATGTCAGTGTCAGATTTTGACATAAGCACAGATTAAAAAAGTGCGTTCGGATACTCTCTAAAAAGAAAATGGCGTCTTCATATCAATGGGTAAAGCTGTCATAATGTAGTGCCGGAAAAGTGTAGGGTCCTTATGGGGTAATCACCAGCAGTAGGGGTAGTTGGGGCAGAGTGCGGGGGGGAAGTCTGCGGGGTACCTCGGGGCAGCGGGGACGGGCCTGCAGACAAAAACGAATATTATAGACAAAAATAAAGGGTAGTATTTAACTGTTCCTGAATTTATCCGCGTTTTCTATTACAAAATATACCTTTGTTCCACCAAAAATACTAATTGTGCACTAAAATATTCTCTTCTGGGTGATAAAAAAAAATAAACTCGAAGGGGATGGCGGTGTCTGTGTTCGCTTGCTTCGCTCGCTCACTAGACCCCGCCATTCCCTTCTAACCTAACCTGTCCCTATCAGGGTGCCCCAAAAACAATTGTAAAAAATAATAATTAGTATTTTTAGTAAAGAATAAGATTTTTGATGCACAGTTAAAAATATCCCGAAAATAAATAGGTACGCAATAATCCTGCGCAGTCTGAGTTACGCTGGCTGCAATCTTTCTACAACTTACCCAGGGTGAGCAGGAGCGATGGCGGGGTTGTATCCCCACTGAGGAATGGGCATGCCATCGGGGGTGTGTCTGGCAAGTGCGTCGGCGTCACAGTAAGGGTAGTTGGGGCACACGGCGGGGTGTACGCCGGCGGGGTACTCCCGGGCGAGGGCTACGGCCGCCAGAGCGAAGAGCATCAACTAGAGACAAAGAAAAATAGTAATTAATACACGGTTCATTGTAGCGAAATCTATGGCGTCACATAAGAACTAAACTATGGAATCCTATATTGCGCAATTAAAGTTCTCCGCGCGATTTGAACATATAGATCAGTCCGAAATCATCACACCAGACATAACACCCGTCTGGTCGGAGGATCCTTCCTTTTCAAAGGAGGTATGTTTTTTTTTTTTTTTTATAGGTGGGAAAATCATCTTATGACAAATCCCGCTCTTGGGCGGAGCGGGAGATAGTGTCAGACTTTTACTGACTAAAAACCCACTCCTGTTCCTTCGTTGCCTTCGTCCCAGGGCCACGATTTCGTTTTCACACTACCCATGGCCCCAGTAGGCTTCGACCCTGCTGGGCCCCTACGATTTGCTGACATCTCCCTGAGGCGCGCGCGGAACAATACGCGCCGTCGACGACTTGGGCTCGGTCCGGATGGTTACCGGACGGTCGGACGGCGGGCCACCCATTGCCCGCCGCCCGCAAGCCCGCGCCTACGGTGGCCGGAAATCGGGATCGGAATCCCGGCGGCGGTTGGGGCGTGAGGACCGTTGCCGTTGCCTCACGCGATCGGCCGCCTCTTTTGCTAGCATTACTGCTTCGCAGAAGGAGGCGACCGCCTGCCACTCCTCCTCGCTCCGGACCATGGCCTGTACCAAGGCCCGGCGCGAGAGATCGCCGCCGCCGATCGCCCCCACGAGGACACGGCGTTGCTCTGCCCAAGCGGGGCACACTTCCACCGTATGCTCCACCGTGTCCTCCGGGCGGTCCACACAGTGGTGACACCCGGGCGTCGCTTCCGCACGAATCCGGTGCAGGAACTTCCCGAACTTCCTGTGTTCGGTGAGAACCTGCGTCATGCGGAAGGTGAGGACGCCGTGAGGTCTTTCCAACCACGCCTCAAAGAAGGGACTTACCGCCATAATTGTGGCGTGCCCAAAAGGAGGTATGTGGGAGTTTGAAGGTAGAACTACATTGCGCAAACGTGGGCCACGTACGCCGATCTGGTCGCGTCGGTCTCCATACATTTTATATAGAAACTAGACTTGCAGAGCTACATTAGATCCACGCCACGCGACGCTACACAACGCGCCACTATGTAAAAATTAGGCGTGGTCCACATGTGCGTCGGTCTAGTGTAGTTCTTGCTACAACCTTGTTCCTTTGTTATTTTTTTGATAAAATCATGCTTGTGTTCGGCGATGGGATAGGCTTTATTCTACTCTAAGTAGCCATTATGTTCAACTGCTGGGCGATGGCCTCTTTCTCCCTTTCCCTACCCGCCATAGGGCCGAAGACAGAAGTGTGTGCACGTCTATCCTCGGCCTATGGCGGTCAGTCTCTCGTATAAGAGTCCAGATCATCTCTCCACCTTCACCTTGCTTTTAATGATAGGCATGTCGGTTATGGTGAGGTCAAATAAGGGTTGACTTAAACAATACTGTTTTGACAAAAAAAAAACTTGTCTTTGGAAAACCCAGTATCGCTAATGGTATCAATCATCAATCAATGGGCCTCATCAGATGGCTTAAAGAGGAGGAGGTTCCTTGCGTGATTGGTTAAGAAATGAAGATATCCGCAGGAGAATCAAGGTTTCGGACTTAGCCGTATAAATCGTCAAACTTAAGTGGCAGTGGGCAGGGCACATTGCTCACAGAACAGATGGCCGATGGAGCCGGAATGTTCTGGAGTGGTAACCAGGTACCGGAAGACGCAGCGTTGGGAGGTGTCCCACTAAGTGGACCGTAGATCTGGTGAGGGTTGCGGGAATCCGATGGATGCGAGACGCACATTAAAAAAACTAGGCAAGTGCGAGTCGGACTCGCGCACTGAGGGTTCCGTACTTTGAAAGGTAAACTGCGGTTTACGATTTATAACGTATTAAAAAAAAACTACTTACTAGATCTCGTTCAAACCAATTTTCGGTGAAAGTTTGCATGGTAATGTACATCATATATTTTTTTTAGTTTTATCATTCTCTTATTTTAGAAGTTACAGGGAGGGGGACACACATTTTACTACTTTGGAAGTGTCTCTCGCGGAAAGTGTTCAGTTTAGAAAAGAAATATAGTAGAAACCTCAATATCATTTTTGAAGACCTATCCATAGATACCCAACACGTATGGGTTTGATGAAATTTTTTTTTGACTTTGAAATTTTCAGTTCTAAGTATGGGGAACCCCCAAAATTTATTGTTTTTTTTTTCTATTTTTGTGTGAAAATCTTAATGCGGTTCACAGAATACATCTACTTACCAAGTTTCAACAGTTTAGTTCTTATAGTTTCGGAAAAAAGTAATTGTGACACGGACGGACAGACAGACATGACGAATCCATAAGGGTTCCGATTTTTGCCATTTGGCTACGGAACCCTAAAAAGGCATCTCTCTCAGCAGAAGTGCTTACAAGGTTGTAAATACTTCAAAAAACATCAACGAAGCATTAAATTCGTTAATCAATAGTCCCTTTTTATATCCTATTGCCGATTAGTACACTATCTGCCAAAATAAGCAGGCCGTAACGTGCTATGTAGGTAACATTGCAACGCAGTGTAATTTAGGCAATGCTGTTACACTGCATGTACAGTTTATCGCAACTGTAGAGTAATCAATTTTCGATATAAATGCGCGCTTGACACGAAAAGGTGATTGATTTTTATAGGTGAGTTAATTAATTTTTTTAGTTTTATTTTTAATTGATAGGTGAATGCAGTATTTTGGGTCAATAGTCTACTTATTCGTATGAGCGAACAAAAAAATTAAAGAAAAAAATTATAGGCGGGTTATTCACGCAATATGGTATAAAAAGCTAATTTTATTATTTATGGTACAGTGAAAAACTGAAAAATGTTTGTTTTGATATTTTTTTTTTTAAATATATTTTATAGTTTATTAATTTATATAATATACATCTTAACTATTAAATATTATAACTTAATAAATATATAAACAAACTGAAAATAATATATATGTACAAACGGGTAGAAATAAAACTCATAGGGCATCAAAAAATTCGTCCACATCGATGTCGAAAAATTATTGATTTTAAGAACTAAAACCAAAATGTAAAAATAAAGTTTTTTTTATACCTACCTTCACTAATATTATAAAGATGTAAAATTTGTATGTTTGCATGTAGGGAATGCACTGAGTGTTATCCTTAGGTATATCTAGTTCTTCTGTTCGTTTGTTTGTCACCTAACTCCTAAACAGCTTGACTGATTTAGATGAAATTTCGTGTGTATATTTGATTAGGTCCCTGAATGATTTGAAAATATAATTGGACCCAGTAGGTGGCGCTGCAGTCGGATTTTAATTTTTTTTTGACGTTAAGCCTGCTTTCGGGCTGGACAACGTCTACCGGGACCACTTCAGTCAATAATAAAAGACTGGTATTTACTTTCCTCCAGTTAGACTGGAAGGGTCGGTCCCTTACATAGGAAAATGCCTTTCATTCTGAATCTTTGAAAGTCTTAAGCTTCGACGACGAGTTCTGCCCTGCTTATTGCAAATGCAGTACTTGCAAAATGGCGCGATTCGGAGATAAACGCGCGCGGGAAACATGTTTTTTGATATCTAAACAACAAGTCTTAGTTATATGATTTTAAAAGTGTACCAAAAGAATAACAAAATAATATTTTTATGTATACATTAGCCCCTTGAGATGTCATTTTTGTCAAAGAAGTGAAAATCCCAAAGATGTCGATTACTGCATTTACAATTAGCATGGCAGAGTTGCTAGCCTGTCGGTTTTCTATCGTTTACATTTCGGGGAGTGTGCATTGGAATTGCACAATTTAATCCCGCCAAGTCCGTTCCATCATCGGATCACTAGATGTATGGCGTTGTACCATCGGTACATGGTGGACATCCCACCCATACATACAAAGCGTTTTGGGACTACATTCATTGTGCGTACAGCTAAGGAGTGGAATTCCCTGCCGGCAGGGGCGCCGACTCCGTGGGTGCTCGGGGCCTCGAGCACCCATGGGAAATAAACAGTGGGTGCCCTG
Organism: Mythimna impura; assembly: GCA_905147345.3. NCBI lineage: Eukaryota > Metazoa > Arthropoda > Insecta > Lepidoptera > Noctuidae > Mythimna > Mythimna impura. The sequence goes on from CAJHVM030000015.1 coordinate 569,654, forward strand.
AGACAGATAGACATCAAGAAGCAGATCAATAATCGCCTTTTAGGGATGGGCGTTTTTTCAGTACCCGAAGACCCGTTTAGCGGAGTGGTTTAGAGCGCCGGTTGAGACGCAAGGGTCGCACCAACACAATTGTTTGTTGTTGAAACAGATGTTCGTGGTTTCCATAGTACAAGGGAAAACCTTAGTTTGGGACTAGGACAATGTATGTGATGTTGTCTCAATTTATTATTTATTAACGATGCGGGCAACGGATGCCAGTTACTGATGCCGGTATCCATTATCAAAATGTCGATCAGTGTGCATTTCTCCTTTCACACTTAGCCACTTTTTCGAGTCATCAAATGAGCATGAGCACCCATGAGGTTTTCTAAAAGCCGGCGCCCCTGCCTCAGGAGTCTGAGTTTCCTAATAGCTACAACCTAGGGGTCTTTAATTCAAGAGTGAATAGGTTACTTCTAGGCAAGCGTGCTTCGTGCTTGCACATCGTCGCTTTCTACCAGGTGAGATAGTGGTCAAACGCGAGCTATAATAATAAAAAGAAAACAAAAATGCACATACTGAAATTCCTTTCCCAAATTGTAATTTACCGTTCACCATTCTTACTAAGACACTATATCAATCCTGCCAACGACTCACCTCAAGTAGGCGTTATCACAGATTACTCAGTATTACAATACAATTATGCATGAATGTAGTAAATATTCAAATTGAATGACATTACTGTGCAGATTAAATGGTTTCAGTCGATCTAACTATTGTTTATTAATGCAATAATTCACTTCTCATTTTGAGGTTCGATTTTAAGTGACTGGGTTGGGTATTTGGGTAGGGTGGTATGCCATTTTTGGTTTTGATTTGAAACTGCCCCTTCAGCGCCCAGACTAAACCCTTTTTTTATCCCAGTCTTGGGCGGAGCGAGAGATAGTTTCAGACTTTTACTGACTAAAAACCCACTCTTGTCCCTTCTTTGCCTTCGTCTCAGGGCCCCGGTTTCACTTTTATACTACCTGTGGCCCCAGTAGGCTTCCACCCTGCTGGGCCCCTACGATTTGCTGATATCTCCCTGAGGCGCGCGTGGAACAATACGCGCCGACTTGGGCTCGGCCCGGACGGTTAGCGGACAGTCGGAAAGTGAGCTACACATTAGTCGCTGTCCGAGACTAAACCCTTGGACCCATGAAAACTGAATTTTTCACTGGTGTTGTTTTAAAGACGAAGATGAAAAATATGAAAAGAAATTTCATGCGAGTATGCGAGTAAAGCAATGGGTATAAGCTAGTAGTAATGTAATATGGCGAATAATATCGTCTCATCCTCGGGATTTACTGGCCCGAGACCTTCTCTAACGTAGAGTTGATGGAGAAATGCCACGAAAGCACCATCGACCACCAGATCAAACGTCGTAAGTAGAGATGGATTGGTCACACGCTTAGGAAGGATTCCGATCATATACCTAAAAATAGGCATTGGACTGGAATCCTCAAGGGAAAAGGAAGCGCGGCCGTCCACGGCAAACCGAGCGACGCACCGTGTTGGCAGAAGCGACGGCCATCGGACTGACATGGAGCGAGGTGAAGCGTAAAGCTCAAGACCGGTCGCGATGGGTGACTATTAGGATTGTTTGAAAGTGTCACCAAGGAAGCTGAAGGAACATGGGTGGGTTATAGTCATTAAAAGTCTGACACGCCCTGTCACTCTACCCAGAGCGAGAGAAGTCATTTGATGATTTTTTCAAAAAAAGAGCTTCACTATAACATTTCCTTCGTATTTTAAAGATTGTTCATATTGTTACTTTGTCCCATGTTTTTTTTAATAGAACTAAGACCAAAACAAATATTGTTGACGTGGGCTGAACATGTCTGCCACAAGCTGATCGAGCGGTGGGCTGGTAAAACATACAATCGGTGCCTTGAAAGTGTGAGACGGGGTCGCGGCAACGAAGGAGACGGTGGGAGGACATGGATGTCTTCCTTAGGAACTGGTAAGAAGTGGCTCATTGTCGAGAACAATGGAGGGAAAGGAGGAAGGCCTCAGCCCAGCAGTGGCACAATGCAGGCAAGATATAATAATAAGTCCAAACCCAATGATCCTACCATCTTGCAAAACTAGTGTAAAACGGAACCCTTTATTGTCCGTCTGTCTGTCTGTCAAGACCCTTTATCTTAGGAAGAGGTACAGGTATCGAGTTAATATTAATTAAAACCATATATTCAGGACTGCAGTCCCTTGAAGCTGTTAAAAAATCAAACTTCTAAGTTAGAGATAAGATACGGCCATTTATGTCGCAGAAATCGTATATTTCGATACTCTCAAGAGAATCAAAATTCATAGGTTACTTCCTGTTGACCCAGAATCCTGAAATTTGGCATGAAGCAAGGTCTCATAGCACAGGTATAGGAATAAATCGGAAAACAGCAAATTAGTAGTTACGTCACGAAAAAAAACTGTTTTTGCAACGCGGAAAAATCTTCGAAACTCTATTCTGGAATTGAACTATTTACATAGGTAAGTTTGTACGGAACCCTCTGAGCGCGAGTCCGACTCGCACTTGCCATGTTTTTAAATACTTTTTTTTTTAATAATATGCCAACGCATTATATAACACACTAGCCTAGTCTATAACCTTCCTCAATAAATGGGCTATTTAACACTAAAAGATTTTTTCAATTCGAACCAGTAGTTTCTGAGATTAGTGCATTCAACCAAACGAACACTTCGCTTTATAATATTAGCTATTACTAGCTGACCCGGCAAATGTTATTCTGCAATATTTATAAATTAATCAATGAAAAAAATTGGGAGGTTCACTTCCAATTTGTTTTTTTGGAAGAAGGTAAAAATAGCCTACAAACTATTCTTAGACCTATCAAATATACAAAATTCATGAAAATCGGTCAAGCCGTTTCAGAGGAGGTCGATAACAAACACTTCGACACAAGATTTTTATATATTAGACCAGCTTCTGTTAGCATTTTATCACTCTGAGATAAATTACCATTAAACTGGTGAAAGAATTTTTAGAATCGGTTCAGTAGTTTCAGAGATTAGCCCCTACATCCGTAGGGTCCCAGCAGGCTGTAGGGGCCCAGCAGGGTCGAAGCCTACTGGGGCCAAGGTTCTGCTTCCGAAAGGAAGACTGGGCCCTGGTATGAAAGGCAACAAAGGAACAGGAGTGGGTTTTTAGTCAGTAAAAGTCTGACACACCCTCGCGCACCGCCCAAGAACGGGGGATGTCATTGGATGATTTTCTCACATACAAAAAAAAAAGTCCCTACATACAAACTTACAATTTTTTTTCTCTTTATAACATTAGTTATAGATATAATATACGACATAATCTGCCAGACAACTCAACACCTAATAATTAAAATAATTGACAGATAAACATGTATATCACCGTGGCAACCTCTAATTATTGCCACCGGACAAATTACCACTTAAATTATGATTGATATAATCACATACATAATTAATACATTCTGATATAATGAACACATACACTTGTCAGCCTAATGTTACCTTGCACCCACTAACTACCTCTAAATGTGTTATGGAGATTTGTTTTGTATTGTAATTTGTATCTTGATTAAAAATAACTAGTACAATTTTAAGCTTGTTTTGAAGGTGAAAATTGTACGCCAGCCAAGGGATTTTTCTTTAGCATAATAATAGCATAATCAGCCTTTTAATGTTCCCACTGCTGGGACTCAGGCCTCCTCTCTAGGAGAGGGAATGGGCCGTAATCCACCACGCGGGCCTAGTGCGGGTTGGTGAATGTCACATGTCTTCGAATTTTTGGTTCTAGAACATGCCGGTTTCCTCACGATGTTTTCATTCACCGTTTTGAGAGCAGTGGTGATGAAATAAATTACACAAAGTAATGCGCCTGGTTGGGTTTGAACCCGCGACCGACCGCGAAGTCAGGGCCGTTCTCACTCAGCCACTACTGCCTTTAGCCAAGTGGCTAGTCTTAGTCGCGTCTTCAGTTTTTTTTTTTTTTGTGAAAATAGCCTTTTCTTATTATTGATAGGCTAGCGTTTGACCACCATCTCACCTAATGGTAAGCGATGTTGTGGCCGACGATGGAGCACGCTTGCCTACAAGTAACTTCACTCTTGACTTAAAGACCCCTAGGTTGTAGCTATCAGCCTTTCTGATTTTAGAATTCTATAGGATGCATTTTGGAGAGTGTGCGCTGGAATTAGATGACTTGATTCAGCCATCGCCTTTCTACCATCGGACAACCCGACGTACAGCGAGTGTCTACCCTTACATTGTTAACAACCTCTACGGGCAGGACTAAGCGTTTAGCCTCGAAGGACTGGAAAAAATTGCCTGCTGTGGTCTTCCCGTCCGAGTATAATTTAGGTATCTTGAAGGCTAGAGTGAATAGGCTCTTAAAATAATAGTGCGCTTCACCATCAACGATTGCGTCACTGCTTACCATCAAGTGGGATCGCAGTAAAGCACTAGTTTATGTCATTTAAAAAAATATATGCTCACAGATACACAACTTACACAGACGTTTAAGGTGGAGAAAATGATTATAAATTATAATATTGCTTTTCAGAATTTCAATTTTGTCAAGAATTTTTATCTACTATTTTACTAACTATTCTTCTCGTGTAGTCTAGTAGTCTAGGCAACAATAAGGGCCAACGCAGGCACCGCGCATGTTACATATTACAAATATCTCGGTTGAACCTACATATTTCTGTCGCTTCTATTGTATCTATATACTACTCTACCCCACTCTACCCTACTCTACCCTACTCTACCTACTCTACCCTAGTCAACCCTACTCTACGGGATAAAAAGTATCCTATGTCCATCTCCTGGTTCTAAGCTACCTCCCCACCAACTTTCAGCCAAATCGGTTCAGCCGTTCTTGAGTTATAAATATAATAGTGTAACTAACACGACTTTATTTTATATATGTTTAAAGATAAGTACCAGTTGTCAAATATTTTAATATCTAATTGATTATGTGTGAATTTATTCATAGATCAATCACAATTTAGTCAATAACATGTCGTTTTAAAGACCAACGCTGACAGTTGCATGTGTTGTTACTTTGATCGACTATGCTATGGGTTTTTTTTTTGAGATAGAAAATAATTCAATGACTTGTCGCGGTCCAGGATGGAGCGAGAGGACGTGTCAGACTTTTACTGACTAAAACCCACTACTATGTTCCTTTTTTGCCTTCGTTCCAGGGCCCCGGGGTTCACTTTCGCAAAACCCATGACCCCAGTAGGCTTCGATCCTGCTGAGACCCTATGGTTTTGCTGATATCTCCTTGAGGCGCGCGTGGAACACTACGCGCCGTCGTCGACTCGGCCTAGGTCCGGACAGTTACCGGACGGCTAGCTACCCATTGCTTGCCGTTTACAAGCCCATCAACTATGCTACGGGTTTTTTTTTTAAATGGGAAATAATGTAATCATTAGAAATCCAGTTATTAGATTCTAATGACTTCTCCCGCTATGGGGTAGAGCAAAAGGGCGAGTCAGACTTTTACTGACTAAAACCACACCTGTGTCCTTCAGATGCCCTTTGCGTTCTATGACTATGGGTTTCCTTTTCAGAAATTTCCCGTGGATTATACTATGAGTACGGCTATGTTTATACTGGAGGCGGAGCGTGTAGCATTTTTATTAGAATTTTAAATGAGTCCTTTAGCTTTTGTTTGCTTTTTTACTAACAACACTTGACCTTTTAAGCTTTTCATGACCGTATCGAATTTTTAGGTCAATAAAAGGGAAAAAAATAAATTATAAATGTAATTATTAATTAATTTTTTAAGTGATGTAAAAACTTTCCTGATTTGTATTTTACCTGATTTTATTGATAACTAACTGACCCGGCGAACTTCGTACCGCCTAACAATCAATGAATGTAGTATATCTTTCGATATAGTCAACCGATTGCGATGAAACAAAATCTAAGTAATTTATCAAGTTACACACAATTTTAATGTATAAAAGTTATCTACGTCGATTTCGTACATTTTACGTGATGCGCGCACAACTGAAAATTTCTACAGATTTATTATATGTATAGATTTATTTTAAATTGTTTTTTCATACAACTGATTTTTGTTGGAATTAATCAAATTAAAAAAAAAATACACAAATATTGTCATTGTTTTCACTATCAAAAATGCTGCCAGCATTCTGGGCACTTTTCCCATTGACATCGATGTGGACGAATTTTTTGATGCCCTATGAGTTCTTTTTCTACCCGTTTGTGCATATTATTATTTTCAGTTTGTTTAAATACCTATTAAATTATGATATTTAGGATGATAATAGTTAATAAAAATTACTTAATATGACTAAAAAATGTTCTATCAAATCATGATATTTAAGGACGAAATGAACTTAAAAAATTTCTACAATATTTTTATCACTTCACCAAGACTTTGTAACAAAATAAAATATCTTATAGATAAAATTCTCGTGTCACAATGTTCGTTCCCGTACTCTTCCGAAACGGCTTGACCGATTCTCATGAAATTTTGTGAGCATATTGAGTAGGTCTGAGAATCGGCCAACATCATTTTTTTTTTTTTTTTTCAATAAGTAAGCTATTTTTTGTCTACACTAGAAATTACTTAAAAATTATTTATATGGCAAAACAACGTTTGCCGGGTCAGCTAGTATTATTATCTAATTTAATTAAATAATCCACTTACCAATTTTCCGTACATGTTACTGCTTGATATGTGTATCCTCTCGACAGAATTGTGAGACTGATACCTTTACTTGGTAGCGAGCGGCTTATATAGTGCGCAGGAGTCGGCTGCGAGTACGGCGCCTATTGTAATGCTTCTCGAAGCTGTGAGGGGTTGCTCGATAGATCGATAATCCTTGCGAATAAATTGACAACCAAAAAAACATTTTAAAAAATCCTAAAAACAGATCAGATGTTTTTTTTTTAGCTGGGAAAATCATCTAATGACAAATCGCGCTCTTGGTCGGAGCGAGAGATAGTGTCAGACTTTTACTGACTAAAACCTCACTCCTGTTCCTTTACACACTGAGATTTTGTGCCACAGAGATTTTCTGAAAAATAAACTTGTGGTCCTAAAACGCTAAAGGCAACTGAAGGACACAGGCGTGGTTTTAGTCAGTAAAAGTCTGTCACGCCCTTCCTCTCCACCCCAGATTTGGGAGAAGAGGAATTGTAATTCCCTGCCGGAGTCTGTGTTTCCTGATGGCTACAGCCTAGGGGTCTTTGAAATCAAGAGTGAATAGGTTACTTCTAGGCAAGCGTGCTCCATCGTCGACCACATCATCGCATACCATCAGGTGAGATAGTGGTTAAACGCGAGCCAATCAATAATAAAGAAAACTGGGCAAGTGCGAGTCGGACTCGCGCCCTGAGGGTGTCGTACAAACTTACCTATGTAAAGAGTTCAATTCGTGATTGGAGTCTCGAAGTTTTTTTCGAAATTGCGTAACAACAAATGACGTATCAACAAATTTTCTGTTTTCAGATTTATTTCTATACTTGTGTTATAGAAATATACCTTGCTTTATAGAAAATTTCAGGATTCTGGGTCAAAGGGAAGTACTCTAGAATTTTGGTTCCCTTGTGTGTCGAAATATACGTTTTTTGCGACATAAACAGCCATATCTTTTTTTTTCCGTTAACTTAGAAATTTGATTTTTTCACAGGTTCAAGTGACCGCAGACCTAAGTTTAAGCTTTTAATTTAAACTCGATACGTTCACACGTTTCTGAGATAACGGTCTTGACAGACGGATGGACGGACGGACAACAAAATGGTCCTATAAGGGTTTCGTTTTTTCCTTTTGAGGTACGGAACCCTAAAAAGTGGTTAATGGGTGATCCAGATTTGGTTAAGTCCAATATAGAAAGCCTGGAGCACGCGTGTAGGGTAGCCAGCCTTTCAGTATTTTACAGGATGCATTTTGGAGAGTGTGCGCGGGAATTACATGACTTGATTCCGTTATCACCTTTCTACCATTAGACAATCCGACGTACAGCGAGTAATCCACCCTTGCATTGTTAACATCTCTGCGGTCCGGACTAAGCGTTTCGCTTCGTCGTTTACACCACTTACATCGAAGGTCTGGAACAATTTTCCTGCTATGGTCTTCCCGGCCGATTATAGTTTAGGCGTCTTCAAGGTTAGAGTGAATAGGCTCTTAATAAACTAGTGCGCCTCACCATAAACGATTGCATCACTGCTTACCATCAGGTGGGATCGCAGTTAAGCTAGTGCTTAACTGCGATCCCACCTGATGGGTTTCTATAATAGTTTTGTCTCTTCGTTATTTAACACCGACTTCCGAAATTAAAGTTATTTTGCACTTTTCAGTGTTTTTTTTTTTACTTTGAAGTCGGTTGTATTTTTTTTTTGTAAAAAGTTTTTATTTTAAAATTTTTAGTTATGGTACCACCACTAAAAAGTACCCCTCAGCCAAACTTAAATACCTTATAGCCAGAGTGCATCTCATGACAATTCTAATAATCCCAAACACGGTTAGATTACATTAATTTATTACAGAGTTCCGGTGCCTAACTTCAGGCTTCATCATCAGATCAGTTCGATATATTCCCCCTCTACTTTCAGTCAGTCATCGACTACACGTATAAACAAAGCAATTTTGCTTGTTACGACGGTTCTGCTGTGATCCTATGAGGAGTTCTGTTCCATATCTTCGAAGTTCATGATCAGATCATAACAATATTTTTATGGGACCAATTCGGAAGCATAACCATTCAATCAAAAAAAAAATTTTCAAAATCGGTCCACCATTGACCGAGAAATCGGTGAACATACATAAAAAAAAAAAAAAAAAAACATACATTCAACCGAACATATAACCTCCTCCTTTTTGAAGTCGGTTAAAAACAAAATTGATTCTTAAAATCAGTCTCCGTTTTTCATATACTTATTTAATTAATCCGTGGGTTATATGTTTACCTATTTATCTAATAATTCCTTTGTATCTCCTTAACATGTAACTGTTTTTTTGTCCCTAATAAATAAAATATAAATAAAATAAAATAGTGTCTATGTCTTAGTAGCCAGAAAATAAAGAATTAGGTATTATTATTGTATTATCTCAAGACCCTGGGGTCCTGGACCTTTGGAAGGCGACGAGGGGCCGAAGCCAACTCGAAGGAGCCTTCCTTATACACTCTTTTTTCATAGAACGTGATACAAACCGACGATTATCCCTGTACGCGCTATACTAGTGCAGCCAAGGACAACCCCCGGGTGGCGGGAAACTATTGCGACACATGGAAAGCTGAGATATAGGGTTATGGTTTTTGGGAGGTTCTAGTGGACTTTTATTTTAGTTTGATTAATGACTTTGATTAATGATTAATGACTTCTCGCGCTCTGAACGGAGCGGGAGGGCGTGTCAGACTTTTACTGACTAAAACCACACCTGTGTCCTTCAGTTGCCCTTTGCGTTCTAGGACTACGGGTTTCCTTTTCAGACATTCTCAGCGGTCCTAGCTAGCGGGCATCGGCCCTGCTGGGCCCCTACGGTTTGCTGACATCTCTTTGAGGAGCGCGTTGTTCACTACGCGCTGTTGACGACTGGGCTCGGTCCGATCAATTACCGGAGGGCCGGACGGCAAGCTACCCATTGCTCGACGTCCGCAAGCCCGCGTCTACCGTGGCTATGGTAGTCGGGGTCAGAATCTCGGCGGCTGAGGCGTGAGGACATTCGTTGCCTCACGCGTGCTGCCTCCTTCTTCGCTAGCATTACTACTTCGCAGAAGGAGGCCACCGCCTGCCATTCTTCCTCGCTTCGGACCATAGCCTGAACCAGGGCCCAACGCGAGGTCGCTGCCGCCGATTGCCTCCACGAGGACACGACGGTGCTCCGCCCAAGCGGGGCATACCTCCACCGTATGCTCCACCGTGTCCTCCGTGCGGTCCACACAATAATAATAAATAATAAATATTTTTTTATTTCGCATAGATAGGCCTACACAGGCCCGTATAAAACGTCAGAACCTAGAGCACGGTTCCAATTAGTCATTTCATATGGAGAAGACAGTCAAGAATCTCCAAAGTCCAGTATCCAGGTCATGCGCCAAATTCTGTCCAAATCTGTTTAACCGACCAAAATCCAATCATACAGACTTTCATATTATAATTGAAATGTTACAGACAGTCCTTGTATTTAAATGAGAGCAAAAATCGCGAAAACATACTGAAATAGTACATTTTGATACTTGAGTGCAAAAAGTTTGTCATTGCGACCGAGGCGGAATTCGCACGAGTCGTAGGCGAGTGTGTTATGGAGCCGAGGGCTGCAGTGACTTGCACGTGTATTAATCGACTTTTTTCAATACACTTACAAAATGAATAAACGGGGGTCGACACGCGCCCAGCCTGATACGATACATGTATACATTGTGGCGGGGAGAGCACGCGCACTTTTCTGCACTATTGCGGAAAATGGTCTATTGCGGGCCTAAAAGCGGTGGGATAAGAGCGAGTTTTCTAGTAAGTGTATTGAAAAATCATTTTCTTTTATTAAAGTCGTTGCCTATTACTCAGAATAACTCCTGTATCTTAGTTTAATAGTTATTTATTTATTTTTAAGAGTTTAATTTTGTTTCTTGTGTTAAGTAGTTTTTTTTTTAATAATATTTTTTTTTTCTGTGGGAAAATCCTCTTATGGCATCCCCCACTCTTGGGCGGAGCGGAAATAGTGTCAGACTTTTAGTGACTAAAAACCCACTCCTGTTCCTTCGTTGCCTTTCGTACCAGGGCCGAGTCTTGCTGACATCTCATTGAGGCGCGCGTGGAACAGTACGCGCCGGCAAGCCCGCGCCTACGGTGGCCGGAAATCGGGATCGGGATCCCGGTGACTGGGGCGTGAGGGCCGCTACCTCACGCGTGCGCATGCGGATGTCTCTTTTGCTAAGCATTACTGCTTCGCAGAAGGAAGCGACCGCCTGCCACTCCTCCTCGCTTCGGACCATGGCCTGTACCAAGGCCCGGCGCGAGAGATTGTTGCCGCCGACCGCCGACACGATGGTGCTCTGCCCAAGCGGGGCACACATCTACCGTATGCTCCACCGTGTCCTCCGGGCGGTCTACACAGTGGTGACATTCGGGCGATTCTTCCGCACGAGTCCGGTGCAGGAACCTCCCAAACTGACCTTGTCCGGTGAGAAGCCGCGTCATGCGGAAGGTGAGGATGCCGTGAGGTCTTTCCAGTCACGCCTCAAAAGAGGGGACTTACCGTCATAATTAAGGCGTGCCCAGCACTCAGTTGCGACAGTCGCTGTCGCCATTCCATCATGAGGACCCGCCGGAACTCTATCCGCCATGCCGTGACTTGTTGCGGCAGCGGAGTTTCGCCCCGGCGTTGCATCTCCACGCAAAAATCGCTGGGGTTTAATAAACTAATGACTTTTCGCGCTCTGGGTGGAGTAAGGAGTTTCACTTTTACTGACTAATACTCACAGCGTTCCTTCAGTTGCCTTGCAAGGGCCACAATAACTTTTGGGGGACTAACTTACTGGGGATTGGAAAAAGGCTTAGTAAATTGATTGTTGACACAGATATTTTAGGAATTCAGCAACCATTTTGCAAGAGAAAGCGGTTATTTTCAGGTTATGACTTTATTAACAGTATTTTTGTTGATCAATATTAATTAAATGAATTATTTCTGACACTGTTGATGTCCATTTGCTTAGTGTTTCACGCAACTTTGATTGGTGCTGGCGCAATCTGTCGGACCTTACCCACTTCACTGCTTGCAATAATGCGTGAATATTACATTTAGGTTCTCAATGTAATTCTCGTTTGAATTACATTAGCTGAAGGAACAAAAAAGGCATAGAAAGGATATACTTAGATGAGAAAGAAGCTATAAATACATAAATAATCAGTCTTATAATGTTCCCACTGCTGGGACTCAGGCTTCCTCTCTAGGAGAGGGAATAGGCCGTAATCCACCACGCAGGCCCGGTGCGGGTTCGTGGATTTCACATGTCTTCGAATTTTTAATTCTAGAACATGTTTGTTCACGTTTTCTCACGATGTTTTCTTTCACCGGTTTGATAACAGTAATGATGAAATAAATTACACAAAGTAATTCGCCTGGCTGGGTTTCAACCCGCGACCTACAAGTCGTAAGTCAGGGCCGTTACTATTCGCCACCACCAGAATCAGAATTATTTATTTGCCAGCAATGTAGGTACAATTTTAAGATGGTACAGAGATGGGTGTTTCTGCTACATTCTGCCTTACGGCATGCAAAATCATTATTTTATACCAATTATGGCACACATAAATATAAACCTATCCAGTAACCTTCTGCGACTGGACAAAGACTTCTGAATAGACACTTCTTCATAAGGAATATCACTGATAGTCCTCTCTGCAGAGCATGCATGGAGTTGAAGGTCGTTGAACAGTCCCGCACGTACTCCTCGAGTGTACAGCCGTCAGTGAAATAAGAACAGAACCTAGGGAGCACCGAATTCACTCATGGATGCCCTGAGCAAACTGAAAGAACTCATGAAAGAAAGAAAGAAAGAAAAACTATTTATTCGCGCGAAATGACGCATCTGCTTTTGGAGAGAGATGGGCTGTTTGGAATGAAGGCCATAATGGCCTACGCACAATGGTCCATCGAAGATTAAGTGCGGAAACCAGTTCACAAAGATAAGGAAAGAATGCTATAAATTTTAATATAGATTTTTTTTTAGAGAATAATTTGAGATAAATATTTATTTTATAAGGGTAAAGAAAGTTCTATGCTCGGAGTTTCCTTGCGAGATCGCATCAGGAATGAAGATATCCGCAGGAGAACCAAAATTACCGACATAGCTCGAAGAATCGCCAAACATAAGTGGCAGTGAGCAGGGAACAGATGGTCGATGGGCCAAAAGGTTCTGGAGTGGCGACCGCGTACCAGAAGACGCAGCGTTGCAAGGCCTCTCACAAGGTAGACCGATGATCTGGTGAGGGTTGCGGGAATCCGATGAATGCGAGACGCACAGGACCGGTCGCTGTAGCGACATGAACGTCTTTCGGCTGAATGATGATGAAGAATAAACGCTGACGTTATTCATATTTTTTGAACATCGCAACGTGAACGGCTCGTGAACCTACAAGGCAAGTGACATTTAACTTCAATATCTTTATGTGGATCATAAGTTAACATTGCGATGGGTTTTAGTTAATAAAAGTCTGACATTACCTTTCGATCCAATCTCCTTACCGGTCTGCCGCTGTGGGATCTGGAGGCAACAGTTCTTGCACGTATGCACGATTTGCGTATGGAGACGACAGGTCAAAACTCCGCTACCGCGACAAGTTGCGGCATGGCGGACAAAGTTTCGGCGCGATCTCATAGCGACAGCGAGTCGCACCCAGCGGTGGGCACGGCACAATCAAGGCTGTAACTCCCCTCATAGAAGAGTGGTTGGAGTGTCGGCACTGCCTCACCTTCCGTTATGATGTTAACCTTACCGGACATGGTAAGTTCCAAAGGTTCCTGCACAGGATTTAGGTCGAAGAAACACCCGGGTGTCACCATTGTGCAGACCGCGCGGAGGCTTCGGTGGAGCATAATTAAAACAAAAGCTGGTGGGTCTAAAATGGCCAACTTTACTTACGGTGTTTGATCTAGCGGTAAGTGAAAGATATAAGTTTTTTTAAAGATCTCTTGAATAATAGATCGATTCCCGAACATGCCATATTTTATTACGAAGTATTAAGTCATTGTCCTTCACGCAACAAGCAAGGTCAGGCTTTTAAATAGAACTTGACGAACTTGGGTGTGTGTTACACAAGGATATCAGGTGTCCTGACCAATCATCTAGCCTAGGTACAGGATCTAGGCTAATATCTTTTTAATCGACTTCAAAAAGAAGGAGGTTATTTGTGTTCGGCTGAATGTATGTAGCGAGAGGGGACTTTTACTGCCTTAAACCCGCCTGTGTTCCTTCTGCTGTCTTTTGCGTTCCAGAGTCAATAATCTCTCAGCTCTGGCAGGGTTCGTCCCGAGGGAAAGTGGAATTAGTTCTACACTTTCGTGAAACATAATCTTTCGCATTTTAAAAAAAAAAAAAAAAAAAAAAGCTTAGGCACTTTCAACTTTCTTTTTTTTTTGTCTTTTGTATTATGTTTGTCAAAAGACTAAGGAGCTAGCGCGCACTGTTGACTTTTGTCACCGTGACTATTTTTAAACGACTTCAAAAAGGAGGAGGTTATATGTTCGGTTGAATGTATGTTTTTTATTTTATTTTTTTATGTATGTTCACCGATTTCTCGGTCAATTGTGGACCGATTCAAAAATTTTTTTTTTTATTGGAAGGTTATACTTCCGAGTTGGTCCCATAGAAATATTGTTATGATCTGATCATGAACTTCGAAGATATGGAACAGAACTCCTCATAGGATCACAGCAGAACCGTCGTAACAAGTAAAATTGCTTTGTTTATACGTTTAGTCGATGACTGACTGAAAGTAGAGGGGCAATATATAGAACTGATCTGATGATTTGCTATCTGAAGTTAGGCACCGGAACTCTGTAATAAATTAATGTAATATAACCGTGTTTGGGATTATTATAATTGTCATGAGATGCACTCTGGCTAAAAGGTATTTAACTATGGCTGAGGGGTACTTTTTAGTGGTGGTACCATAACTAAAAAGTGTAAAATAAAAAACTTTTTACAAAAAAATATACAACCGACTTCAAAGTAAAAAAAAAAACACTGAAAAGTGCAAAATAACTTTAATTTCGGAAGTCGGTGTTAAATAACGAAGAGACAAAACTATTATAGAAACAACGACTTCAGAAATTAAAGTTATTTTGCACTTTTCAGTGTTTTTTTTTTTACTTTGAAGTCGGTTGTATATTTTTTTGTAAAAAGTTTTTTATTTACTGTCACCGTGCTTATGAACCCAACATGTGGTGCGCACACTTGAACACGTAACAGTTGGGTAAAAAATTACAAAAAAAAGTCACCAGTGCGCGCTAGCTCTAATGGCGCAGCTCATGAGTAGTGGTTGGCGTAGGTAGTGCCATTAGGGGACAACGAAATTGAATGTTATATGGAATATGCCCCGAGATTCCTAGGATCCTCGGGAATAATAATAAGCATATAGCACAATCAGCCTTGTAACATTCGCACTGCTGGGACTCAGGCCTCCTCTCTGGGAGAGGGAATGGGCCGTAACCCATCACGCGGGCCCATTGCGGGTTGGAAGATGTTGGAGGTTGAATCGCTTTATCGCATTATCGCCTTGAAAAAGCCACCATGTTATTACGTCATTCGTCAGTGTAAACTAAAGTGACAGCTGTCAACTGTCAACTGATCGGTCATACTGAGCACATTAGTTTACACAGCCAACTGACGTCACGACCAGAGTAAATATGGCATCCACTGCTCTCTACATTTTCATCAAATAAGCGCGAAATATGAAAATGTAAATTTTAAATGCATTTTTAGGGTACTTAGCGACTGAATAAAAATTGTGTTTTTTTAGTGTTTTATTAGCACTATAGAATCTAATTGAGACACTTTTCAAAAATGAGTGTAATATCCTATACTAATAAGTAAATAACTGCCGTTCACTCTTAATAAGATTCAGCTGAAAACCAGCGTCAGGCAACTACCACTACACACCATGTAGTTGTCTGGCATTTTTGCTGAACTGGACCTATTTGGCGCAGCCGTGAGGCTCACATTGTGTCAATGTCTTTTTTTTTTCTTGATTTTCGTTTTTACAGTGTGTGTATATCCATGCGTGCTAAATAAAATATTTTTCTTTCTTTCTTTCCTTTACGTATCTTCGTTTTTATTTTTGCAATGGTGGCCGAGTGGTAACGGCTCCGACTTACGAGTTGTAGGCCACGGGTTCAATTCCAGCCAGGCGCATTACTTTGTGTAATTTATTTCACCGCCACTGCTCAAAACGGTGAAGGAAAACATCGTGAGGAAACCGGCATGTCCTAGAACCAAAAATTCGAAGACATGTGACATCCACCAACCCGCACTAGGCCCGCGTGGTGGATTACGGCCCATTCCC
Organism: Mythimna impura; assembly: GCA_905147345.3. Lineage (NCBI taxonomy): Eukaryota > Metazoa > Arthropoda > Insecta > Lepidoptera > Noctuidae > Mythimna > Mythimna impura. The sequence goes on from CAJHVM030000015.1 coordinate 585,710, forward strand.
TCTCCTAGAGAGGAGGCATGAGTCCTAGCAGTGGGAACATTATAAGGCCGACTATGCTATGCTTCGAATTTTTAGTTTCCTCATGATGTTTTCATTCACCGTTTTTGAGAGCAGTAATGTAATGCGCCTGGCTGGGTTAGAACTGGGCCATCACTGCACCACCGCCGAGCTCTTTCATCGGCCGGGGTATCAGCTGTTTTAGAACTCAACGGCTTGGCATGTGACGATGGAAAGAGGCCAGACGGGATGACCTTAATGCCCTGGAAGTTGGGTAGGCCTTTGTTGAGTACGGCAGGCTGTGCTGGGGCGGCAACAAACGGCGTAAATATAATAACCTTATCGGAAGTTATATGCTTGAGCAGTTTTGGATTGAAACACTAGGGCCATGGGGTCCGAGCGCTCATCGAGTTGTGCGTGATATCAGTAAACAGCTGGTCGACTCTTCGCGTGACATCCAACGTGGCAATGCTGCCAGCGTTCTGGTGCCCAAGTCTGCTATTTTTATAAGTTTGTCATTCCAACACGATTCCATTGTCATTTTGCTAAAAAAGTTCGTAATCTACTAGTTCATAATGATCGATCATTGATCGGTCAATGGTCTTGTAATAGAGTTGTGGTAGAATGACAATATCGAGCTTATTAGAAGCAATGACTGCACAATGACGTTCTAATGGTAGTTCACTGATCAAAGGAACTGTCAAAATTTTAGCAGATTACCGCATATGTTAGACATTCATTTGTCATTATTTACGAGATTACCATTCTATGCCACTTCTTTCAATGGAGTGTCAGTGGTTGACCATTGGAAAGTCATAATGACGCCATTACATTATTAGATTACCAAACTTGTCAAAATCAACAATTATGAAATCATTGATAGACCATTCTGACACTATTGTAATAGCAGACTTGAGGCCCTGGGCACTCCTCCCATTGACACCGATGTGGATGAATTTTTTGATGCCTAATAAGTTCTTTTTAACCCGTTTGTAAATTTTATTATTTTTAGTTTGTATTATACCTTTTAAGTTATAATATTTATTAGATTAGAAATTTATAAGTAGCTGTACCTTTAACCCATTATTAAAAGGATGTTTATTGGTAACGATCCATCGTCAAAGACATTCATGTAGGTATGCCTTCATAGAGCGGAAATTCAACCGGAATTGTCTTAATGACTGCCTCAAACCAAGTGTCCACGTCGCTACAGTGATTACAAGCTTTTGTCCATGATTAACTGCCAATTGGTTCACATAAAGAATCCATAAAATCCTATAATTTTCGCTTCAGATCATCGTTGTGCATATTTTATTGTCACAATAAGTTTGCCCTTTAAAAGATGCCATATTTGGCACCGTCCGTAATAACTGGGCGAATTCGACTACCAATTACTGTAGGTTTGTCAGAGGATATTCAACTTTGAATGGAACAATTTAGGGTTGGATTTGCTTTGGACGGTGTATGGTAGGAAATGGTAGATTTTTTTTTTTTTTACATTTTGTGGAGTAGATAGATGATACTGACAGTTGATATCGATGTTAATTTAAATGCTGGATATTTATTATTTGTTTTTGGGCTGGTTTGAAGACTTAATGACTTAAAATTAAATGTGACCTTTTTTTAGGTGGGAAATCATCTAATGACCACTTCTGCCCTTGGGCGGAGCGAGAGGGCGTGTATGACTTTTACTGACTAAAACCAACTCGTTTGTTCTTTCTTTGACTTCCAAATTTGGCTTCGACCCTGCTGGGCCCCTACGATTTCCTGAGATCTCCTTGAGGCGACTTGGGCTTGGTAGGGACTGTTACCGGACGATCGGACGGCGTGCTACCCATTGCACACCGTCCGTAAGCCTGCGCCTACGGTGGCTGGAATTCGGGATGGGATCCCGGCGGCTGGGGCGTGAGGGCCGTTCCCTCGCTCGCGCGGCTGCCTCCTTTGCTAACGTTATACTGCTTCGCAGAAGGAGGCAACTGCCTGCCACTCCTCCTCGATCCGGATCATGGCCTGTACCAAGGCCCGGCGCGAAATTAAATGTGACCTGGCGATTTGGAGTCATGCTCACTTAAACTTTTTGCTGATGGTGTACTGGATCATAAGGTACCTATTACAGAAAATTTGTTTCAGTATATCCTGCCATAACATGGCGTGCAAATATATACACAGTCAGTGATGTCGATTACTATAGCTTGCAAATTAGAGATTCTATTGACTTGTTTTCTAAATAGTAACAGATTGGAAATTATTTTTATTTGTAAACTATTTTATTAACAGATTAAAAGTTTTTTTTTTTTAATTTATTGTTAAGTCTTGTAAAGTATTTGGTAAATGACGGAGCCAGTGAAGTGATTTTTTACTTTACTTTAACTAGTCAAAGAGCTAAACAACAATCAACGTTTTTTCAAAATAATTATAATAATAATAAAAAAAACTTTTTAGAAAAAAAAAATAACCGACTTCACTAAAAAAAACACTAAAAGGATCAAAATAACTTTAATTTCGGATGTCGGTGTTTCTCGGTATTGTTTGTTTCTTATTTAACACCGACTTCCGAAATTAAAGTTATTTTGATCCTTTTAGTGTTTTTTTTAGTGAAGTCGGTTATTTTTTTTTTTCTAAAAAGTTTTTATTTCACACTTTTTAGTTGCGATACACTTATAAACAGAGTGCCTATTTCTAATGACAATTCCAATTAACCCAAATACTGCTAGGTTACATTGTTTTATTATAAAGTTGCTGTGCCTACCTTCCTCCTTCCGGCTCCATCATCAGATCAGTTTGATAGTACCTTATAGCCAAAGAGCATCTTACGACAATTCTAATAAGCCCAAACACGGCTAGGATACATTGATTAATTACGGAGTTCCTGTGCCTACCTTCCGGCTCCATCATCAGATCAGTTCGATAGTACCTTATAGCCAAAGTGCATCTCATGACAATTCTAATGAGTCCAAACACGGCTAGGTTACATTGATTAATTACGGAGTTCCAGTGCCTACCTTCCGGCTCCATCATCATCATCAGATCACTTCGATGATACCATTTTCAACGTAACTATTCAGAATCATTCATTTATTTGTATTGTCATAGTCGCTTAACTATATCTTCAATGTGATATCTATTTGAGTATGAAGTTCCGTTGACCATTTCTGGTCTTCTTCATCAGTTCCACTTCATAAAATGTTACTTTTTGACTGTAAATGCTTAAGTTCTTGATGAAAATACTAAAATTACCATAGGGTTGCCTATAATTTTTGAGGAGTTCCCTCGATTCCTCATGGATTCCATCATCAGAACTGGATTTTGAAAAAAATGGGACCAATCTGGAAGCATATCCTATAAAGGGAAAAAAAAATTTTGCAAATCGGTCCATAAACGACGGAGTTCTGAGGTAACACACATAAAAAAAAAAAAAAAAAATGATGATAAAAAAAAAAAAAAAAAAAATACAACCGAATTGATAACCTCCTCCTTTTTTTGAAGTCGGTTAAAAAACATCGGATCTCACCTTGGTTCACACCCGTGAGATTCTAAAAGAACACCAGGTACTAGCCTGAGTAAAATTACCTAAAAAGCCGTAATAATATTCCAAAACTATCACACAACGCCATCTAGTCCCAAACTAAGCAGAGCTTGTGCTACGAGTACTAGACAACTGATAAACTTACTTATATATTTCTAAATACATACACACTATAGATAAATTACACCCAGACACAGAACGAATGATCGTGCTCTCATAACACAAACATTTGTCCTGGGTGGGAATGGAACCCACGACCTTCGGCATAGCAGTCAGAGCCGCTAATTAAGATTAAGATTAATTAGATAAGATTAAGTAATTACTTTTTTGTTTGTCCTGTGCGAGTCTCAAATAAATGTTTTCTTTCTTTCTTTCTAACCACTAGAGCAACAGGCCAGTCAATTGAAGGAAAACATTAAACAAGAAATCAACAACATTACTCAACTTCTGAGATGCATTTTCAAGTACATGTAAGAAATCGCTTTGAGGAGTACCAGAACCGCGAAGGACGACATGTCCAGTCACTAACATAATATGAACATCGAAATTAGTCTGAATTTTTTTCTTTTATTATTTGAACAACGCTATTTTCAGAAAATAATTTTCACATGTCTTCAGTTTCTGATTCTGTAAATTAACGGGTATATATATGTATACGTATAGTCATAGTGGAGATTTAAATATTAACTATAAATACTATTATACTAAACCTGACTATGTACCTACATTTAATACAAATACACACAATACACTCAGGCGTCGAAGTACTCCTCCACATCGCTGTCATCCGGAAATGTTCCCAGAAGACTGGCAGCATTGCCACGTTGAATGGCAGTGCTAATTCTTTGGGCGAAGAACAAGCCAGCTCTCTGGTTACGCAAAGTGTCGATCAGACGGCGTGAAATTTCCTTGAAAAGGAAACGTGCACTTGGACCCCATGACCCAAGCGTTTCAACCCCAAACGGCTCAATACTGTAATTACCAATAAGGTTACACTATTTGCGCAGTTTGAGGGTCTCAGCAGCCGCAGCGGCAGCGCCGGCACAGCCCGCCGAACTAAGAACATGGGATGGCGCAAGAGTGTCGACTCAAGTTGCGTCCCACACCAGAGGCCTACTCACCTTCCACGGCACCAACGTCATACCATCTGGTCTCTTCCCATTGTCACGTACCAAGCCGCTAGGTCCTAATAACGCGTATATATGTATATATTGGTTAATTTTTTATGTGTCTTCAAAAGTGAGTCTTTTCTGAGACACCCAGTGTTATTCAAGTCTAGTCTAGCTTTAAATAAATATATTAATATACTAGCTTCTGCTAGCGGCTTCGCCCCTGTGAAAGCTGATTTCTCTATACTAACTTTGGAACCCCGTTCCATCCCCTTATCGGGTAAATTTTGGAAAATCCTCTCTTAGTGCTCGCATGTAGGCGAGCACTAAGAGAGGATTTTCCAAAATTTCAAATTTAAAAACTTTTAGTGGATATTCATTAATGTGTGTACTTAAATTTGTTTAGTAGGCGTAATAATATTTAATTAAATTAATATTTGTATGCTACTTTGTGGCAGAACACAGAGACACTAATATAATACAATTGTAACAACTAAATTGTACCTGTGTACACAAATAAATTTTTTGTATTTGTATTTGCGGATTTTCCAAAATTATAATATTAATATTAATAAATTATAATAGAAAATTTTGTGCAAAATTTCACGCTCCTAGGCTCTGTTGTTTCGGCTGTGCGTTGATATCGTCAGTCAGTCAGTTTCTTCTTTTATATTTATAGATAAATTTGGCAAAACCTAAAGAGCTTACTGCTTTTAACATTACCTATACCTACTATGTGTAGCAAATAAATACATTCGATTTTTACTTCGAAGATTTTTTGATTGCATTATTAATCCTTCGTTAAGCAATTAACAACATTAATGAGTAGCAACCTCCATACATGCTTCCAACGTCATCAGATAATCCCAACCTACACATATACATACTTACGAGTACATACATCTTTATATTATAGGGTTGCCAGGTCGTCAGGGGTCTCACCATGACGTGTTAAAATATGGCGATAAGTCCCCTCTTTGAGGAGTGGCTGGAAAGACCTCACGGCGTCCTTACCTACCGCATGACGCAGGTCCTCACCGGACATGGTAAGTTCGGGAGGTTCCTGCACCGGATTCGTGAGGAAGAGACGCCCGGGTGCCACCATTGTGACCGCCCGGAGGACACGGTGGAGCATACGGTAGAGGTGTGCCCCGCTTGGGCAGAGCACCGCCGTGTCCTCGTGGGGGCGATCGGCGGCAGCGATCTCTCGCGCCGGGCCTTGGTACAGGCCATGGTGCGGAGCGAGGAGGAGTGGCAGGCGATTGCCTCCTTCTGCGAAGCAGTAATGCTAGCAAAGGAGGCGGCCGATCGCGTGAGGCAACGGTCCTCACGCCCCAACCGCCGCCGGGATTCCGATCCCGATTTCCGGCTACCGTAGGCGCGGGCTTGCGGACGGCGAGCAATGGGTGGCTCGCCGTCCGATCGTCCGGTGACTGTCCGGACCGAGCCCAAGTCGTCGACGGCGCGTAGTGTTCCATGCGCGCCTCAAGGAGATGTCAGTAACCGTAGGGGCCCAGCAGGGTCGAGGCCTACTGGGGCCATGGGTGATGCGAAAGTGACCCCCGGGGCCCTGGAAAAAATGGCAAAGAAGGAACAGGAGTGGGTTTTTAGTCAGTAAAAGTCTGACACTATCTCCCGCCCACCCAAGAGCGGGGGATGTCATTAGATGATTTTCCCACCCGAAAAAAAAAAAAAACCATGACGTGTTAAAATACCCTATATGGCTCCATCTCTTTAACAGTTCAGTTAGGTCGTCAAATCAGAACTCCTGGTAGTGCCACAGGATGTGGACGCTCCGGCCGTTAGGTTACCATCCGGACCAGAAGTCGTTGATGGCGTGTATTGTTCCACGCGTGCCTCAATGAGATGTCAGCAAAACCGTAGGGCCGCGGGGAATTTCTGAAAAAGAAACTTGCGGTCCTAGAACTTAACAGGCAAATGAAGGACACAGGTGTTGGTCTATACACGACCTGTGACGACATACTGGTCCTGGCGCAGGGGGAGTCGCACCAGGCAGCGGTCGAATTGGCGACGCGTGGGGTTGCGACAGTCGTGGAGAGGATACGGCAGTTGGGAGTCGAGATGCTTTCATGGCCTTCGGAACGCGCCACCACCGGGTTCGACACGCCCTCCAGCTTCGCTTTAGAGCGAGAGAAGATGATTTACCACCTTAATCCTTCTTTCTTTTCCTTTTTTTTTCTTTTTTCTTTATTTCTTAATTTTTCTTTCTTCTTTTCCTTTAGTTTCTAATTGTTTTGTAGGATTTAGCATCAAATGTATCAAATCAGCCTTCTCGTTAAGTTTCGCTGAGGTGGTCAATACTTTTAGGTGATCAATAATTAACAAAAATATTAACAAGATCAAAGTGAAAAAAAAGTTCAAAGAGATTTAAAAAAAAAATCTAATACCTCGGCTAAATTGACGGATAATTTGGCTTCCCGCTTTAGGATTCTCACAACCCTACACAAACATACAGATAATGACATACATACATTTATACATGTGATTCTCAATTATAATGTAAAGCGGCCCCGCCCGGCGCTGGTATGCGGAAACCGCGTGTAATGGAGGATTGCGACGCTATGGCAATGTCGAAATTGAGAGAGCTACGAAGATATGGATATCCACAAATTATAATAATATTCCACAACTATCACACAACGCCGTCTAGTCCCAAGCTAAGCAGAGCTTGTGTTATGGGTACTAGACAACTGATAAACATACTAAATATTTCTAAATACATACATATATAGATAAATTACACCCAGACACAGAACAAATTATCATGCTCATCACACAAACATTTGTCCTGCGTGGGAATCGAACCCACGACCTCCGGCATAGCAGTCAGGGTCACTAACCACTAGACCAACAGGCCAGTCAACCTGAAGAAAATGCATCCGGTGTAATTCTGAAGTGAATGCATCCGGTGCTTCCCCAGTCCCCACACATCTTCTTAAATGTTCATCTTCCCCAGACATGTATGGCGCCAGATATGAACTAAACCACGAAATCCTGCATCGCGCCATTAGAGTTCTCCGTGCGATTTGAACATATACAACAGCCCGAAATCATCTCACGGGCAGTTGCCCACACCAATCTGGTCGGAGGATCCTCCCTATTCAATGGAGGTTTTGTTTTTATGTGGGAAAATCATCTAATGACAAATCTCGCTTGGGCGGAGCGTGAGATAGTGTCAGACTTTTACTGACTAAAAACCCACTCCTGTTCCTTCGTTGCCTTCGTCCCAGGGCCCCGGGTTTCGTTTTTACACTACCCATGGCCCCAGTAGGCTTCGACCCTTTTGGGCCCCTACGATTTGCTGACATCTCCCTGAGGCGCGCGTGGAACAATATGCGCCGTCGACGACTTGGGCTCGGTCCGGACGGTTACCGGACGGTCGGACGGCGGGCTACCTATTCCTCTAACACACGTCTGGTCGGAAAATCCTCATTTCTATGCAGGTTTGCGGGACTTTACTCTCTGTTCCGCTTGCCTCCAAAACATCTTTTTGAGGCGCGTGAACCTAATGCATCGTCGATTAGGGCTTGGTCCTAAGTGTCCACGCCTGCGGTGGCCGAGGGTAGACGTGCATCTCCCGACGGTCTTCATTTCTGCCATATCAAATCGTACACTTTACTTCGAACATCCATGACATATAAAGAGTACTTTTTGCGATGCACTTTAAGATCACAAGTAACAAGTATTCAATATACAACAAAAAACATTGATCACATATTAATTTATGTATTTTAATCACCTTGAATTAGCTTTTATTTGTGATTCGGTTTTTAGAGAACTCCAAGTATGAGGTACTCACTTGTTTAGTTTTTATTTACCTAATTATGATCACAAGCACGATGGGGGAGTTTTATTTCCACGATGTGATCATTAGTTAGATTAGCGCAGTGGTTGAGTACATATACATATATGGCTGCTGCACTGCGTATCGTGGATTCGATTCCTGCACGGAACATACGCATCGACGAGACTCCTAAGCGTTTCTCGCGGTCCTGTCAGTAGCGAATACCGCTTAGGAGTCTCGTCGATGCGTATGTTTGTGTGAGTGAGCCGTTTCGAACATTTGTAGGTAGTTTCCGTACTGTTCCATATCTTATCTATACTGTGCTATAGATAGTTGTTCCGGTGTCTTGATTATATGAGTTTATAGGTTTGTGAACGCACTCACGACACAGGAGTAATTCCTAGTGTAGGGAGATGTTTTTTTTATTCTTATTTATTGTGCGTTCGGCTTTCTTTTTCTTCTAAGGAGTAGAATTCCCTGCTGGGGTCTGTGATTCCTGATAGCTACAACCTAGGGGTCTTTAAGTCAAGAGTGGAGTAAAAGTCTGACACTCCCTACCGGTCAACCTAGAGCAGAAGTTATTTAATAAATTTCCCGAAGGGTAAAAAAAAAAATTATTTGATAATTTTTTTTTTTACCCTTGGTCGTTGGTGACCTAAATACAAATACAAAAATATTTATTTCAACTATAACATTGTAAGCATAAATAAATTGAGGCAACCCTAGTAAGTTACAGTAGTATTTGTGTTGGAGCTGTCGCGCACTTCCCTTATTAGCTAGCTGACAATGTTCGTATCATCTTCTCTCTTCTTCTTCTTAATAAAAATGAATAGCTGTTCGTTAGTCTCACTAAAACTCGAGAACGGCTGGACCGATTGGGCTAATTTTGGTCTTGAAATATTCGTGATAGTCTAAGGAAGGTTTAAACGGTGAGAAAATATGGAAAGATTCACGAAAAAAAAAAATCGTATACAACGCCATCTCTAATTAAAATGACATTTTAAAATGATTTATGGTGGTTCTGGTAATGCAAGTAGATGGCGTTACCTTTTGACAGTTGAGCTAAAAGGTATCACAACATTCATTAACTAAAGAAGGTACAAAGTTCGCCGGGTCAACTAGTTACCAATGAATTTTATATTCATAACATTACAAAAGCAAAAAAAAAGAAGAGAGCAAAATAAAAAAATAAAAAATATAAAAAGAATAGCATTATTTAATTAAGCAGCTCTTGGTGTATAGGATGTTCTACGTCACTGCGTGTGGTCCATGCTTTACTAGACAACATAACAACACACAATATAAGAATGCAACCTCGAAAGGCTAGCATGATAATAACAACGATCGTTTAGACAAGTCGCCAGCAGACTGTAGCACCCACAGATGTTGGGACATTCAAATTAAATTTATTGGCCCACATTCTGGCCTGGCCTCCGGTTGGAGCGAGGCGACAGCGAGAGCGAAGATATTTTTACTTTATCGCATCTGATGAACTGTACCAAAGCAAATGATGATGAGGAAATATATTTCATGTACTTCATCATCATCTTCCTGCTCTTATCCCGTGTTGTTTGGGATCGGCGGAACGTGTTTGTTTCTTCCATTTTGTCCTGTCACCCGTCACGCTATCACTAACTTCCTTTTCTTTCATATCACTTCTCACAAAAATCATCTGTCTTTTCTTTAGCTTTCCTCTCCCTTTCCATCCAACGATTCCGATATTTCATATAATTAAAACCTTTAATTCATTGTAAAAGAACAGAAATCTGAAATCAGAAACGTTTATTTCAAATAGACCAATTACAGGCACTTTTAAATTGTCAAAATGTCCGTCAGTCAAAAAAAAAAACAAGTGAAGCTAAATTGCACGTTCCAAAACGTAGATCATCTCCGTTCACGAGCATGACGCGTGCATCAGCCCCACTCAGCTCAACCATTTTGAAGGGAACCGAATGACCCTTAAACACGTGCCACCATCAGCGAGACACTTGAGTGAGCATGACAAACTCTCAACTGCCATGCTCGTAATGTCAAACAAGTTGTAACCTAATAAACATGAAAAATAAGGCTTCTACATTATATAATGCTATTTTTTCCAAATACAAAAGGTAATAAATTATCGTAAGCTCTATTGAACATCTCTCGTAAAACCATTTTATCTCTCCCCAAAAAAATATTATCGCTACAACTGAGCCACAGCCCTAAAAATCTTGCAATAAAATCATACACAACACAAGACTTGCCTTCCTGTAGGCTAACGTCAAAAGTAATATTCCCTTTGCCAATAACAATTGGATTGTTATTAAGTTTATTTATTTTACAGTACCTCGTTATTTGAGCGAGTCGTATAAATGTGACCTTTGCGTCAAGGCGCATAGTCCCTTGAACATCTGCTCTCCTAGCCAAGTTACAACCGTTTCGTTTCGATTCTCTTTTCGTTGATCGCCTTGAGTCGGCCACGCCTCCTATTCCTTTGTTCTGACCACGTGACTGAGCGTTGAGATGACGTCAAAATAAAGGAATCAGAGGCGTGTCCTACTCGAGGCGATCGACGAAAAGAGAATCGAAACGAAACGGTTGTAACTTGGCTAGGGGGGCTGGCCGGAGTTAAATGCATACTCATACTGCCGCTTACGCCCGTATAGAGCCCCACTGACCTTTAAATCCATTTTCTATGCGAAATATTGATTGACTTACATTTACTATGTACATTTTGAAGAACACTTAACCAGCATTTTTTTTTTTATGTAAACATATTTCTAAAGATCAAAGCCGTTTGAAAGGAGTAGGGAAAACAAGCGAAAAAATATCATGTGTTAATTTTTTTTTTTTGGTAAAAGTTTTAGTCATACCAAAAAATCATAAATATATATGAATCTATAATAAACATATATTATTTTCAAACCGTTATCGAGGAGTAGGCTTCAGAAAATCACTGTTTTATGGAACTGCTTGGGAGCTAGGGCCTTAAGTATATCGGATAAATGTGCCCTTTATATTAAAAATGGCAGCCAAGTAGCCCGGTGAAAGCTTACTGCAATGTTTTGTATTTTATGTGGGTAGTATTTCCTTGTTATGTCTTCATTATTACATTCTCAAGTAAATTCCGTCGTCTGACACAGAGTCTGATTTTTGTCTCTGCATGTACGATGCGATTCTTTTTTTTTTTTTTTTATTTTATTTATTTAAGGAACTTTTAACTAATTGTTATATCAGTTCCATTTCCATTTCAACAAATTGTTATATCAGTTACATCACAATTACAGAGTAACTAGTGAGTAAACTAAAATAGCTTCTGGCGACATTGGTTTGGTAAGAATAACGTTAAATATACCTAAATCTAGCTTATTTATATTTAATTCATTAATTAACGAACTTCTTTCAGACTCATTCCTGACACACTCCAACAGAAGGTGATGGACATCTTCTATTTTATTATGACAAACTAAACAATTCGGAGAGTCCACCATTTTCATTAAAAATGCAAAGGCTTAAAGGCATATGTCCGGAACGAATCCTGAAAGAAGTTACTAATGTTTTTCGACTAACTTTAAAACTACTAAACCATGGGGCTCGAGGAGGCTCATTTTGTATTGTTTTATACCATATCCCTTTATATCTCGATTTATCACCAAAATATTCTTTCCACTCTTCATAACAATAGCTTCTGAATTTTGATAAAATTTCCGAATGAATTGGTAAAACATAAATCTCTATACCTGACGTTACTGCTATCTTAGCCAATCTATCAGCCTCCTCGTTTCCTTGTAGACCAATATGTGACGGGATCCACTGCAAGATTAAATTAACATTATTTAAAAGAGATGCTTGTATTTTGCGCAAAACAGCAAAGGCTATCGGTACACCTCTGAGTCCAGAGGCACACCGAGCCAAATGTTGGAGCGCGCTCTTGCTATCCGTGAATATTACTATATTAGTGTGTTGTAATGTGGCAACGTAGGATAACGCTTCGGAAATAGCTAACAACTCTGCTGTCATGATAGAAACTTTAGATACAATGTTGAAACATCCACTTGTTTTGGTGACGGGATCATAGAAAGCCGCCCCAATCTTAGAACTCTTAGAACCATCGGTGAACAATTTGTACCACCCACTATATGTGCAGTTTAATTCTTGTAAGACATCATTTCTCAAGCAATTACTTTCGTATGAACTTTTGGGCCTATTGACACTATATAGATGAATTTTAATTACATTTTTAATTGAGATATTGCTACACCAAGTATTTAATTTAAACATATCTAATGGATTGGTCGAGTACATTTTTTCTTCCTTAATAATATTATAAGTATTCATTAGCGAAGGTATTTTTTTGTTTGTCCAGTATCTGTGGGTAGTAAAACTTCCAAGATCAGACAAACATTTACTCGTCACACAATTGGTCCACGATTTAACCTTAAGACAGAACTTAAATGCTAAATATTTACGTCTTATATGTAATGGGGGTAAGCACAACTCACTTTCCATCACATGAATAGGGGTAGTTTTAATGAATCCACCAATAATTCTCATAACCTTATTTTGAATTTTGTCTAATTTATATAATCGAGATTTAACACTACTATCATAAAATATGCTGCCATAATCCAATCGACTTCTAATTAAGGATATGTACAAAAGTCTTAGTTGTTGTGGATGCATTCCCCAGTTAGAACTAGCTAATACTTTCATAATATTCAACATTTTCTGACATCGTTCATTAAGTTCATTGATATGTTTGCCCCATCGAAGTGAACTGTCTAGCCAAACACCTAAATATTTTATACAATCAGCTGCTACTAAAGGGACTTCTTTTACATATAATTGAGCCTGTTGCCTTCTATATCCTCTACTGAATAAACAAACTTGTGATTTAGACGTTGATAATTCTAAACCTATAGCAGATAACATCGCCACAATGTGATTTAATGACAATTGTATTCCATTAATACTATCATTTACTTTTTCCGAACTAATAAAGAGGACGAAGTCATCAGCGTATTGACACACTTTAACGATATTGGTATTATTAATTGAGTAACAAATTTCTAGTGTTACAATATTAAATAATAACGGAGAGATTGGATCTCCCTGTGCCAACCCTCTATTAGTCCACCTAATGATACCACCCTTCTCATCCGTGTCATCTTTAACAATTAGATGTCTTTCTTTAAGGAATTCCCATAAATAATTACATATTCGACTGCCTATTTTTAACTTATCTAACATTTTAACTACACTGTCAATTAATACGTTGTTGTACGCGTTCTCTATGTCCAAGAAACACGCTAAGGTGGGTGTGTTTTTAGTAAAACCCAACTGTATATTAGTTATCAACTGCGCAAGAGAGTCCAAACATGATCGACCCCTCCTAAACCCGGTTGTACTAGGAGATAATATACTATAATGTTCGATAAACCACTCTATCCTTTTAGTCAGCATTAAATGAAATATTTTACAAGGGCAAGATATTAATGAAATTGGTCTTAATTTTGAGTTACTCCCAATTTTAGGTATCGGAATTATTTTTATATTACGCCATTCATCAGGGATACATCCAGATACAAAAATGTTGTTATATATATCGAGTAAAAATTTTTTTGCAACGTTAGGTAGGTTATATATCATGGAATAAGTGACATTATCATCTCCAGGGGCTGTATCTTTTTTTTTTAAACATGCCTCCAATTCTTGTAATGTAAACTCTGATTCTAATGTCACATTATTTGAAGTAAACAAGGGTTTAGGAGTAAGAGTTGAATCTGGGGCCAAACTATGCAAAAGCTCACATTTTTTCTCAATAGAAACGTAGGTCCCAGCTTGTCTGTATCCCTTAATCCACTTCATCTTGCGCCACATCTCCGATGAAGTTACGGTGCCATCAATCGAAGTGCAGAACTCTTGCCAACAATTTGTCTTAGCTTTTTGAATTTCCTTCTTAGCTTTTAAAGTTATATTCTCCAGCACAGCCAAATTCGACGGCGTCGGGTTGTGTCTAAATTCCTTTAATGCAAGTCTTCTTTGTGCCACGATTTTAGAAAGGTTAGGGTTCCAATACGGTTTAGGCTTAAAACTGTTTTGTGGGTCTTTACAAATTTTAGTATGTGGAATATTATTATCAGCAGATTTATCAATTATAGAGATAAAGGTCTTATACATTGCCTGAATATCGCCTGATAATATATTAGCACTAATATCGCAGAATAACCGTTCTACGTCTTTTTTATAACCTGACCACTTCGCCTTTTTAAAATTACGTTTACTAATTGCATGAGCAGTATCTTTATAATTCATTTTAATTTTTATCATTAGATGATCACTCCCCAAGTTGTCATTTAAGACTCGCCAAGAAAAGTAAATTGCTATATCCGATGAAGAAAAGGTGATATCAGGAGATGACTCTTGCAAATTATTATTAACAAATTTTACCCTAGTGGCACTGCCATCGTTAATAGATATATATCCGTATTCTAGTGCTGCGTCTATAATTTGATTGCCCCTTACATCGGTTTTATAGGACCAATTTGAGTGATGTCCGTTAAAGTCACCGGCTATGAGAGTTTTGTGAGAACACAACGAAAATAGTTCATCCCAATCACATTGCTTAGTTTGGATCGAGGATGGGCAGTAGACTGAGACAATATTTTCCAGGTGTTTACAATTTTTGATATTTACATGCAATATTTCAATGCCAGTATTATTAATACTAGATACTTTTAATTCAGAAGTAATAGATTTATGTAAAATGATTGCTACTCCGCCATATCCGTCAGCTCGGTCTTTTCTATAGATGTTGTATTGGGATAAATTTAATGGACTATTTTGTTCTAACCATGACTCACAGATGAAAGCTATGTGTATTTGTTCTTTAAACAACAGTGACTCAAACTCGGTGATTTTGGGTCTAATACTTTGCGAATTCCATTGCAATATATTAAGATTAAATAATTTTGATTTAGGTTTAAGACTGCGAGCATTCCATTGTATCATGTTTAAATCAACATTAGTTTTTGAGTGATTAACCATTATCACTCAAAAACATTTTAACTATCACTGGTAAGTCTGGCAAAAGGTTAGTAAAAAGTGAGGTAAACCAGTCTATACAAATCTTAATAATGGCTTTGAGCTTATCGACTACACTATCCTTCTTTTCTTTAATGAAGTCCTTAATTCTTTGTATAACTTCACTAAATGACCATGATTTCCAATGTGTCTGATCCTTATTTTCTGACCGTAACGACTGACCAGTAGAGCCTTCAGCTGCTTTTTCTGAATCTGAAGTCTCCAGTTCCGCAATTACATTATTTGCTATTTTATAAGGTACTTTCTTCTTCTTGGTACTTTTCTTTTTGTTTTTTATCTTGTCTGAACCTGAAGGAATATTAGTATCGATTGTTTCCATGTAAACTTCTTGTAAAGAAGATACTGAGTCTTGCTTGCTTCTTTCGGATGCCTGAATACTTCTACATTCCAGGATTGGACTTGGATCACGTACAACTCTTGGTGTATGGAATGAGGGAGACTCCCAATACTTTGATAAGGCTTTTTGATAAGTGTAATTATGCTCTGACATCAATTCTCTGATACGCTTTTCTTTTTTATACAGAGGACACTGTTTCGACATTGCCACGTGATTGCCTGAGCAATTAGGGCATTTGAATGTAGTTGTATCACAAGTATTATGGTAGTTAGAACACTTTGGGCATACTATTTTACTTGTTGGACACATTTTAGCAATATGCCCAAATCTCCAGCATTTGGAACATTGCGTTACAGGAAACGTATACGGTTCTACTCTTATTTTCAACTCAAATAGACATACATGTGAAGGTAAGGAAGAACCTTTGAAAGTTATTCTGAAAGTTTCACTTTGAACCCATTCATCTCCATCTTTTTTATTGAGTCGTTTAGCTGATACAATTTCCTTCTCACAATTCATATAATCCACGAGTTCTTTTTCAGATAAGCCCAATTCGATATCTCTAATAATTCCGTACGATAGACCAACCTCCCAGGTTTTTTGTATTCGCCAACCAAGGTCACTAAATACCGGACAACAAAGAAAATTTTCTGCACTATTTTTGTTACTAAACGTTACCAGCAACTTATATGGATTAATATATTTAATTTTGTCAATATCCATTATCTTATATTGTTTTAGTAATTTTGCAAGCGCAAATTGTTTGGGCATCTTTTCTTTGGAAGTTACAGTGACTTGTATTGGTGATTCCACAGACATATCCTTGCTAAGTTTTGCCTTCTTCTTAGAGTTGTTTTTACTTACAGTTTGCCAGCATTCTAGATTATTCTCAGATCTTGGGCGTTTTCCCGCTGATATTATTGTATTCATTTCTATAACGTTATTCAATTGTGTTTGGTCATCTAATGTATCAATGTTTAAGTTTGCATCATAATTCTCATATTGGTCTTGATCACTATCCATTAAAAACTGCGTAACTGCACTCGCGACGCGATTCCGGCCAAGATAAATGCATGCCGATAGTAAAATCGGTTTTTTATTCGATTTTATACTATTTTATATTATAATTTAAGATTTTTATGCACTGACGTATTATGACGTTAGATGACAACTGATGCGATTCTTATATTTAGTTCAAGTTGAGATAAAAATCCGCCAAGTGCGAGTAGGACTCGCACACGATGGGTTCCGTAAAAAATTACAAGATTTTCGGAGTGAGAGGTCGAGCAATGGGTAGTTCGCCCTCCGGCTGTCCGGTAGGTAATCGATGTCAGCAAACCGTTGGGGCCCAGCAGAGCTGATCCCCTCTAGGACCGCGGGGATTTTTTGAAAAGGTATCCCGCAGTCCTAGAACGCAAAGGGCAACTGAAGGACACAGGTGTGGTTTTAGAGGGGACTTACCGTCATAATTATGCGACAGTCACTGCCACCATTTCACCATGCGTAATTGACCTGGCTGGGTTTGAACCCGCGACCTACAACTCGTAAGTCAGAGCAACTGGGCCACCACTGCACTTGTGTATCAGCTACTCGTTATTTACCTGCTCACCCTGTAAATATTAAATACTGATAACACATTTTGACAGTAACTGTCAATAATTAAGGCTAATACACGATACCTATTAACGCCTATAAATAATTAAATTATTCAAATGTTATACAGAAGTGATTATCTTGGTACTTTATGTAATGAAGGTCGCATTTTTATTAAAAAAAAATTACACTAGTTGTTTTATCTGGCGTCTCTTGGAATGTTTACTGTCTTGTGCAGCCTTTTCCAGTGAGTATGAAGATGACGTCTGGCTGGGTTTGAACCCGCGATCTACAACTCGTAAGTCGGGGCCGTTACCACTCGGCCACCACTGCTCTTATAGTTAAGTGGTGATGAAATAAATTGTGTAATTTATTTCATCACCACTGCTCTCACTGGTGAAGGAAAACATCGTGAGGAAACCGGCATGTCCAAAAACCAAAAATTCAAAGACATGTAACATTCACCAATCCGCACTGGGCCCGCGTGGTGGATTACGGCCCATTCCCTCTCCTAGAGAGGAAGCCTGAGTCCCAGCTGTGGGAACATTAAAAGGCTGATTATGCTATGCTTATGCTATCAAGATGACGGGTTCAAGTCCCCAATTTAGAGGTGTGCCCAGTTTGGGCAGAGCACCGCCGTGTTCTCGTGGGGGCGATCGGCGGCAGCGATCTAACGCACCAGGCCCTGGTACAGGCCATGGTCCGGAGCGAGGAGGAATGGCAGGCGGTCGCCCGCTTCTGCGGAGCAGTAAAGCTAGGGAAGGAGGCAGTGGCGTAACTATACCATCTGAGGCCCGTGGTAAAATCATTGGATGGGGCCCCAGGAAAATCGTCAAGTTTGTAATTTAATTTGGTTAAGTAACTGAAGTACAGACATAAAATATTCTCTATTATTAACAAATCGGTAAGTTCTCTAATACACGAGAACTTATATTTCGTCTCTGAAAGTGGGCTTCCCAGTATATCTATAAGGTGGTAAGGCTGGCAAAATACCACGGGAAATTGATCCTTTTCTTATGAATGCGTTTAATAAATCTTAATAATTTACTTGAATTTGTATATTTACTTCTTCAGAGCTCAAGGCCTCGTGGACCGGGGGCCCCACCAGGCCAGAGGCCCGTGGCATTTTGCCAGCCTTGCCACCCTATAGTTCCGCCACTGAAAGGAGGCAGCCGCACGCGTGATTGAACGGCCCGATTTCCAGCCACCAAGCCAATGGATAGCTCGCCGTCCGTCTGTCCGGACGATGGCCCCAGAAGGCTTCGGCCCTGATGACTTGCTACTTCTGCTCACGCTTATAGAGAAAAAAAGCATGATATTATGTGTTAAAGAGCACACACAAGCACAAACACCATACTTCACACTTCCACACACACGTGTGCACATTACGTACACGCTCACATAGTTTTAGTTACATACAATAATGTAATCAAGATATGGGAGAGCGGCCTCTCCTGGCACAGGTGTTTTCACACTTAAAAGGAGAGGCCAACCTCAATATTGTTGAACCAAACTTGTTATCGAATAAAACATTTTTAATTTTTTTTTTTTTCAAAGAGGATAAAGCCTAACAGAAAAAAAATACTTGTAACCTGTAAAAAAATATTCGCCAGGTCGTTTTATTCACTTAATTTTATCATTGCACTGTATATCTTCAATGTGACACACAAAGTTATTTATGACTGAAAACAAGAAATTATCATAAATTAATGAAAATTTATGTAGGTGATAAAAGTGAATATGTTATAATAACTCATTTTTGTTAAGTGCTATCAGTAATACGTAAGTAGGTATTAAATGGGGGTAGTTTGTATATTAGCTTTTTTTGATAACATGGGGTCGGGGGGAGATCGACGGCCCATGATGAGCACGGCGAGCAACGGGTTGCTCGCCGTCTGGGAAGGAACAACCCCAGTAGTCCTTTCCGATCTAAGGCTACTTTAATTCTTTCAATCACATAATCCCACAGCCCTATCAGGCATCATCCGTCAATACTGCTGATAGCTCTATGGGGCGCGCGTAGAACACAACGTCGTCGACCCGGGGTTTGGTCCTTCCGGACGGTGAGCGACCTATTGGTCACCGTCATGGCCGGGAATCGCCTCGTGACTCCCGATAAACAAATTTAAAATTATAGCTCCTTGCCTATAAATATTTGTGATTGCAGTTGACGCCTACACATATGTAGCAAGTTTTTTTTTTATAAAAACACCAATTATTGCTTGCTTTAGTGTAGCGATTGTTAATTAATGATTTCTTGTTCTTGAGTGATTTATTACACCTGTCTGTACTTTGGTATCTAATTACTTTACTTTGAAGTAGAATTAATGTTATGTACATACATATACGTGTGTCCTTAAGTGTGAAATATGCAATTAATGCTACATTTTTTGACATTGAATAATAATAATAATGACCGGTACCTTGGGAAACACATAAAGCCGTAAGTAAAGGTTTTTTTTTATTGATATAAACTAGTGCTTGATTGCGATCCCATCTGAAGGTAAGCAGGGATGCAATCGTTGATGGTGAGGCGCACCAGTTTATTAAGAGCCTCTTCACTCTTTAGCTTATGTCTATGTCTGAGTATGGTTTCCGCACTTAGTCCTATGCGGACCATTGTACGTGGGCCATGGCGGCCATAACCTTAGGTGGGCTTATTCCAACCAGCCCACCTCTCTCCAAAAACAAAAAAGTTGGGTAAGTCATCCAATGACATCCGTCGCTCTTGGGCGGAGCGGGAAGGAGTGTCAGACTTTTACTGACTAAAAACCAACTCTTGTTCCTTCTTTGCCTTGGTCGCAGGGCCCCGAGTTTCACTTTCGCACTACCCGTGGGTATTTTAAATGACATAGAATGACATTTAAAACACATTAAAACCATTGCCTTAAAAATAATAAAATTATAGTATATGTGAAAATAAAATTATAAATATGATTCTTAAACGCTTTTTAAACCTGCTATTTATATATATATATATATTTTTTTAATTGATATAAACCAATGCTTGACTGCGATATATTTTATATACATTTTTATTAGCACCATCTATCAAAAAATTTTAAGCCCAAATATTGCTGAAGCCCACGAATACAGACTTCACCGACATGTGAACATTGAGGCAATCCATCTGTTAGACATGCTTGCAATTGAAAATTTTTGAGTTAGTATGAAATTAAGATAAATACTGTACCAACATTATATATGTGTAACCAGGGGCGCCGACTCCGTGGGTGCGGGTGGGTGGCTCGGGGGCTCGAGCACCCATGAGAAATAAATAGTGGGTGCTGAGCACCCCTGAGAATAGACATCAAGAAACAGATCAGTAATCGCCTTTTAGGTTACGTATAAATTATATATTTCTTAATAATAAAAACTAGTTTAATTTTTATATAATGGTTTAATTTTATATTTTTATCAAACATAATTAGTCATTAAGTACGCAGTATGTAAGTAGGACATTTATTTATTTGTCGGTCGATCAGTTTGTATTTCTCTTCTCACACTTCAACATTTTTTTGAGTATGAGCACCCATGAGGTTTTCTAAAAGTCGGCGCCCCTGTGTATATCACAATAACGTATTGTTTACATCAATATCAGGCTCTAAGAAAGTGACCACTAGAACTACGTGAATAGTTAGTTTCACTTTAATCACTTAATACAACTAAATCAGAACCACATGTAAATAAATAATATCAAAATACTTATTACAATTTACACACTCGCTCATCCAATTGAAACCGGTAACATAACCTGCATTCTTCCATCCATAAATTTCCATACATTACATATTATCATACACGCCTTGTCAGTTAAAGCTTAATGTCAAGGGCTTTTGTTACGAGTTCGGTTTTTAAATATTTCAAATAAGTGCAGCTGCATACTGAGCGACTAATCGTCAACTGTAGGTCACTAGTGGCCGCTGCAGGCAACAGGTTTTATCTAAAAACATAAAATAAAGTCGTGTTAGTTATACCATTTATAACTAAAGAACGGCTGAACCGATTTTAATGATCTTTGCTTTGTTGGATTCGTCTCCGAATAGCAGAATAACTTTTAAAATATCAAACACAAACTTATTAGTGGCTGTCCGTCGCTCAGTCCATTTACAGTAACCGCTAACAATCGCCCAGTTTACGGTCACCATTAAAGCAAAAAGTCACCTGATATCGTAATCTTATTGTATTTATACTTCTTGTATAAAATTGCAAACAATTTAAAACATTAAATAAAATTGTATTAAATTATAATATTAATATTTAATTTTATTAAAATTATAATAAATAGGGAGGAGGTCTCTGTCGACTGTGTTCATACTAGTACAGTCATCCACGTTATCTCTTAAGCAGTTAGCTATCAATTGTCTGTTAAAATTTAGATTAAGAGAAATATGAGAAACTGAAAATGTTGAATAAATTATTATTATTCTTATTATAGGGAGAAGACTTCTTTAGTTGTATATTGAGAACTGAATTCCATTACCATTAATGTTTTATCTAAATGGTTTTGTGAAAATAAAGCTCATGGCGTTCAAACCGGAATTTGCAAGGAAGTCATCACAATGAACCAGGCATCACTAAAGGTAGGTAGGGTATTGTCTTGCTTATTGGAGTATTTTACGGCTCACCAACACCACGACATGCATGCATTCGCACGCCACAACTGCTCCGGTCGACTGCCGGATAGCGACTGACAGATGTCAAATAGACTGAAATAGATGTCACTGGCACTTGAGACTGGGGGCAATCGGCGACGGTGAACTCTCGTGCCAAGCCCTGGTACAGCTTAGGCCATGGTTCGGAGTAAGGAGGAATGGCAGGCGACCACCTCATTCTACAAAGCGATTTCTAGCCACCGTAGGCGCCGGCTTGCGAAAGACGAGCAAATGGTTGCTCGCCGTCCGGCCGTCCGGTAATTGTCCGGACCGAGACCGAGTCGTCAACAGTGAGTAGTGTTCCACGCGCACCTCAAAGAGATGTCAGTAAAACCATAGGGGCCTAGCAGGGCTGAAGCCTACTGGGGTTATGGGTTGACTTCCTGGAACGCAAGGCAAAGAACGTTGTTTGATACATGTGGGATTTGTCACTGCAGTCCTCGGCTCTATAACACCCTCACCAGGGCTCGGGTGAATGCCGCCTCCACTTGTACTATTTTTTAAACTTATGAACTAGCATTAATTTTTTTTTTAAACTTATCATTTTCCATACACATTGTTTGAAAAGTTACTCTGAACTTTGATGCAGTTTCTTTAAACATCCGTGTAGTGAGATTTAAACATAAATAATAAGGCAATCACTCATTATCGCTCAGTCTTGCAACAGTTACCGCAAATAGTCGCCCAGTTTGCCACCACCTTTACAGTAAGAAGTCGGCTGACATTGTAAGAGCAATCGTATTGTATTTCTTATCTCAATAAAAATTTATAAAGATATCTTGAGATTCACTTTAAGTGATGCTGAGTTCTGAATACCATCACCATAAATAATAGGAATAATGTAAAAGGTCGTGTGAAGTTTTTTTTTAGTTATATAAACAAGTGCTTGACTGCGATCCTACTTGATGAGCAGTGATACAATTGTTGATGGTGAATCGCACTAGTTTCAATCATCAATCAATCAATAATTTCAGCCGATAGACGTCCACTGCTGGACATAGGCCTCCCCCAAATGTCGCCACAATGAACGGTCCTGTGCGTCTCGCATCCATAGCATTCCCGCAACCTTCACTAGGTCATCGGTCCATCTTGTCCTTTTTCCGGCCTTCGAACACTGCGTCTTCCGGTTCGCGGTCGCCAATCCAGAACCTTTCGGCCCCAACGGCCATCAGTTCTGCGAGCAATACGCCCTGTCCATTGCCACTTAAGTTTGGTGATTCTTCGTGCTATGTTCTTCGCACTAGTTTATTAAGAGCCTATTCACTCAAGCCTTGAATACACCTAAATTATAATCTGGCAGGAAGACCGCTGCATACAAATTGTTCCAATCCTTCGATGTACGCGGTATAAACGTCGAGGCAAAACGCTTAGTCCGGACCGTAGAGGTGTTAACAATGTAAGGGTGGACACTCGCTGTACGTCGTATTGTCCGATGGTAGAAAGGTGATGGCGGAATCAAGTCATGTAATTCTCGCGCACACTCTCCTAAATGCATCCTGTAAAATACCGAAAGGCTGGCGACCCTACGCCTGTGCTCCAGGCTTTGTAGATTGGTGTTAACCAAATCTGGATCAGCAATTAGCTTCTTTGCACGCCTTTCTACTGAACCTACTCGTAAAGCTTCCAGATGGCAATTTGCAGCACCAGCCCATATGTGTGTGTTTTAATAAAGTTCGAATTATTTGTTAACAACTTTAAAGTTTTTTTTTTCTAGATGTGAATCATCAAATACTTCTCTCGCTCTGGGGTGGAGAGAGCATGTCTGACTTGCTGACTGAAACTCACCTGTGTATCTTTAGTTGCCCTTTGCATTCCAGGGTTACGGTAACTTTTTCGAACGTTTCCTCAGCCTTGACTGGCCTGTTGGTCTAGTGGTTAGTGGGCCTGACTGCTATGCCGGAGGTCGTGGGTTCGATTCCCAGCCAGAACAAATGTTTGTGTGATGACCACGATCATAAATTGTTCTGTGTCTGGGTGTAATTTATCTATAATATGTATGTATTTAGAAATATTTATATATGTTTATCAGTTGTCTAGTACTCATAACACAAGCTCTGCTTAGCTTGGGACTAGACGGCGTTGTGTGATAGTTGTGCAATGTTATAGTTATGTTATAGTTATAGCTCTGGCAGTCATGGACCCTACTGGGCCCCTTTCATTAGGCCCGACACCCGAAACCTCTCCTG